>JAQHUG010000162.1:774853-829254 GCA_028555095.1 Dicrostonyx torquatus
GAAGCCATTCACATTCAAACCACCACAGCCTGATACTAGTAAAGAAGCTTCCAGGCCAGATCCAGATCCAGGGAACATTCAGCATTCATAGTGTGAGGTTTCAGTAACAGGGCTTTACCATAAAGTTCTCATGGGCAGCAAGGTCGATGGCACTAGGCTGTGTTGTTTTGACGGCCAGTAGCACTTCCTTAACCAACAGCTCCTGGGAAAGACCCCATATCAGGCCTAGAAATTTTCTTTAATAACCTATAGCTTCTGGAAGGAGCATTATCCTCTGCCATGCCTTTTTTCATTTCAACTTTTTAAGATTGTATTTAATTAGCGTATAAAAATAGGTCTCCGTGCAACTTTCCATACTTAGTGTCTCACATTCCTCTCAGCAGATTCTCCCAATCCTTCCACACTTAAACCTTTCCCCCTCTAGGATCCTCTTTCCACTTTCCTAACATGTTCTACCCCCTCCTTCCTTCCTTTAAACATGGTATCTGGTCATGCCAAGGACATAGCAAAATGTTTACTCAATGAAAAGGTGGAGCCATTTACCTCCCAACTAGTCTTGCTTTGAAATTTGTCTAATGTCATTATCAACTTTACAGGTGAAAATGAATATTCACATGGTAGCTGGTGCCTGAAGCTCTAGGCATCCAGCTGAAAAGAGAAAAATTCCTTTAAACCTATTTTTAAAAAGTCTCTTCATTAGTGCAAATAGAATTTAAGACCATTTAAATAAGCTGCTTACAGGATTTTTTTTTTATGTACTGCATGTGTTGATTGGTTGGAATGAGACCCTGAATTTGTGGTTCCAATTATTAAGAAAATGTAGGATCTTCTGTCTGAAATGTTGAAGGGAAAGGTGGATTAAATTCTGGTCTGCAGACTTGGTGGCAAAAGCCTTTACCTGCTGAGCCATCTTGCTGGCCCTGCTTTGACATTCTTGTAAGGGATAAATAGCCTCATTTCCAGCATTGTTCCCCTCTTATCAATTCTTGACAGAGTAAGAGGAGCTCTTGAGAGTGTTCACAGAATGCACTTTGGACCCTTGGTTCCCTGTAAAATCATTCAATAGCTTCTCACTGTCCTTTGAGTATAAACCCAACTCCTTACCATGAATTTTGTACCCTGTGTGCTCTGCAGTCCCTGCTGACTCCTTTGCCTCCATTCACAATGCTGCTCCCTCCCCCGCTCAGCTCAGCTCAGCTAGATTCCTCACCAAGCCTATCTCTGACCCAAGTGGTCCTCCTTATCTTAGGGGGTTAGTTCCTTCCCTACTGCCTTCTCCATAGGCTACAGGCCAGCCTTGGCCCCTTAGTCAGGAACTGCAGTAGCAACTGGCCCAGCTTCCCCTCTCAGAGCTTCCCCTCACTGGAGCCTGGAAGCCTGGTGCCCTGAGGGAAGGTGAGAACAGGAGCACCTGTAGGTCTTGTAGGTCCTGCTCTGTAGTTCACGGACCACGGACTTTAGAGCTCAGTCTTTAGTTTTCAAATTGCTCATTGTCTATGACTCAGTTCCCTCATCTGTAAAATGGGGGTGGGAGGAATAATGCTACTTATGTCATAAAATCATTACAAGTTAAATGAGATGATATATCCTAAAGGTATATGCATTGACTGGAGTATAGACCGTAAGGCTACGATAAGCTAAGCTACCTACAGTATCCACACTTGCTGAGCAGAAGTTTCTTATATGGGTTTGCTCAGAGAGTGCCTGCTAGTATGTGTGCCCCCCCCACAAGCTCCATCCCTGGCACCTAAAACACCAATAACAAACCAGAGTTTCTAATGTAAAAAGACTCATTTTTGTATTTGCTTCCTTTGGTCGTCCCCATCCCTTCCCCGCCTCCTGCCCCCATCAGTCTGTGTAGCCTGTAAGTGTGACTTGATTGTAAAGCACAGTCAAAGTGGGCAGTTTGAAAGCTGATTTAATAAAAGATGCCCTCCAGCCAACCACCAGGGGCAGCATCTCCTCCCTGGGTGAGTGGGGATTCTGCATTTACTATATCGCTGAAATCTTGGTCTGTTTCCTAGCCCTTCCCATAGAGACCACTGTCTGGGAAGTCTAATCCAGTAAACCATAACCGTGGAACGCGCTGAATAAAGACAGCCCAGTGGCACACAAGCAAGTTAAAGCAGTCCCAGTTTGCTGTTGTGCTATGCAAAAACAACATCAGTAAACAACCCCCTCCCCTTTTAAAAAGGCTCTTAAGAGCAGTCATCAATACATTTCTAAAGAAAAGCTACCAATTGGTGCACTATGTGGCATTTTAAAGATCTTTGGAACAGAAGACAAAAGGAACCAAGGAGCTTTCCCTTCCCCTTGTCCATTAAGGTTTTATGAGAACTCGGTATATGGGAAAAAAAGAAAAGAAAAAAAAGTCACAGACAGAGACTTTTGTATTTCCTTATCACCTGGAACTTTGGACAAGTTACTGTCATTTTGATTCTTGTATGAGTCACTGAGTTGCCTGCCCCCAGAGGCGCTTCCTCATGATTCAGTGCAAAGGACTGAGCCGGCTGGGACTTCCGGAGTGAGGAGTGAGTGTGTGTCTGGTGGGGGTTGCGGTGGCAACGCGTTGGCATGAGGCTTAATTGACACCTTTGATGTAGCCTAAGACAGAACCCGCACCTCCCACTGCCGCGGGGAAGACGTCAGCCTTACGCAGGAAAAGGCATCTGCTGATGAATCCTGCGTCTCATTCAGCCTGCTCCGAGCAGCCTTAGCTATCCCTAGCTAGTTCAACTGCTTCCCTTGTCTGCGGGTGCAGGGCTTGGTCTGAGAGAAGGCTTGACTCGGGCTGTTGTCAGGACAAACACTAAGACTGTGTCCATGTTAGAACTCATAGAAGGTAAGTGGGATGCACCGCCGGCTCTCCCCCAGGGCACCCTCCAGGATGGATGTTTCTCCTGCCTGAGTCTTCTTGTCTCCCTATCTGCAGGGCTGCCAAACCAAGAGTGGCAGCCTCTGATGTCTTTATAAAAATCTTGTCTTGGGTGGGGGGAGGGAGGGGAGGTGGTGTTAGTTAGAAAAAAAAGATTTGCCTGCTTCTGAAGCTTCATCTAGGTTTACTGACAGCGTTTTCTACGACTTAAGTGTTGAGTAAAATTCCTGAGTTTGGGACCTGTTAGCAGCTTTTTATCAGTTCAGTAGCAACAAATACAAACTGTGTGGGGTTTCTTTGCATCTGTGGGCAATTATTTTGTCCTGTTTGGGGCAAACCCATCAGAATCTGGCTGGGCTAGGGGGATAGACAGGACATAAATGAATGGAAGAATGTGTCTCTGGGAATCCCACCTGTGAGTTGTTTCAACATTTTCTCCCACTGGGCAACTAAAGACACACACCAAAAGATGCCTCAAAGCCTTGAACATATTCATGAATATCTGTCTTGGCTCAAATAAAGCCATCACTGGAAAATTATGCAAAGTATATCTTTTTAAATTATGTAACCTGCTACTGTGTTAAACCCCAAATTAACAGAACAGTGAATGTCTGAGGATGGGCATTCCCTAAGGCTTTGCTTCAAGAGTCGGATGATGGGTCAGATTTTTAGCCAATGTCCCTTCTCTGTTTATTTCCTGATGAATTGTCATGAAAAGTTCTTTGATGTGCTTTCTCTCTGTGTGTGATTCCTTCTATTTCCAGTCAATGGAACCCCTGGTAGTCAGCTCTCCACTCCACGTTCGGGCAAGTCACCAAGTCCGTCACCCACCAGCCCAGGAAGCCTGCGGAAGCAGAGGGTAAGGACATGAGCAAGCCGCCTATTTAAGAGCTGCCTTGGTTTTGGTGCGGAGTGGCATGGGTGCCTGCAGAAGGTGCTGCTTCTCTGGAGGGAATGACCAAGCTGGGGCAAGGGTAACCCGTTGTGCCACTCGCCATTGCTATGATTCAGGTAGAACCCAGGTCTCTCCGTTTCCACAGATTTGCCCAGTTTTAATTCTGAGTAAAATGTACCCTTGCTGCTTTGTTTCCATTTTAAGTGCCCTCTTGTTTGTTCATAATGCATGTACTCTATTAGCTATGCCAGTGTCCTTAGCTGTAATTAGTGCCGTTAGATACTGCCATTAATCACCAGCCCCTTGAAGGAAAGGCAAAGCCAAAGGAGGCAGCATCCTAGTGGGAAGTTGGGCAGTGGCAAGCAGGGTGGTCCAGAGCAGCTGGAGACCCCATGAAGTAGGCCGTGGGAATGCAGGATGCCAGTTTTGTGAATGGACCAACACCGAGCACATTTTCTTGTGTTTATTTTTAGCCTCTCGTGTAATAGCAGAGAAATTAACTGAGCTCAGAGACAAGTGTGTAAAAGTTACTGGATAGGGTGTTAGCTTCTCCAGGCTAAGCAAGGGGTGACTGTTAGTTCTTCATCTGGCATGAGAATACTCAAAATCTCCTCACTTCCTATGCTGCTCATCCATTCCAGTCATACTAAGGTCAGAAGATAAGAGCTGGGAAAGGGAAAAGAGGAAGGGCATGCTGGAAAAAGTAGATGGACCCCTCAGGGTCCTGCTTTCAGGAAAGAGGTAGGGGAATATGTATCCTTAGGTAGCTTTTGTGATGGTGCCCACTAAAATGGTTTAACAAACAGAAATCTCAGAAACCATTATATCTAAACATCAAACTTTTAAAATTTAATTTCTCTTATTATGCATTTAAATAAAACTTCTAAATTTGATAAATTTAAGCTCATCAAATATGGAAGTCCCTCTCTTTCAAGTTTTCTACACAAGTTGGATCTTTAGGCTGCCAAAACCCATTAGCCATTTTTAAGTGAGGGGCCAAAAAGAAATCAGCTAGTCTGCATTGTTTGAACCTTTTGTCCCAAATACCTTTCTCTGCTGATTCTCCTGGCGTTGAGTCGAGCTTGTACAGTCTGTTAAAGTCTGTGGTTTTATATCTGCTTCTCTATTCAATGGTGGGATCATTAGAGAAATCTGTCTTCCATCCTGAGTGATTTCAGGAACCACTGATGAACTACTCAATGCAGAACTGGCTACATTCATTCACTGTCTTAAGAGATTGTCCTTAGGCGAGGAAAGAGCCAGTGTGGCCATTCTGTACTCACAAATGCTAGCTAGCAAGGTTCTACCATGTAGACACAGCCAGAGACCTAGCATAGAGAATGTCTCAGGAGCGTCCTCTCTCTTGAAGTATACGTATGCTTCAGAGAACGCACCTAGCATAGAAACCAAAATAGCTTTTGATCCACTGAACTCAGTCTCAGATTTTATTGATCTATCTCAGGTTTACTTGTTGAGACTAAATTCAGAACAATTCGGAATACTTGCCAACTTCTCTCTCTAGGTGTTTCTTGTGGAGACCCCTCCATCTTGGGAGTAAAAAGTTTCACTCAGCTGTCCTTTACTAAGAAAATGAGGCCAGAATTTGCATCTTTTTCTTCTTGGCTTCAGTGGGATTTTTTTTTTCATTCAACTGAGGCAGAAAAAATTCATCCAGCTTTGTAGGCACTGACTTACATAATTAACACTTTGTTGTAGCACTTCAGAAATAATTAACAGGTGTGGCTCTCTGACAGATTTTTTTTTTCATCTTGCCATCTAAACCACCGGGTTGGTGATATCACTTAGGAAGCCAACATTCTCTCATTTACTTTTAGGAGGACATCTGAAAACATTTATTAAACACATGTTGTAAGCAGGATACTGAACGCATTCAAAGATGGTTTAGTTTCTAGGCTTTTGAGTTTAGCTACATGTATTCCAAGACGGCTCTGTTTCCAAGCCTTTGAATTTATGGACACCCTCCATCTATGTACCATGGAGACATTTCCAGCTGCTTGGGTGAGAGGCACTTTCATCTTTTTGTGTCGACAACTGCATCGAATAACCCCTCCCTGTCAAAATGGGACCAGAATATCCCTTAAAACTGTTCCTGTTTCAAATTTGGTTATTATTCTTTTCAAATGGTTGGCTAGTCTTCTGTGCAGGAAATGCTGAAATAAGTGAAAGATGGCCTGAGCTAAAAGAAGACACTGCAAAGAATAAATTAATTCCTGTTATTGCAAATTAGAAAACAGTAGCCACTTCTATTTTTTCTTTCTGTGTTGCCTAGTAACATTCCCAAAAAATAAGTTGGCAAAGCCATCCAGACCCACACACATACACACACATGCATACACATGCACACACATACACACACATGCACATACATACACATACCTTAAATACAGGAGCAGAAGCTAATTTTTAAAAAGAATATTATGATACAATTTTTACAAGTAAAACAATCTGTATTTTAATTGCATTAACTATGATTTAGGTTGGTTTCCTTCCCTTAAGATCATGTTTCTAAATGACTTCTTTTTGACATTTTAGAATAGTCATACGAGAGACACGTCAGCATGTCACAGCTCTTTCTTCATAAACACACTGGAGACAGTGGACCCAGTGCCCTTCCTATATACACAAAGCCACCTAAGAGTATCTGCCTGGCCGCAGGAGTCAACTTTTGAGGCTCTCTTCCCATCCATTAATGTTTTTTGGACCCTTTTCTTAAGACATCAAGAAAAAAAAATGTGTTATGTTATGTAGGTTGAATGCTCCCCATTACACTCCCACGTCGTTGACTCTTGTGGATTAACTGATCCAGCAGATGATGGAGGAGTGGGTGGCCCCAAACTGGAAAAAAAGCCAACTGTAGACGCTCTTGGTAGAACTAAGCTGGTTGCTTGGCTATTAACACTGAGATATAGTAGCAGACAGAGGCAGGAAGAGGATGGGAAGGGATGGAGAAGTGGTTGGGACCTAGAAGAGTAGTTGGGATGGGATGTGGATGGGGATAATGGAGATTTCTTCCAGTCATCCAAACATAAAACTGTGAAAGGACAAAGTGTGTTGGGTTTACACTGTGTGTGTGCAACTACACACTGGAGTTACATCCCAGAATCTCATAAGTTATTTGGTGAGGTACACACATTCTTCTACCCAGAATGGGAAGAAAAAGTCCATAGCAGAATTGCCTAGGCACAGAATAGCACAGTTGACCTTGACTGGCAGCAAGGACCATAACTCCACTGGACACGATGGAAGGCAGGAAGGAGCCCCCAATAGCGCAGGAAGCATTTGTCATGCCAATGAAATGAAATCATCACTCTGCCCGTGTTATCTTCTCTCTTATTCAAAGTTGATGAGTTGAGTGGTTCTAATGATGTTAGAAGCCAAGGACCCATCCCTTTCCAAGTTGCTCCTCAGAGAGCGACAGCGAACCCGAGAAAGATGAGTAAACGAATCTGTCCTGCCCTTCATCTTACAGGACCTGTACCGCCCCCTCTCATCGGATGATTTGGACTCAGTAGGAGACTCAGTGTAAAAGACACAATGGAGCAATATGTATGGTTTGTGATGGGATCAAGATTTCCCATTTTCTAAGCAAACGTCTAACAGCAAAATACACAAAAGAGTTTTGCATAAATCAGACATACAGAAACAAGCATGCAGACATTTTCTACCCATGGTCTTATTTGGAAGAATTTTTTAAGTATCTCCTCCATTTGATATAACTGAGGAGAATTTGAATACAATATTTGCTCCATCACTTTTTATGAGTAAGGTCTGGTTCCAGGCAAATTTCATATATAAATCTAATATTGAGTACAAGAACCACCCTAACAGTCCAGCATTACAGAGTCCCCATTTCTATAAATGAGCTTTCTTTTTAATCATCATAGACATATAGATACAATTTTCTGCATTTAATATAAAACAAATTTAAGAAACAGTAGCAAGTATGGTTTTTCTAAAAGGTACACTCTTTTTTTAATGAAAATTGTATGGTCGTTTAGTTATTTTATTGTAAAATACTGCAAAACCTCTTCATGATTTTTCTGAATGAATATGTCTGAAGAGGAGTAGGAACTCCTGCAGGAGACGTCTTGCAACTGACGTTAGACAGAAAGAATCTTTTCTGCTTTTCCTGTCACGTGGATTTTATTTTCCAAAATTATCTTTTATAAAAATAGTTTCAACTACATGGAAAAATGAAGAACTTGGCATTATTATTGATTATACAACGCTTCCCTACAACACCAGCAGTGTATTTCTGTTTTTTTCAGCTGTGTGAAGTTTTTGACCTAAAAACAAAAATTGACTTACTCTTTTTTTTTCGAAACAAAATAAAACTCAGTTTGAGAATTGAAATTCTTCTAAATGGGGCTTATGTACATTGGACCCACAGAGATCCACAACTCCATTCTGATCATTCCTGGATCTTGTCTGGGAAATCTTTATATGCAAAACTCCTTTTGTGTCAACCAAGTGCGTCTGTGATTATAACCCACTGTTAAATGTTAACCTACTAATTCCTCTCCTCTAGCTCTCTAGTTTCAAAAGTGAAAGTCAGCTTTGCTTCAATGTAAAGCAATTATTTTTAAATCTGGATGTTAGAAATCAGTGCGTATGGTGTATTGTATTTAGACCATACCCCGTGACCATTTCTTTTTACTAGCTCAAACACTAACAATTTAAGACTTAACGAAGCATGGATTTTATATTCTCCAGGCTTGACATATCTCAGTAGGGTGACAGATTTAAAATGTATGGTGCCACTTGGAGCCTTTTACTTGAAATTTCTTTCAAATTTTCCTTGAAAACAATTTGAAAATGCCTGATTCAAGATGGAGAGGAATTCCCTTGCCATACAGTTTCAAATGTTATTGATTTATTTCCCTCAGTAGACTGTTCAACTAGCAAATTCCCCCATCTGGTTTATAGTTACCTCTGTTACCATCTCACTTGACAAGTGGATAAAATATTCCGACTGGAGAAGAAAAATAAAGCGTCCAGGCAACCTACCAGCATTTGAAAATTTAGCCGAGTCATAATTAGTGTCTCATTATCCTGTCTGTTAGAGGAGGACACTTCTTGAGCGTGCCATTTGAGAACTGCAGACTGATCCCTCCATCTTGAAAGGACAGAAAATAATCATACCTGCTCCAGACTTCAGATTTTAAAACTGTTTCCAATAGACATGAACAGAGACTCCTGCTGAGATCAAAGGGCTGCCTTGTCTTAGCTGAGACACTAAACATCTGTGAGGATGCCCGCGCTGTCTGCTACAGTGTTATGTCTTTGTAAAATGCATTGCTTAATAGAGTTGAACCCGTAAAGGATTAGTATGTATTTGACTAGCCTGTCAAAAATGCAAAGAAAGCAGTGGGTCAGATGGTCCAGGACAAAACTACAAATTCTCGTAATTTCAGCTCCCCTGGGCTGCCAGTCTTAAGGACAACTACCGCTTAGAGAGGTACATGCTATTTGTTCTGGGTAAGTAGGAAGGATTGCCAATTGCTATAAAGCCCATGGCTTGGTTTAGACACAGCATAAAGAGAGTGGACCTGGACTAATTGCCAGGAGATATTATGGCCAACTTTCCATTCAGGCAGTTCCAAAGAGATGCTATTCCGCAGCACTTCATCTTTGAACATATGACTTTTATTAAAAGATTGTTCAAGGGCCATATATCTCATATACTTTTTGAAACTAAAGTCCTTCCAAAATTGAGATAGCATACTCTGAGATCTTTTTCTATGCAGGAGATAATTCTATTCTACTAAAGCAGAATTTTTAAATACCCAAGCAGCAAACCAGTTCATTGGTGGAACCTAGTGGGTAATTTACAGTCACTTAAGATGTGGCTACTTTTCAAATTCTTTTTACATCATTAGTCACTGACTTTAAGATTGCCCTTCTGAGCAGGGGAGGGCGCCATCCAACAAAAGACACACAGCTCTCTCCTGCTGATAAACCTCTAATGCAGACTATGCTGTGTTGACCTTTCCGGGCTTTTGCATTTGTGTTTAAGTTTTTTTTTTTTATTTTTTTAGACAAAGCTAGAGAGAAATATGTTGCAAAGAGTTCCCTGCTTTCAGCATTTTAGTAGCTAAAAAGCTAGTGAGACACAGAGCATGGTGTTCAGCGTGAACTTGAGAGCCGTGTGGTCATCATTCTAGCAGCAGGTCTGTACTGTCATAGGTTTCTAAACTGGACGTTTGAGGCCCACCCATCTGTACACACGCCTGCATGCGCAGAGGAGGTCACCTTAGCATTTCAGAGCCCGATTCCATGTTCTGCAAACATCTGAGTCTCTCTGGCCGGCACCCTGCCTGTGAGCCCCATGCTAAACAGCAAGGGAGCTTTGCTCTCATGTGCTCTGCATCCATACCTGGCTTTACATACAATGGCTGTGATTTGTTTCCACTTAAAAACACTGAAGTCTAAAAGCCTCATTTTTATAAAAATAAACGTGAATGAAAATATATATAAGTAATCATAAAAGATAAACCCATATATTTTAACTGTTGGACTCTGCCGAGCTGTTTCTGTGGTGGCCATATATCTCTACAGGAGTGTAGGTGTTTGTGCGCATTTGCAGGACTCGGTGTATATGTGGGTGTGCCTACGTAAACATCTGTGTATGTATACAGAACGTGAAGACTAAAGGTGATATCTGTGGTGTGGCCTTGTAAGTTACTGGCTCTTGTAAAATTGTGTGTAAAGTTTTATGTCTTAAATTTTGGGACACGCATATTAGTTGGCACATATTTAAGCTCAAAATCAGTTTGTTTAATTAGCATGACGAAACAGCTCCAGATATTCACGTGTACTGATTTATCCCAGATTAATTGAAATCCAGACAAACAAAAAATTGAAATCCAAGCAAATCCAATCTTACATTGATTGTTAAATGTAAATGCTCATTGGTTAAATGCAAATTCTTGATGTCCAGTGAGTAAATTGATTGAATGTAATGGTATCTCCTGCCGTGTGTATTTTGCTGGCAACAGTGACTATCAATCCGCGCTCACTAAACAAAATGATTTCTAGACTTGTGGGTAGTTGAGTGTTATGCTGAAATACAAATAGGAAAATGTCAAAGTAGATTCAATCTTTAGTTACAAAGCCAGATAACATGTAAGGCCATCCTGTGTGTTCTTTCCATGCTTATAAACTGTTAAAATATTTTGCGGATACTTGCCATGTGTGTATGTGTGTCTACATGAGTGTATACACACTTGAAGATGCTTATTGACTGGCGTTTGCTGTCTGTGTACATTTATTTGCTCATCTGTGCCCATTTGCATTAGCCTTGCCAGTGCCTCTAATTGTGCATGTTAGCGTCAGCGGTGTTGGGTTGAGCGAACCGACAGAGGAATACTGTGGAAATCAGAAATACGTTAAATTCATTATAAGAATTGCCTGATGCAGCATATTGGCTGTCAGCTGAAAAATACTTGTAATGTTGTACCTGTAACGCATGTAGGGAAAACTGGAAAATCTGAGGCCCTCACTATAATGTTAAGGGCGCATGACATATGGTGTCTTTAAAATGTATTTTATTGTAATAAAAGGTGATGGATAAATTCTGAGGTAGCGTAAGTGAAGCATGAGACACTAGGTGTTTGTATTATATATGGCCACACAATGGTTTTGAAGCCAGGGTAGTAGATATTCGAAGGTTATTAGGCAGAGAATATGGAAGTTAATTTTACTGTGATGTGTGTTTGAGGCATTTTTACTCATTGCCAGGCAAGAAACTTAGTTCCCATTTTTTTTCCCTGAGGACTCTTTGAAACACTATGAATGTTATAAAGTTGGATTTTTAAAAAAAAGGTTGCGTAGCATTCACAGTTGGGTTGCTTGGATGTATAGTCTCTTTAGAAAGCATTTTGTATTAAAATGTTTTCAGAGTGGGATATTGGAAAGTACATCACTCCAGGCAACCCGCAGAGCTTGTGGAGATGAGGACTAACGGAAAGCTCCATCGGACTGCCCAGTCTGGAACGTTCTCAGGCCTTCGTGCTGTAGCTTCCTTGTAAAATGCTCTACCTTGTGTTTCACAATGCAACCGTGTTACCCTTTGCTGAACTTAACTCTGTGACATTTAGCGGCTTAGCTAAACCATGTAATAAACAGGAAAAACTGCCGATGTTGTTCAGTGAGTTTTTTTGGTTAGAACTGAAATAACTGTGTGGGGCAAGGGTTGCCTTTGTCGCCTTGGACACAGCCTCCTTGTACTGAGTAATAACAGCAGGTGATGCTGGACAGGCTACAGAATCGCACACATGAAGTTTCAAATCCTGACAGGGCAAACAGAGTAAGATTATCTGACAGGAAATGCTCTTTCCGTGGGCTGCATTGCAATTAGCAATAAACATTCCTCTCAGGATTGCCTTCAAGGTGAATTCATCAGACAAAATGGCAACTTGCTTGGAAGGGAAATGAAAAACTCATATTAGCTTTCTCCTGGGATTAATGACCTTTTTCCTAAGGTTATAGAATTTTCAGTGGGAAGATGTATATGAGTATGTTTGTATACAGGCTACTTGTTTTTTTAAAATGTTGGATAAATATATTCAATAAATTACAATTAAATAGTGATTTCAAAAGCATTTGATACCTCAAGCTTATGTTAGGAAAAATAATGTATTTAATTCATAGTACAGTATAAAGAATAGAAAATTCTGTTCATCAAGTTAGGGGGACTATCTTTCATTAAAATTAGAAAAGATCAGAACTGAAGACAATGGCTCAGTGGTTAAGAACATTAGCTGCTCTTCCAGAGGTCCTGAGTTCAATTCCCAGCAACAGAATGGTGGTTCACAACCACCTAATAGTGGGATCTGATGGCCTCTTCTGGCATGAAGTTAATAGAGCACTCATATACATAAAGTAAATATATAAATCTTTTAAAAATTATGAAAGGTAATCACTACAGTTTTAAATCTAACATTTTTACTAGATTTCTGTTGAGCTTAATATTAATTTGCTGTAATTTTTTTCTTTCTTTGTTTCCATGATAAATTTATTCAGTATCTATAGCTACAATGGTTCAGCTAGAGGAAAATTTCCAAATTTATTATAATTCCAAAATGCATTCATACCTTGTGTAACAGATTAAATTTAAATGAAGTAGGTGCCTGAGAGAGTTGTGAGCTCTCCTCGTTAAAGACTGAAAACTTGAGAAGAAAATTGCTAAGGAAATGACTCTCATCCATGGGGGACAGAAGTTGACATCCCTAATCCCTCCCAAGATGTGGGTTTCTGAAAAGTGAAGTGGCGGGGATTAAGCTGTGCACTGTAATGGGCTCTGGACAAGCGGCTTGCATGGCAGGTGTGAAGATCTCTGCCTGATTGTTCCGGTTCTGAAGCAGAGGTTGAGGAGACAGACTACCTGATGGTACTGTAAACAAATCCTCTCACTTTTGAAGTCTTAGCTCCCATGGTCTCTCTAGCAAAGATGGAGTCCTAGATCATCATTCCCACGTGTTCCTCCTGTCAACAACCCAATTTCCTGAGTGATAATTTTCTGGTCTTGTAAACAATTTGACCAAATCTTTCTGAGTTTTTAAATATTCTAACATTTATTCTTGGTTATTAATTTGATTGTGCATTTCTTATAGTTTATTTAGGATGAACCCACCATCAATAATGTAGACAGGGCCTGCCTTATTTTAAAGAGTGGACTTCTGTTAATCGCTGCCTTCTGTTATCCAAGCCCTTGGGGAGTAAATAAATGCATGGTTTTCCTATAGCACGCAAGCCCTTTGAGCCTTCAGTGCCCCACACAAACATTATTTTTCACGTTGCTACGTTGGGTTGTCTTCAAACTCTCTGTAGACCTAACGTCAAGATTTCTCAGACAGTGGTTAGTCTGTGAAGCATTTGTTTCTTACATTTCCTTTATAAAACTAATTCAGAACTCAAACAAGGGTGAGCATTTGGTGTCTTGGTTCCTTTTAGCCCCTTTCCACATCAACAAAACATAACTACATGCCAAGGTAGAATCTGGAGAAAGTACTATTATCCAGTCAAAGCTGGGTTATATGATAGATTTGTCTACACTGCTTGAGTCAATTGTATCGATTGGATATTTTCCAAATCTTGATGCAGTGTGGACCCTGGCTGAGTGACAACATTCATACAGATGGCATAAGTAACTCATAACATTTAAAAATGAACTGTTTCTTTGACGGCATCGTCGTCAGATCCATCGTGGTAAAATATGGTTAGGGCTGCTAGCTCAGCTTTCTCACTTACTTCAAAAAGTATGCAACGTCCGTCCCCATCTGTTATGTGATTCCAGGCTAAATCATTGTGCTGGGGTGTGTTCTTACTTTGCAAGGCAGCGCTTTTATGGAGGTGTTCCGTAAAAGCCTCCAGGTGTCAGCAACCTGCCCAAATGGTTCTCATTAACTCTGCTGGGAGGCGATGACATCTCAAATGTCACGGCACCTCTCGGAGCGGCTAATTGTGTTCAATTCTAAAATAGCCGTGTGTTTTGTACTGTAGGCCCAGATGCCTCTGAATTAGCAAACTAACCAAAATCAACATAAAAATCTCACCAGCGTGGACCTTCTACAGTGATTTGTCCACTTCCCATCAAGTAGGTAGAACAACTTTATTTAGAAGCAGCCGGTCCCTTCAGTGTCTGTCAGTCAGTACGAAGGACTGGCTGATCTCATTAGGTCACTTCTAAAGAGCTCGTTATATGTGCTTGTGACCGTTTCCAAGCCAGACATGCAAATAAAATCATAATGTTCCAGGAGAGACGAAGTGTCTTAGTATACCTAGGCAGGTTCACAACAGCTCCCACAGAGAGCCTTGCTGGTTACAGGAGTGGGGGAAGGGAGGGGAAAGGAGAGGGTAGTGGATGGGATGGCAAAACCAGTATCCAGAAATTAACAGTCTAGGAGAAAATATAAAATAAATGAATATCATTAAGGATGGCATTTAACATAAATAAGTCTCAGTGCTTAGTCATAAGCCAACCTCTCAAATAGGGAAATGGGTTCACCTGTGAGGTTGGTAAAACACTGAAAGGTGGCTCTGAGGAGAAGCCAGTGTGATCTTAAAGTGCATTCATTTTCTATTCACGAGAAAGAAGGTTCGGTGTTGGTAAGAACACATTTAGACGGTTGCTTTCAGTGTTGAGTCCTGGGTTTAAAGAATCCCAGATCTTTATCGCATGATGAACAGGAAAACACAGGCATATGAACATGGAGCAAAGAGGCCCAGAGGGAGCCCTGTTTGTTTCCCAAAACCTGAAGTTCTGTCTTGTGGAAATGGGTTCCACTCATACCGGTTAACCCTAGAAATGGGCAGTAAGAATGATGGATAGAAAATGGCCAGAGTGCTGGCTGCACCGGTCTGTAGTGGGGAGTCTGATCTCTGGGTGGAAATATGGCAGGAAAGGTTGCATTTAAGGTCCAGTTTGGTTCCTGAAGTTCTTTGAGTCCGTGAGGGCTCATCGCCTTTGATGAGTGTGTACTCATCAAAGCTTCTTGCTTCTTTGGAGACAGAAGAGATAATGCCCTTAGAAGGTCAATAGATTTACTGTACTTGAGTGTAATAAAGAAAACTAAAACTTTCCATTACCAGGGTACTGTCTTTATAGCTAATTAAGCTTTTCTTTTAAAACCACCAGTTATCTGCTAGTCTCAACCAGCAGGGAATTTGAAATGGCATGGGTTACATTTTCAAAACACAAATTCAGAGCTGAAAAAGCCAAAACAATGGTAGATAGCAGTGTACTTGCATTGACCCTACTCCAAAAAAATGCAAAATAAGCTGAGCTGAGAAAGCTTGAGGGACTTTGGTTCGTACGGTCGAACAAACACAGCTGACACTGTGCAGGCGTTCATGGAAGCAGGCCTTTGCTACTCTGCTGAAAATGCAGTTCATCAGTCAGTAAGACGGTTTGCTGAATAATATGCAGCAAGTTTATCAATGGGTATATCAAAGAGATGTCACCATGGTGACGGGTCAGAGATCTGTACAGAGCACCTGATGGCCTCGTTAACAGAGGCGGCTTTTTTAACTGAGTATATAAACTGTGGGGTCTTTGCAAGCAAACAAACTATTGTCTGTTAATTTGGGTTCTTAATGAAAAAGTGTCATCGGGCTGTAAAGTACAGAATACAACATGACAAGGTGTCATCTGTCACCTTCAAACCATGACATACCTACATTATGAAATGTCATTTGTGACGCTGAGAGAAGACCAAGGGTTAGAAAGCCCGGAAGAGATGTTCTCCAGCCCATCCGTTTTATTTTGAGCTTCTCAGCCCCGAATCATCACTGCGCTTGGAATGATGCAGGAGATCATCTCGCAACTCTGGAGCACGCTCATCTTCCCCTCCAGTGTGGTTCTGTTCATATGTATTTTCTCTAGTCAGCAGCATAATGAATCTGCCCAGTCTCTGCCTTCCATGAAGCTATTGTAAGTGTAAAGTTTTCTCAAACAGGCATTCTTGAGAGGCAGTAGAGTATGACTTCAAAGCTGACACATTTTCTGTGCCTTCAACATGGTGGGTTATGATTCTGTACTGTTATACATAAAAAAAGCAAAAACTCTGTTCCAAAATCAGAATCTTTGAATCTATGACGTTGCTAGTCAAAAGGAGGCTAGCTGAGAGAAGATGGGAAAACAGCTCGAGCCACCAATCTTATTGGGGGAAGATTTTTGTGATACGGGGAAACACAGGGTACATTATTCACGCATATGACATTTGGGGGTATACAACAATAATATCAAAACTTCTAAAATGCCCTCAAGGAAGCAGAAGTATCATTATTAGTATAATTCTTATTCTAACCTTGTCAACATCAATGAATTTATCAATGGACTATATCCATCTTTGTCCCTTTGTCACTCAGGAAATGTCCTATGGTGCTTGCCTCAGATGGCCCTGGAGTGGTTAGATGTTATATCCCCAACCACATAAGTCTGTTTTATGAAGAAGCAGGTATTTGGGGTTTCTGTGCAGGACAATTGGGTATGAGCCACAAACAACTCCTCTGCCCTCTTTGTGCTCAGCTATAGCTGGAGGGAACGGGGTGGAGGTTGAATGGGAGATGGGTGAGCAGAGGAAATTTAGGTCAAGTTTGCTTCTCGTCACCACTTCGTGATCAATGCAACTACAGCCACTCTCCCTTCTCTCTGCTCCACAGACAGCCAGCACCATGAGCCAATGCCGCCCCCTCACCGCCTCCTGCTCCCATCAGGCCAACCAAGTGGATAAACCCAGGGGAACAGAAGGAAGATCTTTTAGGACGAGCTGTATTCACTATTTAGAAATAGCATAACTGTGTGCAGACTGTTTTCTCGAGAAGTAGGGGCAGAGACAGAAGCGTCCCTTCTCAGATACTCTTCCCAGCCAGTCGTAATATTGATGGTTTTCCCTCTAATGCAGTCAGTACCCTGCTTGCTCTCATGGGTCTTCAGTCAGAATCCGTCTAAACTCCAGGAGACTCTCCTGCCTCGGCTTTCATCCTTGCCTTTCTCCCAGACATGCATAGCATATGCCAAGCCGGCCTCTTGTTGACTGCATCTTTATCTCAAAGCGAGAGTCGCAAGCCTACTCTTCTACTTTCCTCTAAAATTTTGCTAAAGCTGAGTCATTTCCTTTTTTTTTTCAAATAGTCCATTACTAACTTAAGAGACTTTTTGTTATTGTAAAAATAGAAATAAGGCCAGAATGGCACCACATTTGAGATGCTCAGCTTAGACTAGAAGACAGAAGTGAGATGCCTGAAATCTGGCAAGCTGGATGCTAATTTCGAGAAAAGAAGTCCTGGGCATCCAGGTTTCCCATGATTCCTAATCAACACAAACACTGGCTAATAGGGAAGGCGGGATTCATGGCCCTCATTGAACATTCTTAAGACCTCCTTTTCCACGTTTGAAGACCAGTTCCTCCCTGGGAGGGACAACACTAGCTCCTGAGATCCCGGGCTGGGTGTGGTGTGTAGAGGCTCCATCGCTCTGACCCAGGTTTTTTATTCTGTTTCTGTTCCCTTACAGATCTCTCAGCATGGCGGCTCCTCTACTTCACTTTCCTCCACAAAAGTTTGCAGCTCAATGGATGAGAATGACGGCCCTGGGGAAGGTGATGCGCTTGAGAGAAAGCACAGCTTGCAGGGGGGATGGAGGAAGGGTTAGCTAAATTTACTCTGAAACCTATAACGTCTAGAACACAAACTCCAGAAGCTTGTGTGTGTGTGTGTGTGTGTGTGTGTGTGTCGGGGGGGAGGGTTGACCTCATGTGGGGGAGGTAGGTGTGTGTTAGGGGGTGTCACTGGGGACAGGAGTGGGTGATTCCTACAGTCATGAGCACCCACTGTCTGAGAATAGGAAGGAGGAGTTGGCCTGAGTCCTTGCACATCCTCTGTGGGTGTGCAATGCATAGGAAGACCAGCTGTTGCTTGCCCTTGTGCTCCTAAACTCCACTCCCTTTTTGTAAGTGAAAAGACAACTGTGTCTTGTGTGTGAGCACCCCTAGGTGGGCTCCAACTTAAGGAAGTTCAAGCCATCAAACCAGAACTTTACAGGAAAAGCCATTGCTGGGCAACCACTGCTTGTCACTTAAATTAATTGGCATTAGAATTTGCCTGTAATGTAAGAAAATGACCTGCATTGCATAGTTGACTTTTTTCCTAACTGGTTGGATGATGTGGAACGAGCCTCTTCAGTTTCTTATAGATTATTAAATGTCACCATTTCCGCCCTCCTCCTGTAATCAGGTTCAAATCAATGAAGGGAAATAATCTGAAAAAGTTAGAGTGTCAAGATGAAGCCAACTACTGCCACTCCTCTGTTTCACATGATGTGACTTGGTGGTTTCCCAAATATGCACCCTTTGAGGGACTCTGTGACGTTAAGCAAGACACATGACTCTCATGGGAATCGTTTGTTTCTTACCATGGTTAGAGCAGGCGTTTGTGCATTATTGAAACTGTAGCTCAGCCGTCTAGAAGTCTCCTTCATTCCAGTGTGCTGTATTCACCCAATGGAATGCAATGGTCTTTTACTAAGCCTAGGCTGAGTCTAGAGGAACCAGATCCTTTATCAATAGTTGGTAGAAAAATTCCAAATGTATCTTGGATGGGTGTCCCAATGAGTGTTTCCACTGGCAGGTAGGACAGGTGACCCCATCTGTAGGATCACAATTATCCCAAAGTCCATGGACAACTACTGTATTACCCAGATACAAAGAGTCAAAGACCCTATCATCTGCCAGAAGGTTTGTAACTTTAGTTGGCCCACAGCCATTTCCTCCCCTCCTCAAGGAAAAGATGAAAATCCCCAGGGTGGGCCTTTCAGATATAGGCAAAATCCTGACTCTTTCCTGGATGGGGCAAGGGAGGAGGCATTGACTGGCTGCAGCCCTCACTTTATTCTGGGCACTGCCAAGGTAGCTTCCAGTGACCCAGGAGGGAAGTGTCATCCACAGTGTGGAGGCTGTGAAGATGCGCAGGGGCATAGTAGAGGCAGCTGCCCTGCACTTCTACCTGACCGTCTAGAAAAGCCACCCCAGGTGTGCAGGCTGAGCACTGTGAGGCAAGCACAAAGGACCTCAATCAATTTCCATCCATCCTTCCCCAATCCCACACATGAAATGTGAGCTACAAAACTTGCCAGGCACCCACATTTATTTTGAGGGGGGAAACTCAGTGTATGAGGACAGGCCAGGAGAAGTGCACCATGAGGAAGCTTGCTAGGCTCTTATGCCATTTTGCATGCGGGTTGCCTGGGAGAAAGCTGGGATTTATAACTTTAAAGCATGTACATTTTACAGCCCAGATTTAAAAGGCTTTTTATACCCTCGACATGTTAAAAGTGATGCATCGTATTTATGTGATCCAAGCATGGCTTATTTAATTTTACAGCCTTGGATATCTAAAGCTTTATTAGGCATTTGTAAAATATTTCAAAATACATTTTCAGAGGGGAACTATGTTGTGTTATTACAAAAACTGTTCTGCCCACAGACATAATAGATATCAGGGTTTAAACTTGACATCTGCCATGCAGGTTGCTTGGTGAGAACATTTGTCTAAAATCTGCTCATTGATACTTAGTGCACAAGGAATTTTGCAGAAATATCCATTTCAGGATGGAGTCAAGCTTGGTGTCCAAACAGCAGGACCTTTTCATGCGTGTACAATGTCAAACTGCTCAGCGTTCCTCCAGAAATGCCTTTTTCTCTGCCCTGTACATAAGAATGTTATTTCCCTGAACACAATGGGTATTCAGTGAAGTCGTTGATGAAATGAGCATGAAGTTTGAAATGCGGGATTTCCTCCTCTGAATCCCCAGTGCAGCAAAAAACATCAGCTGCAGTGATATCGCTCCAGGTGGGCCCAATAGGCTTCTTTAATTTATGTTTGCCTTGGTGAAGACCATTGAGTCTGTATGAGCCTGTAAGGGAGGGGGCTACCCACAATTACTTCTGAATTGGTTCCAGTCCATAAGATGATGCTTAGGAGTGTATCTTTCATACAACATCTGTGGCCCCTTCCCAATCAATAAAAACACACCACCAATTCTTTCAGAAGAGTCGGAGGAAGGCTTCCAGATTCCTGCCACAATAACAGAGCGATACAAAGTTGGGAGAACAATAGGAGATGGAAATTTCGCTGTTGTCAAGGAATGCGTAGAGAGGTAAGCAGGGGGCTGCTAGTGTCGGAAACTTAAAGGAACTGCTTGGTTTTCATGGTTTCCATGGTCCAGTCTCTATTTTCTGACAGAGAGAGACACATACGGATTAAGTTAAGGTCTCAACCCCAGGGACAAAAGGAATAAAAAATAATAGACAAAAGCCATCTAAAAACAGACAATTAAAAACGTAACAATTCCTGGGATGCTCTCTAAGATATAAAGACTTCGATTTTTACCTAGTGTATGTTGAAAAGTTTTCCAGTTCTGTCAGGTAGTGTTTTTTTTTAATATTTTTTTATGGTTTATGTAACTTTATTTTATGTGCATTGGTGTGAAGGTTTCAAACAGTTGTGAACTGCCCTGTGGTTGCTGGGAATTGAACCTGGCTCCTCTGGAAGAGCAGTCAATGCTCTTAACCACTGAGCCATCTCTCCAGCCCCAAGGAGTGTTTTTATATTGTTTCTTGGGAAGTTATTTTGAAGACCCCCTCGTGTACATCTTCTCAAGAATCCTCTTTTGTAGAGTTTGACCTCTAATGTACACCATCATGAAATTACACATGACAATGGCCTCAAACAGGTTCAAAACGCCTGTGTGCTGAGTCTACAGACGTGGTACTTGATCTGTGAAAGTGTCTTCAGACGGATAAACTGTACACCCTTTGGGTTTGGAGTCAAGGTCTTTGCAAGCTGTCCTCAAAGTCACCATCCTCCTGCCTCTACCTCCCGACAGTTAGGATCACAGGCATGTTCTCATGTGTGGTGTATGTCCAGGCTCATGGTGACTGCTAAAAGATGCAGCTGGTGGGTACCAGGTAGAGAAATGATGGTATCGGTCCGTACAGAGTGACCTCAAAAACCTCAGCTCAGTGTCAGACTCCAGGTTCCATTCTGAGGCTTTGGACAGCTGGCATCTTCCCAGAGCTGTGCTGAGGGCATTTAGCTCATCCCTTGAGGGATCCCTCTGATTTTCTGCTTAAATAAAGCACCTGTGTTCCCCTGCTCTCCTTCGTGAGTCCAGGGAGCTGGACATTCCTTGAGTTCCTGGAGCCTGTAGAAATATCCCTGCCCTGTGTCATACCACTACTTAGAGGGGACTCCTCAGGCCAGGAGACAGATGAGGAAACTGTAGCACAGAAGAGTGTTGTAAATGGCAGAGAGGTGTGGGTTATAATCCCGGCACCCAGCTCCCAGCCACCAGCCGCTAGCCCGCTCAGCTGCTGGTTGCTTGCTTATGCCCGAAATAACCACATGAGAATTATATTTATTTAAACTCTGCCTGGCTCATTATCTCCAGCCTTTTCTTGGCTAGTTCTCACATCTAAACTAACCCATTAAAAAAGTCTGTGTGTCATCATGAGGTGGTGATCTTACCGGATGGTTCTAAGGTACATCCATCTGCGGCGGGGACCTCATGGCGACTGATCCACTTCCTTTCTTCTCAGAACTTCCATTCTGTCTACTCCGCCCACCTAAGGGCTGACCTATCTTATAAGCCAGGCAGCTTCTTTATTCAACCAATAAGAGTAATACAAAATACAGGAGAACACTCCCACATCAGAAGAGCCTGGGTCTGAGCTGCTTAGAACTGGAGGCCTGCCTAGGGTACCACACATCACCAGGATTTAGTTCGATCAGCATCCCCCAAGATGCTGTACCCTGGCATGCCTTTCGTTCAAGACAGCAAAGCCCCCACTAAACAGCCCTCAACAGTCGCTCTCAGATTTCACTCCTCTCAGTAATCCAGCTGGGCTGGAATGTTCACAGCCTAGCAGTCGCTGTGGCACTGATTCTGCATGAGGTAGAGAGAGGAGCAAAGGGTGGCCTGGAAAAGTTCCCTGCTGATGCTGTCAGTTCACCTTTCTCCTCTCCCTTAGTCCCCGGTCCCCACTGATAGAACATGGCCTTTAATTGCTTGCCTTCCAGATACAGAAAACATTCCAATACCACCTTGGCCTCCACCCTTCCTGAAACCAGACCAACCACTATTTACTGAACATCTATTCATGACCCTTAAATTATAGTATCTCATTGAATAATAATGATCCAATCAGCTCAGTGTTGCTGTTCCCACATTATAAAAAGATAGGTGGAAGACATTAAATATCCAAGGTCAGTCATCTGCTAAACACATAGACCACAGTTTTGCTCCCCAACAGACACTTAAGTCTGTCTACCCCACTGCTTCTAATAAAGAACTCTCCATAAGAGTCCAGTGAGGAAATTACCTATACCAAAGTCACTTTTCCAATGTACAACAAGGTAGAAATTAAATAGCAAGAGGTATTCTAAGCAGGAAGCCTCTTTTTCTGGCAGACTGCCATGGCCTTTCTTCTGGGCTTTCTAATCATTTGTCAGCACTCATCATCCATTAGGTTGACCCAGTGGCAGGTTACTGGTTGTTCTAGCTGGTCCTGGACCAGGATGGTATCTCAGTCCTAGAATCACGGTCTTCTCACACTAGACAGTTCCTACTTCTCCATATAGAATTCCCTCCCTTCCTTCCTTATTTCCTTCCTTTTTTCTTCCTTCCTTCCTTCCTTCTTTTTTTCCTTTCTTCCTTCCTTCCTTCCTTTCGCACTTGGCTTGTGTTCACTTTGTACAAGTTCACATCTTGGGCTCACTGCATGAAACTTCAGAGTCTAAACACCATATTGCTTCTAAAGTGTCAGCCTCCAGCTCCTGCAGAGCAAGGACATATGGCTGGTGCCCTCTCTCTCCAGAGATATTATGAAACATTCTTTGAATATTTTATAGAGATCCAAGAAAGTAAACACAAGCTAAGAATGTTGTAGATGGCACATACTCTTGTGGGTGCATTCTGCTGTGTTTTGGGGGATGGATGTGTATCAACACGGGTGAAGATGTTCCTCCTCTGTCATAATATGCCACCACAAGCAATTTTTCTACAGTGGGTACAGTAACAGGGTGACATGGGTCCTCTTATCTGTGGGCCTCCTAGTATATTCTTTGCTAGCACACTGCTGTTTGAGTCAATGAGGGGTTTTTATTATTTTTATAAACTCTTTGAAAATTTCATACTTTGTCTTTTGATCATCCATCTCCCCTATCTCCACCCAGATCTATCCCCCATTCCACACCCATCCAATGTGATGTCCTCATTTTGTTTTTAAATCTGTTGAGTCTCATTAATGTCATCTAAGACAGTAGGCATGTGGCCATTCACTGGGCTGTGTTAGAGCTACCAAGACCCATGCCCTGAAATAAATTTAACTTTCCTTCTTCTCGCAGCTATCAGTTACCAACAACTCCTCAGCTGGGGATGGGACTTCCTGCACTCTTCCCCCTCCATGCTTGGATTTTGTCTGGCATGAGCTCGTGCAGGTCTTGTGAGCACTGTCTCAGTAGGGCACATTCGTGTTTCCTTGTAGACATTCACCACCCCTGGCTCTTACAGCCTTTCCTCCACCTCTTCCACAATGACCCCTGACCTTTGGGAGGAAGGTGTGATATGGTACGCCTAAGGCTGAGCATCTGAAGTCACTCTCAGCATCTTGACCAGTTGTGGGTCTCGGTGCCAATCTCCTGCAGCAATAAGGGGCTTCTCAGATGAGGGTTCAGGTATGCACTAATCTGTGGGTACAATGAAAAGCCATTAAGAGTCAATGTAATACTATGTCTCATTAGCAGAATAATAGTAGCAGGTTTTTCCCTAGCTACTGACTAGTCACATGTCCTTGGCCCTGATAAATGTCAGGTATGGGTTCTAACTTGAAGAGCAGTCTTTAGTCAAAGAAGAAAGTGCCTACTCCATGAAATCAGAATTTCTCGTCTTGTAAAACTTGCACTTGGGCTCCAGCCTTAGGCCATTTTAGTGGGAAGGTGATCTTACCAACTGATTGCCCTAGACAAGGAGAAAGACAGAATTCTCTGGTACTGCTGCTTTTGTGCAGCCCAGAGAGCCCCATGAAAGGACAAGAACGCAATGGCAGAAACAGACAAGCGAATGGCCTGCACTGTTATCAGCAAGCCTTAAAGCAAGTTCATTATTTTGGTTAAAATGTGCCTTGGTATTGCTACTTATGGTTTACATTTTGTATGAATAGCAGCTTGGGGCTCATTTTTAAAGACTAGCTGCTCCTATAACCACATGCTTGTAGTAATTAAGGGTTGTTATTACGTGACTACAGTTTAGAAGTCAAGAAGGAATCGTTGCAGCATTAAACTTAGCGGTCCTCTGTGGGGTGTGTGGTCTGATATATGAGTGAATCTGGTAGGATGTGTGTTATAATGTTTTCTAACTAGAGAGGTGTCATATACTTCTTTATAAGCCCCGAGGCCACCAAACCCACCCTTGCTTCCATCCTCCCCTCAATGGTAGGCTTAGGACAGAACGTAAAATCCTCACCTTCTGGGAGGCAAGCCTGTCATCAGCTCAGGAATGTCTGTCTGCATGTAAAGAAAACTCCACCTTCCCAGATTCCACAGCAGCTGTGGTTATGATAGACTTTTAGCAGAGAAAGGGGGCTTCAAAGTCATTACCTTCTGACTTTATGCCCCAGATTTAATCATAACAATATAATGTTTATTGAGTGTTTTCTGAGCTGGGGCCTGAAAGTACAGTAACAAGCATTTTTTAGAAATAATACATGTAACTAGTTTCTAAAATGCCCATGAAACAGATATTTTAATATTTGGCCTCCTAGCTTGTCTATAGAAAGATCATGTCTTTGCCCTAGGGATGTAAGTGTGACTCCCATTAAATTCCATACTGGAGAATTTGAAATTCCTTTTTCCAAACTGCTCCTTTATCAGCCTCCTTCCAACCACAACCATTTGCATCCAGACAGGTGGCTTGTATCTGTAAGGAAAAGGCTGGGCTCTGCTGGCCTGTACCAGGGATGAAGGCTTGTTTCCTCGGAAGTTGTAGTTTACTGGAATTTCCTGTGTGTTGTGTTCTCTAACAATAGCCATGCCCTTGGATGTGGTGCCAGAAGATCTTAGAAATACTGGGCCACGTTAGCACTTGTTGAAAGGTGACAATATGGCTGATCCCTCTGTCCCACACCCATCAGGAATGAGGCTGGGCTGTAGGGAAAGCTGAGGGTCAGAGAAGCATGATTTTAGCCATGCCGTATGGCCATGGGAAGGTGAGTTGATTTTAACCATCCTTTCTGTTTTGCCCTGCAAATGGCCGCCAAGAAGGCCCAGTGGGTACCAGAAAAGCTCTAGAAGTGTTTCATCCTTTTCTGTCCTCCCTGAGCCTCATCGTGGCTTCTCCAGCAGTTTGCTCTCAGGCTCTGACATCTAACAGACATCTACAGAGTGTGTTCCACTCCTCAGGCTTGTTCAGGGTGACCTTGAGAGATGTTCAGGCAACTGTCACTCTTGTGGACAGAGAACCCCAAGAAGACTGACTGGACACAACAGATCACACAGATTCCCAGCACTCCAGTAGCTGATGCAGGAGGATCATCAATTTGAGGCCAGCGATTTAGGGAGGCCCTGTGTGTGGCATGGGTGGTGGATAATTAAACGAGTGGCAAAGGACAATTACAGACATGTGCAACCTTGCTGGTGACTTCCAGGAGAAGGGACAGCACTCAGCAGGGCTGGAACAGCCACAGTGGCAGTGTTTCCTGTGTAAACGTGGCTGCATTACTCCAGATATGTCTGTGCTAACAGATTCATTGTCCTTAGTTGGGGTAAACCCACAAACATCTGCAGAATGCTTTGTACAGAAAGAACAGAGCCCTTTCAAAAATAGAAACACTGAGACCTACAAGCAAGAACTTAACTCCCAACAAAAGGACTCAATTGATCCCAAATTAAGTTCTACTTAAAACCTTTTCTCTTTGCAGGTCGACTGCTCGGGAGTATGCCCTGAAAATCATCAAGAAAAGCAAATGTCGAGGCAAAGTACGTACCAGGTTTACTCTTGTGAAGTTTGCATTCAAGGGTAGAAATGTCTACCGGTTTCTTAACCCAGTGCAGCCCAAAAGATGCCTCCTGATGGGACAGACTGTCACAACCTTAGGGGTCTTTTAGTCATATAAATATTTCTGGAATAAAAGTAGTTAGGAAGATTTGATTTCATTTTCCCCCTTTTCTTGCTTTATTTTCTTCCCTTACATTTGTTGTCTAGATTCATTCTGTCATTTTCTAGAAAATTATAGTGGTCATGATGTGTCTTGAGTTGGATTATTTTAGTGTCTTCAGAATGCTGTTACGTTTTCCCAAAAGGCATCTCCCTCATCTTCAGGTGGCTGTCCTATTTTGAGTTAGTTCCGCATACATTTTGAGTGTATTAAAATGGCTTCTCCCTTGCACAGGAGCACATGATCCAGAACGAGGTGTCTATCTTGAGGAGGGTGAAGCACCCCAACATTGTCCTCTTGATCGAAGAGATGGATGTGCCCACTGAGCTGTACCTCGTGATGGAATTAGTGAAGGTGTGCTACCATGTTTGAGATTGGCGGTGACCAAAACATGCCAACCTTGTGGTAAAAATGTTACACTGTCATTTTACCAAAGAAAGGTTCTTTTATGTGTTGCGATTTTTACAGACACATTTTATTATCGAATCACTATTTTACTTACCTTGTAAATCAGATTGTCTCCAGCTCACAGAATAGAATTTCACCATAGCATGATTTTTTAAACCAACAGCTTCAGCTCATTCCTGTTGCCCTGCTGTGCGCTATTAAAAATATGATGAATTGCCATAGTTTTATTGGTCAGCCCCCTGTAGGTGGATTTTGTGGGGAAGGTGAGACCAAGTGAAATTTGGGGATGAGAAATAGAGGCATTTGATGACGCATCTAGGGACAGATCTCAGTCCTATGGACAACTGTAAGCCGGCCTGATGACTACAGCAAAGCCCTTCCCCGCACTGCACAGCCTTCGTGAATCCTTTCTTCAGAACTAAGATATCTCAACTAGGGGAAAAGTGTCCTGTCTGTGCCAGAAAGAACTGCCTGAGGCCTGGAGCCTCGAGCACCAGGACAGCACCTGGTTCTTTGCAGGCCCTCACATATCCTGCTGTCTAACTAAGGGTAAGGGGTTCACCTAGACCACAGAGAACATCCCACCTCCTCCAGTGGCTCAGAAACTTCATATCTGTGTGACAGCCCGGTCTTTGAGAGAAACAGGAAGCAGAGAGAGAAAACATTTGTTTAGGTTTGTTTGTGGAAGAACCATTGCTTGGCCAACAGGGAGCGAGAATTCCAGGGTGGAAGTTGCACATGGGACAGAGATGCCAGGTTTGTGAAACCTGAAACCTGACAGCCTACAGGGCTATGTCTCGTTTTTTTTACTGTTTTTAAAGGGGAAATTAAGTTGCTCACTATGGAGTGACAGACATCTGAATGTGTTTGGGCTCTGGGGTCAGCTGTTTCGTAGTCAGTCTTCAAGAATGATGTAAAAGCTTTTAGTAAAGCACACCCAAATTCTCTGAAAGGACTTCAAATAAGTGCAGCTCAACATCAGGCCCAAATCGTTGGTTGATTAAGTGCTGATAAAGTATAAAAGAGCACAGGAAGCAAAGACTCAGAAGAATAGGACCAGGAAACTGTCTCTGGTGTTCCCATCTTGCCCTCCCTCTCTCCCTGTCTTCAGAACAGACATTTTCCATTCCTTACAGAGAAACACATTATTGAAAAAGAAAGCTCAACGCCCACTCCAAGAGAACTAAATTTAGCAAGTCAAAGAGAGCGCGAGAGAGAAAGAGAGTGTGTGTTTCGCACGTGTCCTAATAATTTCAAAGGCAGAAGAACATTCTGTTAAGGACAGAGCTTGCAGAGTTACCTGTTTCAGGACTATGAATTTGTACTTCAGCTGGCAGTTGGTGTGTGGCAGGTAGCACCTGTCACCAGAGTCCCCCAACACGAGGCTTCTCAGAGGGAACCCAGCTCCACCTCCTCTTCCCTGGTGAGCGGCTGTGGAGGCAGCCACGTGTCTGCTGTCAGAGTCTCATCACAGCTCTTTTCCTTAAGCTTAGGATAAAATGTCACTATCTCCCATACTGAGGAGAGAAATCACCAGAGAGTCTTTTGTAAAGCAGAAGCAGAGAAAGCCCTTAGGAACCCCCAAATTCTATTCCTTTCTTCATCTCCTTTCTGGTTTGTCAGTCCCCTCCACGGGCAGCCTATTGGTCCATCTGTCAGTACCCGACTCAGCCAGCTGCTCTCTTCCAGGGCGGAGACCTTTTCGATGCCATCACTTCCACTAGCAAATACACAGAGCGAGATGCCAGTGGGATGCTGTACAACCTGGCCAGTGCCATCAAATACCTGCACAGCCTGAACATCGTCCACCGTGACATCAAGCCAGAGAACCTGCTGGTAAGAGGAAAGCCATCCTCTGGCAGCTTGACTTCCAAGGCCTCCCTAATGAATGGACACCCCACCCCACCACCACCCCCCCCACACACACACATACACATCTCTTTTTTTTTTCCTCTTTTTTCTTTTTAACTGTTCGCCTCCTGGGCCCATTTCCACTGTACTCGGTGTCTCTTTAAGGTAATCTATAAGAGCTCTTATACCCTCAAGAACATTCATTTCTTAAGAATGGGAACAACATTCTGAAAAACACTCAAAGGTTGACTGATAGTTAACATCATGGGCTCGGACCAAATGGTGAATAGGAGCATTTCCCCGGCTGAACTTGTACTCTTCCTAATGAAAGAGGAAAGAAACGCTTGTGTGTGGAGAGGAGGGAGGGAGCATGCGTGTCCACATGTGTGCAGAAAAGTGGGTGTGGTTGAGTGATGACTGGAGGTCTGTGTGTGTGTGTGTGTGTGTGTGTGTGTGTGTCCAGTGTCCTCCTTTCCAGCCTCCACCTTACATTTCGTCACAGAGTTGAGTTGCTCACTGAAACCAAAGCCCACCCTCTGGGTGTTCAGCAAGTCTGGCCGAAGCAGCAAACCTGTGTCCTCCTGTTTTCACCTCCCCAGTTCTGGGACTACAGGTGTGTGCCATCCGGCCTGGCTTTTCTGTAGGTGTGGGAATCCAGACTTAGGCACTTTGCTGACCACCAGGACTTTTTTTTCCTATTCTAGCTTTGCATCTTATAATATGGTCCAAAACCAAAGAGAAATGAACCACAAGGAGTAGATGTTATCACTTTAGCGCAAAAAAAAAAATCCACAGGAAAAGATATTTTAGAAAATGGGTTGTGTGGGGATGTGGCTCAGTTGGCAAACTGTTGGTCTAGCCTTCGTGAATCCTTGGGTTCTGATCCCCAGAACAGCATAAAACAGGGTATGGTGGTACAAGCCAGTAACACAGCACTTGGTAGGTAGGAAAATGGTATGGCCAGAAGTTGAAAGACATCCTTGGCTACATAGGAAGTTCAAGACCAGCCTGGGCTACATCGTGACCTTTATCTAAAACAAAGTAAACCAGACAACAGCCCAAAGCCCTGATGTCTTTCTTTCCTTTCTGTTTGCTTTGCTGTTTATAATTTCCCTGTCTGAGTTCTCCATGCCATCAAATGAGGTTCCTTCTCTAGCCTACAGTCCAGGTGGTCCAGATGGAAGCCGACACTAGGTGGGAGGAGCTACACTGGGAAGCATGGAGTAGCACAGCTTCTACGGATTCTTCCGGCTAGAAACTGAAAGTGATTGTTTTCCCATCCACCCAAAGACGGTCTTTTTTTTTTTTTCTCTTTTTTTGTTTTCCACTCCTGTGAATATTTAAAGTGCAGATTTCTGGACCTTAATACAACTCTGCTAAATTAGAAATTGATGTCTGGTGACCCTGCAGCCAGCTGTGTGGGGCGATCAGAATGATTGTGCCAGGTGTGGGAGCACACACTTTTAATATCAGCACTGGGGAGGTAGAGGCCAGCCTGGTCTAGATTGTGAGTTCTAGGACAGCCAATGCTCAAACAATTAAAATAAAACCACAAGTGTATGTTAACTCCCACCTCACAAACCAAAGCTGATGAGGTCTGCTACTGTACAGTCACTTACCTGTTCAGCCTCTTGCTAGGGGCTCCTAAAAATACCTATTATCTTGTTTGAACCCCACAGCCACCATGTGGAGTAAATTCTTTAACTCCTCCAATTCACAGGTAAAGAAACTCAGTGCCTAGAATTTAAATGACTTGCCCAAGGTGATAATATAATATACAAGTAGAAAACTCAAGATCTCAACTGAGTTCTGACCCACAAAGTCCCTAGACGGCAGTGTGCTCTGAGTCAGGAGGAGACTAATCAAGTGCCACTGTGAGCCAGGTCCCATGCCAAGGAACTAGACACATTCCTTCATGGAGTTGACATTCAGGCATAAAAGGCAGGCATTCAGGGAATAAATATGCACACAATTAGCTCTCTGCAATTATGTCAGTGATCTTGTAGCGGCTGGCTCATGCGAGCAACCGAGGTCAAATGGCAGAGGTCTGACTTAATTGCACCTCAAATTCCAAGCCCCTGCAGCAGCCTAAACATTCTCTCTGCCTAGCTGCCTCCATGAACTGTGGCAATTTTCTGTCATCCACACTCATTACTCCTGTATCCTGACTCGTGTGGCATCGCCTCATGGGAACAGACTTACAAGTGGGGCTTTGTTGAGTGACTTCTTTAGGCCCCAAGCCTCAGTGATTAGAGAGTAAGGCTTCCTTTCCCTCCACGGTACAGGTTTGGGGCACCCATTGTTGATTTGTTTCTCAGCAGACCACTGTCTATTTCTGTAAATGCCTTCTACGATTGCATAGCAGTGTGCTTTTTTGTAAATTGTAGTTTGCAGGATATTTTTAAATTCTGTGATCATTGGAACATACTTTAACTTAAATGAACCAGAAAGAAAATATGTATACTCTTCTCTTTTTCTCCCCCTTTTCTGCTTTGATTTGAAATATACAAAGGAACTATTGCAGCGATTCATAATTTTTAAAATATCCACACGAAAAATGAATAGATTTGCTTCTCCACTGTAGTGGTTTCTTACTGTGAGGAGATGGGATTGGTGCATTTTCTTGGTGATAAATCTATCACAGAATAAATAGAAAAGCAGAGCACATTTAGCGGAATGAAGATGACATTACCCATGAGATCCCTCTTGGTTCCAAATGCTGTTGAGGGAATAGGAACGAGCCATTGTGGGGTCATACCTTCACATCCTCAGAATTTACAAAAGCCACAGAGCTCTGCTCCAGTGCCATCATGTTTTGTGACCTTGAACAAGCTCTTTAATCCCCCCAAGCCTCCTTCATGGGGGTTTGTGTCAGGCCCTTTCCTTCTTATCTCCCTTTTACTTGTGGCAAAAAAACACAAACCGCCTCACAGTAACATTGCACACAGGGAGATGCCACCTCTCATCTTTTGTTGTCGTTGCTTTTAAAGTTGTACTGTTCACCCACATATAATTTTTCCTGTCTTGTGGCAAAACATAGATCTATAGATTACCTTAGAAAGGTGTTGCAGTAAAACTTAGCATAAAAGGTTGAATGTGTTTACTGCCTACAGGGAACTTAGCAGATACAGACCAACCCCTCATTCCACCTTCAGCTCTGCTCTTTTATTAAGAGACCCCAACATCCTTCTGCATTGTTGCATTGTGAACAAGTCCTCTGCTAGTTAAAGGTTTGATGGAAAGATTTGTAGCTAGCACAGTGACTTTTATAAGCATCAAATACAAATTTCGTTTTCCGTAGTATAATTGGGTATACAGAATTCTGGGCATGTTTTACTGTTAAGTCTAACAGCACAAATACTGAAATGTAGCATAGCTTTAAAGATCTGTACTGATCATGTAAATGATTGATCTGTGTTTGATAAGGTCAAAGGATGTGAATGAGAAAACGTGGCCTCCTCTGTCGCAGTGTGTTCTGCTACACTTTAGGGGAGAACTGACAACTGACCCAGTGAAAATAGAATTTAGAAATTGATTTTTGTGTCAACCTTAACACTTTTCCTCCACGTCATTCATGTGTTTATTTGCTTTGCATGTTGTCAAACCTGGTATATCATAATCAAATGGCTGGATGGCAAATGGGTGACCGAATGGATAGACAAGCATGGGAGTGAATGGCGCTTCGTTAAAGAATAGAGGACAGAGGGTCCACACCACTTCTCAACTCAGTTACCCAAGAGTCACCTTCGCACCCACATAGACCTCTCAGAGGACAGAGATGACACAGTAATTCCCCAGCCTCACTCCTGCATGAGACTAGTATGCATGTACCAAACAAGACAGATGATGACTAAGTGTATGTGTTAGACACAACAGGGCCATTGCACACATTAACACAGAGTGACTGGGACTACATATGTAAGTCCTGCCTCTGATCATGCCAGCCAAAATCCCAGCATGCATGGGGAGGGGCTCGTGAAATCTCACCCTTACCTGAGGAGCTATTGGCAGTGAACGGCTGCTCGGGCAGGGAAAGTCAGTTTTATCTAAACGGTTCCAGCCCTGAGAAGCTCAATGCTGCAGCAGACTGTCCTGCACCCATGCACACGTGGGCATCACAAAGTGGACCCAGTAGGTTTTCAGAAAAGAACATATGAAGTTGGCAGGGGAGAGTGGGTGCTGGGTAGGGGAAGAATTTGAAGGAGACAAAATGGGAGGCGGGTTTGATCAAAATATATTATACACATGTATGACATTTTCAAACAAAAAAAACATTTTTAGAAAAAAGGTAAAGAACCTAACCTTTAACTCATGAAGGTTTTAGGGGTGACCAACAGATGTAAAATCCCCTGGCAACAGAACTCATCCATCACTTATCAGTTTCTTTAAGAATCTGATGGGTCTTAAAAAACTACCTAACCTCACAGAATTTAGTTTTTACTGGCAAAAATATAAGTAAATTAATGTTTTATTATAATATAAAAGTAAGCAGACTGTCTTCAATTTTTTTAAAAAAGTATATGCATAGAACCATCTTTCTAATTCTATAGGGAGATATAGATGATATAGCTATATACAGATATTGGTATATCAATATGCAAATGTAGATCTGCAGATAAAGGTAGTTTCTCTGACAATCTGCTTCTCTTAGTAAGGAATGCTTTGAGAACCCTCTGCCCAATGCTTATGCAATTCTACAATGCCCATGGAGTAGCATGTGTGCCCCAGCCCTTCTCATTGTACTCAAGGGATGGCTCACCCAAGGTCAGGGTCCACTTGTACTCTGCGACTGCTTAGTCTCCACTCAAGACAACACTAGACTAAAGAGATAAGGCCCTTCTGTCTCAAACCCAAGACTGTCAATCCACAAATAAATCTGTTCAGATGTGGGATTATTAGCATTGTTAGTGACAGTGGGCGCAGTTAGAGCCAGTCTACAGGCTATGGACAGAATGTCGCCAGGTGGATTTGTACTCAGTCCTCAGGCATCACATATGCGAAATATAAGAAGAACAAGAGAAGTTGTGGAAGTCACACCTATGGTGTGAAGACTCTAGCTGGGCTCAGTTCCTTTCCATTTATAGTGATCTAGCTTTCCTAATAGTTTTTCTACTATGATATATGGGCTATTAATTGTGTAACTAAAATCTAATGATTTTTTTTTTAATTGCTGTGCTATTAAGTTTCCTCGGTTTGGGACAGAAGTGCTCGGATCCTGTTCCTGACAGGCTCTGGAATGAGCCCCTGCAGCTGCATTGCTCTGTGTTAGACGACTCCATGATGATTTCGGAATTGGGAGTGAAAATTGGGTTTCCTGAGGTTTCCGTTCACGTCTTCCTCTTCTAGGATATCTCCAGTGTGGTGCGCAAACAAGAGATTTTATTTCTCTTAATATTAAAACCTCGCCCATTGCGTATTCCTTCTTGGCCTGTATCAAGTTCTTATCAACCTCATTATTTCATTTAACTCGTGGTTTCTGAAATATTTGACATGGGGGAATGAAATCGGGGTTTTTTAAAATTTTTTTTAGCCTCATTGGTTTTTTTCCAAGAACTCTAACTTGAGACGCTACGGTCATAAAGTGCATTTTGCAAAATAATTCCCCACTTAAGTGTCACTCTCATTTGCTTCTTAAGGCTTAAAGACTTAGATTCAAACCATTTCTTAAAGAGCATTGTGAGGGCCGAATGCCGTGGCTTCAGGGAAATCAGCCTCTTTTTAAAGGACTCCATATGTAATAAAAGGGAAACTGAGCTCTTCGGATGGCTTTGTCCATTTCACGCCACTTTGTCAAGTCTATTTGGTGAAGTCATTGTTAGTTCCCACTGAGCCCTCTGTGAAGCTGTTTCCACGGTTACTAGTGAGTCGCTGACCATTGCTGCAGCAGGACTAGCCTTGAATTTGTAGCAACTCTGGGAGCCGTGCAGTTCTAACGCATCTGTTTTATCATTCAGCTTCTCCTCCCCCATAAGACAAATCTCAGAAACCACTTGACCAGGCTCAGGTTATCTGTGAGTTTTCATATTTTATGGTCACTGCTGAAGTTTTATGAGTATATATTAATTTTTTTTCGAAAAAAAAAAAAACTCTTCCAAATGGTCTCAGCTTTCCATCCAAGAGAAGCCAGCAAATGCCCAAATACCGACTGTTCAACAAGTTACAGCTGACACAAAACTCCAGATAACCCCCCAAAGACCCCAAAATAAAGCCACCTTTAAATAAAGCCAGCATCTCCCAAATCTATATGCTGAATTTTCTGTATATCGATCCCCTGTAGGGCGTGCCCTCCACTTCTAATTGAAACCTTTTTCATAATTGTTGTCATTTGACACATTTAGTCTGTCAAACCATGAGATGTCTTTATGGCCATACAATAAACCCAAGAGAACCACTTCCCTGACTGTAGCCATCTGCAATGATCACAAGGGTCTTTACGGTAATAGGATGCATATGGCAGCCCACAATTACGTGTGGCTGCATTCAATTAGTGTTGTACAATTACACAGTTTTATTGCTTAGTTAAAACAGTGCAAGCACTACATGCTGGGTAATTTGCACTAATCCCCGTCTTTTTAATAGCCCCTCAGTGTTTCAAATGTGGGGGAAGAGCTATAGTATTTAAGGGGCCTGGGATGAACGTTAAATTATACCTCATGTTGTGAACTCCTTGACTGACAATTAATGTGCTCCCGCTCAACGTGGGGTCATGCTTTATAGAGGCTTGAACATACAGTTGTGGCAAAACGGTCCCCCTCTACCAGAGCGCAACTCGGGGTTAGGCTGTCAGGTCTGTACTTGGAGTCTGGTGGCACCCTTCCTGAGGACTGGTCAGGATGTGGAGAGCTGGCCCAACAGAACCTCAGAATTCATTCTGAGACTTGCCTTTTTTTTTTTTAATAAGCCTGTGTTTTATTTTGTGAAGCTTGACGGCAACTTTAAAATTTTGTTTTTGAGTATGTGTGTTCACATGAGCACAGTGCCCATGGGAACCAGAAGAGGGTGTCAGATGCCCGGAGCCAGAGTTATAGGTCCTTGTGGACCACAAGATACGGGTGCTGGGTACCAAACTTGGGTCCTCTGGGAAAACAGAAAGTGCTTTGATGGCTGAGCCATTTCTTCCACCCTGAGGCTTTAGCATCTTAAATTTGTGAGCAACCTTCATGTTTTTGAATTCTTAAAACCTTGGTTCCACGTGAATTTAGGGTCACCATGGAAATACCATGTAAAGATAGCTTTGGGGGTGCGCTCTGTGCATGAACACATGCACACGCCACCGACAAATGAATTGAGAAAGTTGTGATTTTTTTTTTAAAATAGAGGTTTTTTGTTTGTTTGGTTTTGGTTTTTTTTGAGACAGGGTCTCTCTGTAGCTTTTGGAGCCTGTCCTGGAACTAGCTCTTGTAGACCAGGCTGGCCTCGAACTCACAAAGATCTGTCTGTCTCTGCCTCCTGAGCGCTGGGATTAAAGGTGTGCGCCACCACCGCCCAGCTTTAAAAATAGAGTTTTAGTTACATCTACAAGTGGCCTCACTCGTCACAGGTCTGTCCACAATAATGCAGATAAGAGTGAATGTCCTGCCAGTCGGTGGTGGCGCATCCCTGTAAACCCCCTTACTTGGGAGGCAGCGGCAGGCAGATCTCTGTGAGTTCAAGGCCAGCCTGGTCTACAGAGTTAGTTCCAGGACAGCCAGTCCTATACAAAGAAACTGTGTCTCAGAAAATCAAAACAAAGCAACCACAATAGAATTAAAGCCCTCTGGTTGCAGCCCCAATTTGTGAGAGCTCAGAGCGCCATGTCAGACGGGGCACTCCCATCGGAGGAGAACAAGCACTGAGCCCACTCCTCTCCATTCTCCTCCCACAGTGTTGACAGAGGAGAAACCCCAAAGTAACCTTGCTTCCTGCCCTGCCTGGCAACAAGTTAAACAGAATTCCCAACTAGCGGCCTGGGCAGATATTCATTCACCTGCAAAAGCGTTTTGTGAAAGCTTTCGTAGAGGCCTCCTGTCTTGAAATGTTCTCAGTTACATGGAGTTCGCCTTTGTCTCCAAGCTCTTTGTCCGTCCTGCCAGGCGACAACTTGAGTCTCTTTACGCTCATGAAAACTGCACAATTTTCAAATATTAAAAAAGCAGGGGTAATTGCACGTGCATGTGATTAAAGGAATAAAAAAATGAATACAAAAGTATAGCTTCAATATATGTAAATGTTTTGCAGTTTGTGGGAGCGCTAATATTTTGAAGGGTGCCTCCATTGTTTTATGTTTTCTTTTCCTTTTGCTGGTTGGGATTTTTTTTTTGCAGTGCTGGAGAGTGAACCCCAGTCCTTAACATTTTCCTTCATTTCAACTACATTGTTCATCTGTATTAAATATAATTTGTATGCACTTAGACAGAATTCCTATTAAAACGGCAATCATTAGTAGCCCTCCTGTGTGGAAATTACAGTCATATCCAGAACCACAACAAGCCTCTGATGACTGCGTCCTCCAACATCTGGTTTTGCCAAGCTTGTGACTGAAGCTTGGTGATACAGATACTGTGTTTAGGGGTGGGAAGCTTCCTGTACAAATGGGGTTGACTATATCATAATCTGCTCAGCTTGGCAAAGCACACATCGTGAGTGCTCAGACCCCACACAGCATCAAAGCAAGAGGGTATTTTGCAATTTAGAAAAGTTATTGATACCAAAATGGAATTCAGGAGGTAAACAGCTCTGGTCTATACGGGAAATGAACTAGACAGCCAATCTCAATGGTCCCATCTCAGGTTTCCTTTCATGGAAAACATTTGCTTATTGTTTGGATGACCAGAACGGTGAGCACGATAACATTTCGGCTGGAGAAACTATAGTGTTTCATAGATCTGGTGCCTGCAAGTGCTAACTTAAACCCGCACAGCTGCTTCATTAAGTAGAGAAGATAGCACCCACCCCAGAGGACAACTGGACGTGTGTCTATCTTTTCCCAAGCAGCCAAACTGCAGGTGATTGCTTAAGTCTTTGGATGCCTAGCCAAGGGCAAACCAAACTTGATCAGGATCCAGAACCCCAGAGACAAAGTGTCCCCATTGTGAGTGTGGATAAGATATAGAGGAATCATTTCTATGCAGAAAAGACAGTTGCCCCTGAGAAGTAGATCTGCCTCACCAAAACAGTCAGCTCCAATTGGCCATCGCTGACCCTGCAGCTGAGCTGGCCAAACATCTGCCCCAGTGCTTTGGTGGCATGCCAAGGCAGACGGAGGTGGCCTGTAGTAGTGCTCCTGATGCGTGGAGATGTGCCTTGCTGTGCAAGAGGCCCACTCGGCTTCAGCAAGTGCCTGCTTTGGCAAGAAATAACAGAGGGATGAGCAAGCCTCAACTTGCTGGGTAAATCATTTTGGTAAATGTAGAAAGCTCGGCCATTCCTTTGGAGGGTCTCTTGAAGATTGCTCTTGAGATTTGGAGACAGGCTTGACCTGTGGCTTTCTCCATCCTACTGATCCCAAGAAAGTGCACCAAGTGAGAATTCTGTGTGTCCTTATACCCTTTTTGTAATCAATGAACTTGTTTTGGCTGCTTTTCAAAAAAAAAATATCCTTTTGGTGTTGTCTTGGGCTACCATTAAGGAGTTTACATATTTGCCTAAGAGGCATGAGCCTGCCTGTTCAGATTTGTTCAGAGGAAGGCTGCAGACTTACTGCCCGAATAAAGAAAGCTAGGCCGAGTGCTGGCTCTACACCCAATAAATCTTTTCAGATTGCCAAAGGTGAAATGAAATATTAACATGTTCTTTAATTATTAATAAAAATTATAAATAGATCTTGCTGGAAATGTGGGGCACTGAAAACAAAGTATTTTAATATCTGTGTGGATGTTTTGTTCTGTTACTGAAGGGTGGTGTGTGGAAAGGAAGTGACTGTTTTCATGAATGGTATATTCAAAGTGAAAGACCTTCTGGTATTCCTTTTGTGGAAAACATCAAATGCAGATAGGAAAGAGAGAAATCTTCATAATTGCTTCTCAGAGTAGGAATGCCGGTTCCTACTGTTATTTCAGATTTTGGTCTCATGTGTTTTTAATGGACATATACAAAACAACCTGAAACTCCTGTCTTCACTTCCCAAGTGTAAGTCATTTCAGTGAATATGACCCTATACTAGTTTGTTTTTACTTTTGTTTATTTATTATTTACTGTGTGTATTGTGTGAATGTCTATGTGTATGTGTGTGTGAGAGAGAGTGTGTGTATCGTATGTGTTTGCATATGTATGGATGTATGTGCGTTTGTGTGTCTATATTATTTGAGTATATGTGTGTGTGAGTGGATATATGTGTGAGAGAATTATATGAGAGTGTGAAAGTGTGTGTGTGTGAGATGGTGTGTGTTTGTGTATATGTGTGTGAGTATGTGTGTGTGTGTCCATCCACCATGTGTGTGGGTCCTGGGATGAACTTGTATCATCAGGTTTGGTGGCAGCACCTTTGCCCACTGAGCCATTTCCCTAGCCCCCACATCACCATTTCCATGAGCTCCTCCATCTTTTTGTCTAAATGCTCCCATTATTTGCTAAATAAATTTCCATTTGCCATTCCTTCATTGCCTCTAATGCTGCAATGAAATCCAGAAAGATGCTCCGGAAAGATGGCTATCCGTGCATGATTGCCTGGGCCTTTGTTGTTTGTTTCATTCGCATTAAACTTAAGGCTCAGTGCTCTCGGCTCTAAGACACAATGCTTTTTGCCTTTATTTTAGGTGTACGAGCATCAGGATGGCAGTAAGTCGCTCAAGTTGGGTGACTTTGGTCTGGCCACCATTGTTGACGGCCCCCTGTACACAGTCTGTGGCACCCCAACATATGTGGCTCCCGAAATCATTGCAGAGACTGGGTGAGTGCTCCCCTTGGCTTTAGAACTTGTGAAGGAGTAAGAATCATGAAAGAGCTGTGGGCGTGGGCAGAATTAGCCATCTATTTTTCTCTCCCCTACCCTTTCTCTCCCCTCCCCCACCTGTTCAGCAAGCCTTTTTTTTTTTTTTTTTTTTTTGTCTTTCCAATCAAGTTGCCAGTGACTGTCATCTTGTTTAAAGAACACATTTGGTCTCTGCTAAAGGTAAAACAACTATTAATCATAAAAAATTTAATAAATGTCCAGATAAGTGGAGAGACACATATCAATAGTAATTAAATCACTTTAAATATAGAAGAATGAGCTACTGTTATAAATTCCTCCCTGGTCATTTTTCTCACCTAGCTTTATACCTTGGCCCTGTTTGAGTCATCTTAGCTGTTGCTTCTCTAAGGAAAACAAATGTCTTGGACCTCCGAAGGACATGGGCTATTTTCTGGTGTGTGTGCAGAATGCAACGAATGTCCATCTCTGCCCTAGATTGAAAGGGGAGCAACCCTTTCCTAAAGGGCCTACTTTGTGCCAAGTCTTAATCTCTACTTAATTCACACTCTGGTGGTGCACAATGTTCCTGCCATTTCCCAGGTGAATATATGGAGATTTTTCATCCAATGGGCCAAGTCACATGACTCCCTAGAGACTGAATTGGGATTTGAACTCAGGGTGACTTAAAATGCAGGCCTTATCAGCTTTTTGTTTTGTTTTTGTCTTGCTTTTAATTCTGTTACCAAGAGCTACAGTCTGAAATGCTACCCTTCAACTAAAGAACTGGAAAGGGTGGTACATGAGAAGCAAAAAGCAGCCCACCCTTTTTTTTTTTTCTTGCTTTATCTGTTTGTGTTCTGCTGCAAAGAATTGAACCCAGGGTGCTCGGCACACTATATAAGCACTTTGCCTCTAGGCTACCTCCCAGCCCCAGTATTCCCTTCACTCATGACTTAAACTTATACCCAGGTAGAGAATACATTTCTATTTGTTTAGTCACCGAAAAGACAAAAAGACAGAACACACAAGCAAGTAAGCCTCCTGGGGAATCCTTAGGAGTCCTTATTCTTTTATCTATTTACGTGTATGTAGAGAAGACAAGACAACTCTTTCTACCACAGGGTCAAGGAATTTAAACTCCAGTATCAGGCTGGACAGAAAGCTATTTTACTCACTGAGCCGTCTCCTCAGCCCTGGGGACTGTTTGGTTAGACAAGTTTGAGCTCACACAAGTACCTTGGCTGCCGACTCTCGGTAACACTGCCTGTACCTCTCAACTTTCTGGCCAGGACGTATCTCAATGATACTGTGTGCGCTGAGTAGAAAGAGAATGTGGTTGGGTGCTTAGTTGGAGCCCGGCTCCGCTGCTGACACACGATGTGATCTTGAGCAAAATTACTCCCCCGCTGAACCCGTTCTATCTTCTAGAAAATAGGAGAAATTTATTTTGTCCAGTCTACAGAGTCTGAGGGGGAAGGAATAAGGTGATATATATCATACTTTAGAAACTAAAAAATAATCTTTAATTGCTGCTTCTAAATCAAGGGTATTTGGATCCAGCCCCATCTAAAAATTAAAATATCCACAGCAAACGTATCAGCCAGGCTTGTAGTATGTAATTTGTGTGTGTGTGTGTGTGTGTGTGTGTGAGAGAGAGAGAGAGAGAGAGAGAGAGAGAGAGAGAGAGAGAGCCTCAGTCTTTTTCAGTTTATCTTTTTTTAAAAAAAAAAGGTTTGTTTTTATATTATGTTTATGTTTTGCCAGCTTTTATGTCTTTCTACCACATGCACGCAGTGCCTATGGAGGCCAGAAGAGGGCGTCAGATCCCCTGGAACTAGAGTTACATATGCAAGCTCCCTTGTGGGACTGGGAACAGAACCTAGGTCTTCTGTAAAGCCACCACTGCTCTTAACTGCTGAGCCATCTCTCCAGCACTGTTTTGTTTACTTTTTACTTTTTTTTTTTCTGAGACAGGGTTTCTCAGTAGCTTTTGGAGCCTGTCCTGGAACTAGCTCTTGTAGACCAGGTTGGCCTCGAACTCACAGAGATCCACCTGCTTCTGCCTCCCCAGTGCTGGGATTAAAGGTCTGCGCCACCACTGCCCATCGACTTTTTACCTTTTTGAGCTATACTTTTTATGTGATGCAATATTTTTAAAGTCAAAATATAATTATATCATGTTCCCCTTCCCTTTCTTTCTCCCGCCCCAGACCCTCTATAATCCATAGCCTTCTTTTTATTATTATCTGATATATATGTGCTTTCATGTGTAAGTACAACCCCTGATGGGTCAGTTTATTGTTCCTTGTATGTGTATGATTTCAGGGATGACCATTTGGCATTGAATAACCAACTAGAATGTTTATCCCTGGGGAAGACAATTCTCATCTCTCATCTCTCTCCTTGGTTGCTTATAGCTCTTGGTCTAGGATTGGAGTCCTGTAAGATTTGCCTCCTCCCCATTAGCATGGCCACCGGCGCTGTCCTTAGTCAGATCTTGTTTAGGCAGCTGTATTGTTGAGGTATCATGAGTATTCCAATCAAAATGGAGACACAATTGCTCATCAGATTTCTTGGGCCTCCGGCTCTTGCAGTCTTCCCAAACCTTCTTCCACGATGTTCTCTGAACCTTAAGTGTACGATTTGTGTAAGCATCCACTAGGTCTGGTCACCCCACAACCAGTTGCCCTGTCCATTTTGACTGGGTGTGGCTTCTGCAATGGTCTCTTTGTTGCAAGGAGAAGCTTCTTTCAGGAGAGTAGGATATAAGGTTAAATTATAGGAACTCAGTTAGGAACTATACTGCTTTGGTCCGGCGGAGGAAAGGGGTTCTCCTTCAGCATCAGTGGCCTCACTAGCCCTGGATAGCTGGCATGGATTTGCTCCTGTTGACCATGTCTTCAGTCTAATTAAACAGCTGTTGGTTACCTTTAGGATAGCAATGCCACCGTTGCACCTTTAGGGCTATCTTGGCAAGCCGGGCCTTGCTGTGGTTCACAGACACCACAGCCAGGTAGGACTGCGGGCGGCTTGCCTCCCACGGCAGCTTGCATAGCACGTACTGTGAAAGAACTTTCTTCGGGGGTAGTAAGTTTTCATTCAGCCAGCAGATTTTTTCAATTTTGCTTGGTCGCCTTGGGTTGGCAGTGGAAGAGTCATGATTTGGGGCTGTATAATTTGTCCTGGCTGACTTTGCTAACTCCAGCATCTTTCCTTTTGTCAGATATGGCCTCAAGGTGGACATCTGGGCAGCCGGTGTGATCACTTACATCCTGCTGTGCGGTTTCCCTCCGTTCCGTGGGTATGGGCAGCAATCTTTTATTCAGCTCTAACTAGTCATTTCTCTGCTCTCTGAATGATCCATTTGCCATTCTTGCACAAAGGAGTCTGTAGCAGCGGGGAGCATAATAAGAATCCCACTTGCGACTCTCATTCTTTTTTCCATGTTGCTTGCTAATTTACATGCATACCATAAATCTTCCTCATGCCGTCTTTAACCTCATTCTTTGTTAATTTACCAAAACAATTGCGTACTGACATTCTCAGTGGCTTAGACAAAAAGCATACTTTGCACGTTGGAGGGATGTGTGTTGAGCTGACACCCAGCTCTGCTTTCTCTTGTTGTCTACACAGGAGTGGTGATGACCAAGAGGTGCTTTTTGATCAGATCTTGATGGGCCAAGTGGACTTCCCATCTCCGTACTGGGACAACGTGTCAGATTCTGCTAAGGTAGGGAGTTCATTGCTGCCCTGTTCCCTGGAGCCTGGTGCCTTAGTGGAAGTGTTGACTCTAATTAAACCAGCATGTACTAACAGACCAGTGATAAAATGTGACTCCAGGACATAGTTTAAATAGAAGAACGGGGTTTTCCAAGATTTCACAGACATCAGGGCCACCGTCTTGTTGTCACACTCAACATTTCAGCATTTCAGTCTCATTTCAGCACAGGATTGTTCTTTTCCCTGCATGGTTCTTCTCCGGGAAATCACCTCTGGCCACTGGTGCCAGTTGCAGCTCTTACCTTTTCCTGGCTCTCCTTGTCCTCCTCACCTTGTCCTCCTCCTCTGCTTTATTGTTTTATGTACAACATGTGTTCTTAGTCTCAAAAATAGAACGTCCACCTTCTCTGTCAAATAACTGTCCATCTATAGCCACCTACTTAAACATATATAGCCTACATAAACATATGTAGGTAGGAGATCAAATCCTACTTAGGCAATTAATTTCCAGACTCTCCCACTAGAATGCAAATTCTGTGAAAACTAGGATTCTTGTCCGTTTATGAAAATGTTTTGTATGCATTTGTGTGTTTGCCTGGGACTAGAGGAGCAGGGGGTTTTTAACCACCTGATATGAGTGCTGGGAACCGAACCCAGGTCCTCTGCAAGAGCAGCAAATGCTCTTAAGCACTGAGCTATCTCTCTAGCCCCTGATTTTTGCCCATTTAGTCCACTGCCATATCAGCAATTCTGACAACACGATCAGTACACAACCAGTGGTGCTGTGTAGTCAATAAACTAGAGTGGTTTATAAGAAAGTGAATCAAGCAACTGATTAATCAGAGGGAGGAGAGCCCAGCCTCAACCTCTGTTTGAAATTACCAAAAAGGATGTCATGGAGATGTCATTATTCGAGTCCAACCTCATAGGGTGCCTGGGGTTCAGAGGCAGGAGAGACGGAACTCTTGCTTCTTTATCCTGCAAACCCAAGATCAGCTCCTCTGATGGATGGTGAGGAGTGTACTTTTTCACAGCACAGTGAAAGGACGGAAATGGCTTCAAACTGGATGTGAAAGTGAGGAGAGTGGGAACTTTATGCATATCTAACAAATTTTAAAACAATACATCTACAGCTAAGAGAATGAATCATTTTAGCTGGTATATTATATTGGTAGACCTCAGGGGGAACAATTTCATCTCTTTCAAATGTCTATAGATTGAACAGTCCTGGTCTGAAACCCCCCAATCCAAAGACAATAAAATCTGAAACTTGGGTGTCAACACATGTCATCCCAAATGGAAAAATTCTATTCCTATGATAGGTTGGAGTCAAATACAAGCATGCTAAAAATACTAGGAAAGGTGTTTCACAGGCTATTCATATAAAGTGCATATGAAACAATTAAATTTTGTGTTTTTATTTGTTTTTCCATCCTCAAGATACCATTATGTATCTGCAAATATTGAAAAATTTAAACAAAAATTCAAAATCTGGAAATGGTTTTGAGTAAAAGACATTCAAGCTATTTTGTGTTCAGGAGTGCTGACTCAAATTCTCCAAAATCCAGTGTTGAGAACTTGGTCATTTTCTGGTCACTCAGTGTATATGGCTTTTTCCCTCTCCTGAATCAGAGTTCAATTTAAAAACTATCTGCTTAGACAGGAGTTTATGTACATAAAATGATGCTTGCTGAACACAGGCCTCTCATCTTCTTCCACTATGTCCACCTTTGGACTTAGGGAAATATAGGAGTTGAGAGAAGTGTGAACGAAAGGCCCAGATGTGAAAGATCTGAGGGACAGGCAAAGACAGTAGTCTCCTCTATAAATACAGGCTCACTATGTAGCTCAGGCTAGCCTCCGACTGCCGCATGCAGGGATTCAGATCACAGGAATCCCATAGAGCCCATAAAGAACTGGATAACATGCATCTACCCATTCATAATCCAAAGTGGGCAGATGCGTGACAAAGTCATTGTGCCCCCTAATGCTCTATCTCCAGAAAACTGTTTGTTTTTAACTTTATCAACTAACTTTTGGCAAATCATTCTTCATTCATTTTCTATAGTCTTAAACATGCTGCCTGGAAATCAGGATAAGGACCCATTTCTTTGTCTCTCAAAATGGAAATTTCATGTGTTTTTTTAAAGATTTTATTTATTTTTATTCCATGCATATGTATATTTTGCCTGCATGTGTGCCTGTGTCTCATAAGTGTAGCACCTGTAGAGCCCAGAAGAGGGTGTCACATCCCCCTGGAACTGGAGTTACAGGTTGTGAGCTATCATGTGGGTGCTAGAAATTGAACCCAGGTCCTCTGGAAGAGTGATCAGTGCTCTTAGCCACTGAGCCATTTTCTAGCCCCAAAGTTGTTCTTTATTTTTTTATGTGACATCTATACAACTACAAAATCTGACTTAAAAGTATCACATCCTAGTAAAAAGTTATTGTCTAACATGAGTAATTTCTTTGCTTCTAAAAGTATTTTATTTTTATGGAATTTACATAAAAATTGATTTCATTTTCTATCAACTAAGCTGTATAAAAGTTCACAGTCTCTTTAACGTTTGAAGGTGTGATCCAACTAGTCATGGGTAAGTGGGGTGCCATGATTTAGATTGTGAGCTTTTCCAAACTGAGATTGCAATCCTGAATTTGCAAACCCCCAGCTCTTCCCTCCAGAGTTGGATAAATAGAGTCTAATGTTCCCCTTCACAGGAACTCATCAACATGATGCTGTTGGTTAACGTGGACCAGAGATTTTCAGCCTTGCAGGTCCTTGAGCATCCCTGGGTTAATGTAAGTGACCTTTCTCTGTAGCCACTGCCACTGGCACCCCTTTAAAACTGCATCTGCAGATTTCCTAATGGCACCGCCTCTTCCTTGAAGTGTATTTGGCTTGGTTCCCCACTCTGAGGTCACCCATGTATTCCATGGAGGCCTCTGATGTGTCCATCTTACTGGCTTTCTGAAGAGCTGCCTTCCAACTGGGAGGTTGATGTGGGTGTGGTCCTGATCCTCCTGTCTCTCAGCAGCTCTCTGTGGTGAGATCCAGGCTGGATAGCTGCCACTAAGATGGCACAGATGCTCTCAGTCAGTTTCCATACCAGAGTACAAGGAACCAAGGTTTTCTGCTTGCGCCTGAGAGCTCAGCTCAGCACCACTCAAGCCTGAGTGTGCCCAGAGCACCTGGTGGCCTCCTTAAAATGAGCTTCTAAGATGACAGCTTAGAGGCTGTGTTCCCAAGCTCTTGAATGATTGCCTGTAGCAGCCCTTTGAGGTCTACTGGTTGCTTTTCAGCAATAAAACCGTCCTCTAGAAAAGTCACTAATTTTTCACCCTGTATCTCTCTGCAAATGATTAGTGAGACAATTCTGATAGGTAATGATGCTTAATATTCATAAAGGGCATAAGTTCCAGAGTCTGTGGCACTGTTTCAAGCACTCTCTGCATATTAATTGATCACGTCTGTCCCCACCACTTGGTAACTTTCTAACCCAGTCACCATGCAGTCCCCGCTGGCAGATGGGGAAGCTCCATGATTTGGTTGAATGATTCTTGGTGCCAGCGTAGAAGACAGATACAGGTATGTGTATAGAAACAGACACGACACTTCCAGAACCATTAGTTCCCTGGCAGACTCTGCCAGCCTCTCCACTGCACCACTAGATGTAGCTCTAGGTTGAAGACCAAGGAAAACATTCCCGTTCCCCTTCTCTGAAATGTCACCTTGGCGAATGGTCACGTGGCTCCTTTCTACAATCGCTATGGAGAACAAGGCGTGAATGGGAAGTACTCTCAACTGGTGATGTGGTGTGCAGGGTGGCACATGCTTGGGACCTTACTGATGCAGGATCCACTGATGTGGTTGTGGGCCAGCGGGCTAGTACTTCCCATGTTTGCACCCCATGGTGAAGTTTTCTTTATATAACAAGAGAATATTCATGAACATGAGCATGAAGGGGTGTGAGCCAAGGTTTCTTTCCGGCCTTTTCCCCCAGCAGAGGCTCTCAAATGTGCATGTGTGAGGGTACTCACCTCCTCATCCCTGGGGCAGTGAGGCAAGGCAACTCCCACTCACGCAACCTCATGCTGAGCTCCACTTACCTTCGCGTTTCCATCAGGATGCTATGTCAAAATTATCGTTTACTATAGAGTAGGAATGTTGTGACAGCATCCTGTTTGAGCCTGGTAACAAGCCTATAGGATAGGCAGTGTGATAGACAGTTATTCTACCCACTTCACAGACAAGAAGACTGAAGCCACACGATATGATTTTCCCCAAGTGGCTACACTTGGAATTGAAACAGAATTTATAATCAGGCATCCCCATACTACAAGATCAAAGTCTGGAGATTCCAGCGTACCACGCTATCTCTGCCCTTGTTTTAAGTGGAAACCCTGGAAATACAGAAGAATGTCATGTGGGCACTGACCTCCGGGTAATGTTACCTCAATTCAGTGCCCTTTCAGACTAGCTCTTCTAACTCAGGGGTCACGCCTTCTCTCGGGTGTGTGAGAGGGAAGATCTATAAGCTGGTCATTGGCAGTAATTGATCTTTGCGGGTTCACTTAACATCCATGACCCACAACTTTTTGAACTGCAAAAGCTGAGACAGGTGAGCACACAGACTTAACGGTAAAATCTGAAGCATCTCCTCCTAAAGGAAAACACTTTCTAGATGACAAGAACCATCTTAGACACCTCAACGTGTTGTCGCCTTCTCTTAGACCTGCCCTCCAGGAGCTTTGTCTAACTCGACCAAATAGCTATGGGCGGTGAGCAGGGTTGGGCCAGAAGCTTCTATACAGAATGCTGTAGAGGGCTTGATGGGGTAACTTCGAGAACCCAGTCCCTTAGGGGTCTTGGAAGGATAGTCTAGAGGTCAGCTCCAGAAGGCCATGGGTGTGTACCACAAGATACCCTTATGAATGGGTCTGTATCTATGAGGGGTACCAGACACAGCTGGAATCCTACTAAAATATCCCCAACCCAACCAGGGTAGAAACACAAATAAGGGTATTTTCTGGCTTCATCCTCTGAGGGGGCAGCCCGCACACCTCAGCATAAACATCTGCCCCCCCAGCTGCCTCACACACAGCTTCTCACACAAGCCCTGTGTCGGACCACTCCATTCTGCAGTTCTGAACCCCTGGACATTTGGATTCCTGCTTCATTTCAGTTTTTCTCTAAGATTTTTAAAAAGCAACAACAACAATAAACAAACTTTTTAAAAAGCAAATATAGCATCTAGGTTTAAAATAAGACAAAGTAAACTTGACATTCTGATGGGGGAAAGCACATATGATTTTAGAGAAACCTTTTTAAAACTTAGTGTGGAAAGTGCTGGCTTCACACTGATACTATCTTTATATGGCAGCTAAGTCAGAAACCGCTTGTTTTTGCCTCCAAATAACAAATTTGCCCAGTAAGCTTTGGCAACCAGTTCTTAGCCTTGTAAAGGTCAACACACAAAAGACCAAGCCATCAAAATAAATGAATTAGGGCCTTAAAAGGATATAAATTTAACAAGACACTTTGCATTTGGCAATCAGATTATATCTGGCCACCACAGAAAGCCTCTCCCTAAGGGGACTGAAAGTAGTGGTAGTCGTGTGAGCCCCTTGGGTGTCTGCGCCAGCCATTTCCTGCGCTCTCATTAGCTCTGGTTTTCTGCACTGCTTATACGGCGACCTTCTACATGGCCCACCTGGAATGGAAAGGTGATTTCTTATGACACAAAAAGTAGAGCAGAATGGCAGTGGAAAAAAATGGAGTCAGCAAAAGTCACTTATTTTAACCTTCATCCAGGAGCATCCTTTAAGCAAGTCCAAGTTTCTTTTTAATAGACTCTGGGTACCAGCTCTACCTTGCTCCTCATTTTCTTTGACCTGGAAGGTGTCATGGGTGATGGGTGGCTTCTCAGGTGTGTCCAGTGAGCCACGTGAGAAAGGGTATTCTTGATATGAAACCTCTTGTGAGAGCGAGGAATGGAGGCCCATCCGCCTATGTAACTTCAGGCAAGTTTGTTTCTCTCCCAAACTGCTTTCCTGCCAGAGGAAGTAGGTCAGGGGAAAGTAAAATCAGTTTGTCTACCCCTTGGGATGCTTTAAGGTGAAAAACTGGCTAGCTGAAGCTCAAACTCTTGGATCCTTAGTAAATGTTTGTTGAATTTGATACAGGTAAAGCCAGGGACTGTGTCATCTATTGTCACACAATGACACAATGAAAATCGTATTGTGTGTTAGTTTGTGCGTAGCAGAATTAAGGAAGAAAACCCATCAGCCCCCCAAATGGTTCTGTTTGAAATCCACAAGCTCCTCCCCAATGAGGTGCACAGCAGCCCTATCAATGCTGGCCTTAATACAGCTGCAAAGTGCCAACAGGAACTGTCACAGCCAGGTTCATGCACCTATCGACCCTCTTTTGTAGAGTCGTGGGACATAGGCAGGCATGCCGTGCGCCTAACAGGACTAGGAGATAGCGTATCTTGCTCATCCTAGGAAAAAGGGACTGACATGAGACACTTGCCCTGAAATGAGGCTTTTGTGGAAAGTAGTGCATCTTGGGGGAAAGTTCAGGCAACCAGACACTTCCAAAACCAAACCTTATTTGTAATTGGGATCTAATGAGCATTATGTTTAATTTTATGTACCACCTTGGTTTCTTTTTTGTTGTTGTTGTTATTGTTGTTAGCCTGTATTATTTCCCAAACACTCTCCTGTAACACAATTAATAAAAACCCAGAGACAGAAATTGGAGTTCACCCTGAAGGTTAGGAAAGTAAAACAGCCGGCCACTGGCTCTTACCCCTACCTCAGTCTATAATGGTCATCTTGGCTCCAGGAATCTCAGAATGAGACTGTGTCTGAGAGCTGTCTCCTCCCGTCTTATAATCCTCTCTAGTGCTGGGATTAAAAGTGTGTGTCACCACTGCCTGGTCTGTAAGGTTGACCAGTGGGGCTGTTTTTCTCTCAGATCTTTAGGCAGTCTTTATTTATTAAAATACAAACTAAATATCACTACACTCTCTGATACTGTAATTTTATTAATTTATGTTTTTCTCTATTATTTTACCAAGTTCAGCGGTGAATAAACTAAGACACAAAGACTCTGAAGCGTGAAGCTCCGCAGAGAGTCTCACGCAGGTCTGAAGCCGGGCTTTGCCCTACCAGGCTCTGGTTTCATCGCTCTGTCACTGTGTCTGAGCATGGAGGCTTCTCAGGGCTCCTGCGTGGTTATGGTGTCAGGGCAGCTTTCAGACTCTGTTCTAACGGAAAGAATGGTCTAAATAGGTCAAGCTAGGTCTAGAGCCAAGCTGAGACATCTTGTTTCTTTCTAGCCTTTAAATTTAATCTTGCTTTCTTTATCTTACCTAATTATTCCTTTGGAAAGATAGTGCTGAGCCTTGATACTCAAAAAAAAAAAAAAGGAAGAAAGAAAGGAAGGAAGGAAGGAAGGAAGGAAGGAAGGAAGGAAGGGAGGAAAGGAAGGAAGGAAGGAAGGAAGGAAGGAAAGGAAGGAAGGAAGGAAGGAAGGAAGAAAAGAAAAGAAAAGAAAAAGAAAGAGCGAGCAAGGGAAGAAGAAGAAGGAAACCTAACCTAGATGGTATGTTAAGGGAGAGAAGAAGAAGGAAACCTAGATGGTATCTTAAGCGAGCCCATGCACCCATGCTGACTAATGGAATCCAACCACAGGCATACAAGAGTACAGATACACGCCCCTTATTGTGCCGGTGAGATGGGTGATAAGTTAATGAACTCCAGTGACATTGTAATTAAATGTAAAATTACTTATCTATATTCATAAATTACAAATGATGACATGAAAAAGTCGCTTCCATTTGGGCATTTTCTTTCCTTATACGAAGCGCAGTGTGAACTACAGACTCAAGGAATGCTGAAGCCTGGAAGTACCGGGTAGGGGTAGTGTGAGGCTGGGGATGTTAATGAGAATGGTGGGGGCAGTGCCCTGGCAGGTAAAGGGCAGTTATTGAAGAACATGCTAATGAACTGGGCATTATTTTAAGCTAAATCGGAATATCCTCATAGTAAACTATTCAAGGCTGCCCTGCTTCTCATAAATCTACAGGTATTTTTAATAATAGAGTCTGGCAATAAATGGACTGGAAACCAGATCCCTGAATCGAACCCAAAAAGCCATGGGGGAAGGCAGCTTTTCTAATGCGTGACCCTGATGTGCCTCCCCAGGAAAGCGGAATCCACCCTACCGATGACTTCACATCCGAGCCCCTCCCTCCCCTCACCACAGCTCTTCCTAAGCAGCCCTGGGAGAATGCAGACCAGGAGGTTAGCTCTCCGGCAGACAGCTGGGAGAGTTCATTTTCCATTTTGCAAACTAATTTTGTTCTTGTCAGTTGCGATGTCCTGCCAAGTGGTGGATGGGAGTTTCTAAATCAAAAACTGCTAGCCTTAAACCACAGCCAGCCTGAGTCCAACTTCAGCAATGACTCCCAAACCAGAGCGTATGGGAATAATACTACAGCTATTTGTAAAGTACTGCCAGGTTTGTCACATCTAGAAAATTCATAGCACATTTTTGGCACAGAATCTATTCTAAGTAATAGTGATAAAGATGTATATGTAAAAATACATGTTTTTAGTGAGTCCTATTTATTGCATTGATGCAAGGCAGAAAGTTAGCTAACTCCCGCCATCAATCTATACAGCTGGAGTATACATCAGAGCCCTGAAAATCCAATTGTTTATGACTTTTAATTCTGTTATGCTCAAAGCCTTCAAACTGTATCAAGAAATGCTATAGTCTATTGATTGCAGTGTATGTGTATGTATGAGCTTGTGGGTGAGCATGTGTGAGAGTGTGTGTGTGTGTGTGTGTGAGCTTGTGTTTTAATGTGTGAATGTATTGCGAGTGGTGTGTGCATGTGTGTGTGTGTGTGTGAGCTTGTGTTTTAATGTGTGAGCGTATTGCGAGTGGTGTGTGCATGTGTGTGTGTGTGTGTGTGTGTGTGAGCTTGTGTTTTAATGTGTGAGCGTATTGCAAGTGGTGTGTGCATGTGTGTGTGTGTGTGTGTGTGCCTGTGACCTCCTATATAGAGCTGAGTCACCTTATTTAATTGCAGAAATGTTCTAAAATTTATTAAGTCCAAGATGTTGCTGGTGCCCTGTGAGAGTTATTTGGTCCATCTCCCTGCCTCCATGTCAGCTGACGGGATAGCCCCAGGGAAGCTCAAACCTTCACTGAAATTTAAGGCTTCGAGCTTGAATTTCCAGGCCTCAGAAACTAAGAGTCACCGAAGATCTGACAGGAGATTCGGACCAGAGTCAGGGTGGAAAATGAGGAGGAAGTCAAAGGCAGAATGGTGGAAGCAAAGCCTTTCCTCAAGGGAGAGGCTGGTGAGGGGAAATGGGTGAAGGTGCCATCCCAGGGGCGGGATGGGTCTGACTAGAGAGTGAGTGATGGCTGCACCTACTGGATCTCTTCTGTCTTTCTCATTTGCACTGAAGCTATTAAACACAACCCGTGTCAGTAAGGTCCGCACTCTGAGCAATGCACCACTTCCCTTTCATGTAAGGTCAGCCAGACCCTTCTGGTACTATCCAGTCTGTGTTACAACCCCAGAGCCCTGGCCCTACTAGATGAGTTTTCCATGTCATAAATGAAAGGATGCCTTGTCCTCATTTAACAGAGAAGTTTCTAACTATGTCCTGGAGGAACATTCCCATGCCGTGCTAACCACCACTCTCACTGGCCTCTACATTCTCCTCAGGCTCCACTAAGATCTGTCTAAGTATCCTCTGGCTCCTTATGCCCTGACCAAACTCACTGTTGACCTCACAGCTACTCACTGAATATCTATCTGTACTTAGCTAACTTGGAGTCTCCATGAGAGTGGATGTCCTCTTGGTGTAGTGTGCTTTGGTAGAAAGAACAGTTCAGACACCGTTCACTTTTGACTTGATCTTGAGCACATGATGTCACCTCTATGAGCCTCAGTTTGTTCATCTTCAAATGGGACTGATCATGATTATTGTAGGTGCTAGTCTAAGGATAAAGGGAATTAGGTATGTGTGTTAGCTTAGGGCCACCAATAATTAGCTCTTCCTTTACCTTCCGCTGCCTGCCTTTTCTTGGTAGCTAACCTCCCCTACACTTAAACACAGGCCTTGTCTTTTCCATTCTAGTCTCAGCTTAGCTGGGAGAAAGACATGGTTCTTGCGAAGTCCCTTTTGCTTCTGCCTTCCACACTTTTTCTTTCCTGCTCACTTTCAGCTCTCTTTTCTCCTCTAACTTATCCTAAGACTACAATTGGATTCAGGTTTCTTTGACCTAAATTTGCTTCCCCGGCATAGTTTCTCATCCTATTTCATAGTCAAAAGGTCATTATCAATCTCTTTCGCTGAGGTGTCCTGGAACTACAGGTAGTAGTAAGACATGGGTAGCATGTATCTGCAACATTGGCAGTGAAGTGCAACAGGACCCACTGTGCATCGCTGTATGAGAGGGGTCCCTTTAATTCAAGAAGAACCCCAACTAGGCTGGAGACATAATGCTAACATTGGTAAGACTTTCCAGTTCATTCCAGGCCTTGTGAAATACGTAAATAATCTCTCAAAAAACTAACTTAGATTCCAAGGGTGGTTGACTGTCTTAAATGTCAGGTACCATTTTCATAGTACAACATCAAGGGTGGTATTTATATTCACCCCTGAATTTGCCCCACGTTTAAAAGTCTGGACCACATATTTCTTATCATCATCCAGCTACATGGAGAGTCACAAACTAGATAATGAACTACCTAGAGGTCTGAGTAGGAGGCTATTCATTGCACACGTGTCTTACATTACATCAGTCCTATTTAAAAAGTTGCTGCCGGCTGGAGAGATGGCTCAGTGGTTAAGAGTACTTTCTGCTCCTGCAGAGGACCTGGGTTCAGTTCCCAGCATCCATTTGGCAGCTAGCAGCCATTTGTTGTACCATTTCTAGTTCCTGGGAAATCTGATGCCTTCTTCTGGCCTCGACAGGCACTGCACCCATGTGGTGCACATAAATACACACATAAAAAA
>JAQHUG010000162.1:829957-870216 GCA_028555095.1 Dicrostonyx torquatus
ATCCAAAGGGGCTGTACCAGCTTACACTCCCACCAGCAATGCAGGAATGTTCCCTTTACCCCACATCCTCTTCAACATAAGTTGTCATCACTGTTTTTGATCTTGGTCATTCTTACAGGTATAAGATGGAATCTCAGAGTTGTTTTGATCTGCATCTTAGTTTTGATTTGCATCCTTAGTCTCCGATGACTAAGGATGTTGAGCATTTCCTTAAGTGTCTTTCAGCCATTTTAGATTCCTCTGTTGAGAGTTCTCTGTTTAGGTCTGTACTCCATTTTTTATTGGAGTATTTGTTCTTTTGGTGACCAATTTCTTGAGTTCTTTGAATATTTTGGAGATCAGACCTCTGTCTGATGTGGGGTTGGTGAAGATCTTTTTCCATTCTGTAGACTGTCATTTTGTCTTGTTGACCATGTTCTTTGCTTTACAGAAGCTTCTCAGCTTCAGGCAGTTCCATTGCTTTTGTCCATTTTAAAAATATAATTCTACTGGTTTGGGACAGTCTTCTCCTGTTCTCTCTGTTCCATCTGCCATTATTCTTCCAAGAAAATCTTACCTTAAGATATAATAATTAACTCATTGCTCAGCAGGCAATAGCTTAACCACTTTGACACACTGTGCATCAAAGTGCCATAGCACTTTCTCTCCTTCCTGCCTGTCAGCATTATTACCACCTTTAAGAACAAGGTCAAATCCCATGAACAGTTTGTAAGCCTACTCACAGTGGGGCACTACGTTCTCATTCTTCTCACCAGCATTGTGTTTTCCCACCAAGTTTTAGAACTAGCTGCCCCATAACCACTCTTCCTTAACTTGTTGGTTTCTTTCATAATTTAGTGTAGCATGTGCCAGTTCTCTCTCCATTAGCATGCAGGCTTCCAGCAGGTAGAGGTCATTCCTTTCTCCCACAGCCTGGCATCCCTAATGTAACTCTCGGCGTAGTAGGTGTTTCACCCATCCTTGTTTCTGTAAGCTCCCCGAGTGTCATCCCACCTCAGCATTTATTTCTGGCTTGTTCTGTAAAATGGGAACATCCTTCCCTCTGCACTGTTGGAAACGCTTCTTCCAGAATGTGTTCCAAAAAAACCCAGACGTATTAGTTAATTCCTTCTTCTGACCATTAACCCTACTGTGCACAGGTCAGAGAACCAAGTGTTTGCATTAATGATTGCAGAAAACTTGGAATAGGTGGTACAACATAATAATAATGTACAGGTTGGATGCATAGATTATAGTAGATCATGAACAGATATAATATGGTAGACTAATAAGACAGCTTGATACCAGAAAATACAAGTATATGAGCAAACTGACAAAATAAAAGACATTGGGGACTTAACAAAAAGCTATTGGAATGGACTGTGTTTAAGTGAGGAAAATGTCTTAGAACGGGTTATTTGGACTTAAGTCTTCAAGAAAAGGAGAGACCAGAGTCCCAAAGAACAGGATCCATTCTTATTTTCGCTTGCTAGCATTTCCTAGACCAACTAGTGAAATCTTGGTTCCCATCTAGACGTGTAGTTACTGTCTGCTGGATAAATGGATGACCAGTGCTGACAGGGGGAGCAGGGCCTGTGTACAGAGAGCAGTTTGTTCATCAAGGACGTGTGTGGTGCTTGGGGAACAGCACATTTTCTCTTCTGGACAGAAACAAGAAATGCTGTGTAAAGTGGTGAAGGGGAAAGGAAAAAAATAAGGACTGGAAACGAACATCTGTCCCAGGTTTGGGTTTTACCAGACAGTGATACACACCCTATTGTCCCTTCATCCATCTATTCCATAATTATTTATTAAATGTGCGACATATGCCCAGGCACTGCCTGGGGATCCAACAGCGAGCAAAGTACAGTCCCACCATTCAAGAATCATGAGGCCTTTCGTCGTAAGCCAGTAAGTGACGCACACTGACAGCCCTGGTCACTGTTGGCCCGGGAGAGTGGTGTGTTCTGCAGAGAGCAGAAGCCCTACCGGAAAGGAGCATTAGCAGGGGCTGCGTCCTGAGGACAGAGTTGTAACAGCAGATGACCTGAAGGCAGTCGGGAGGATTTAAAGCTGAGGGAAGAACTGTCTGCCTAGAGGGCTGTCTGGGATCTTAGGATGACTAATTGATATCTATAGGGGGAGAAATAAGTTTATTTATGGCCACACATGCAACGAGGTCTGCTTATCTCCTTAGCTAAATCATGGGCTATGAGGGAGAGAAAGATATGCTGAGTCTTGGAGTTTTGAGGTGGCCATATTAACTTTTCCTTGAACATACGTCCATGGGGCCAAGGTTGAAAATAGATTTTATTAGAAACCGAAGTCAGAATATGTTGATTTTGGAGACAAACCTCCGAGGATCTGATGGTGTAGAGCCAGCAGTTAAAACGCAGACAGAAAGGAAGACAGTGGCGGGGTCCTTTAATGCCAGCCTCAAGAGAGAGCCTTGGCTGACTGGTCCTGACCTCTTTCAGTTCTGAGATCCTGACCTGAGACTCAGATTTCAACCTCACTTCCGTGTACCTCATTTTTCCTTTTATGTTTTTTTTCTTTGTTTCTCGCTCTTTTTATCCTCCAGGATGACGGTCTCCCAGAAAATGAGCATCAGCTGTCAGTAGCTGGCAAGATCAAGAAGCATTTCAACACGGGCCCCAAGCCGAACAGCACGGCAGCCGGCGTTTCCGTCGTAGCAGTAAGCATCTGAAATACCCACCCCTGCCTTCTCAAAGCAGCCCACCCGAGAGACAGGCATTCCTTGTGAGATTCCTCCCGGAGACAGCATAGTGGGTCATTTCTTCAGACAGCAGGGGAGGTGGTGTGTGTGTGTGTGTGGAGTGTCTCCCTGAGTGCCTCATTATCCCACACCTCCAGGGGATCTGGCAGCATATATTAATTTCATGATTTATTTTTTTAAGAGGGGAAAAAACCCTCTCCCTAAACTGGACTCTGTGCCAGTGTAAATTTCTTGGCTCTCAGGTAAAGCATTCAGCATCCTTTAGGTAGGAACTGCAAGGGAAGGAGAGCTAGGAGGGAGACAACAGAGCAGAGTCCTGAGCAGCGTAGACATTTGTACTAAGTCTAGGGGAAAGCAAAGCAGCAGAAAGCAAACACAGTGATTTTTCAGAGAGACTGCATTGCTGGCAACACCTAGTGACATCACGAGGTCTTGCTCCTTAGGAATTTGTTAAGCTGACATCTTTTATCATGTGCCATTTTATCTGATGAGTTTGCACTGGATTTTTTTTCCCTGTTCTACACATGCAGGCATACACTATACGTAATCTGATAGCCTCTCTAACAAAGATTAAATTGGTCTAAGAAATACTAAATCCTCAGACTTCCCAGTGTCAAATTCTGGAGTGCATATATCCACATCTCAGATCACTTGAGTTTGTCACAGTTTCCTCTCTAGCCAGACTATGTCCATTTTAGCGGCACACTCCCCGTGAGAGTCACTCAGGCTGTGTCCCTTTTCTCAAGCAAGAATGTAGGGTGATAGCGAGTGTTGGGAGAGTATCCATGCTGTGGACAGCCCGACTGCTCAGCTCATGAGCAGGGTTCCTGGTTAGTCATCTCTGTGGGTGCTACAGCGTTCTGCTTTTCTTTTCGGTTTTGAACTTGCTAGACTGCCAAAGCTAAGACTCAGGTAGGGACCGCTTTGAGAGTCACCTGTCTTGAGGGACTTCCTGACTTTGCAGATGGCACGATGACAAGCTTGCTCTTGTTGTTCACATCTCACAGTCCTCCAGGGACAGCGTGGGTGACAACAGATGGCTGTCCGTAGAACGTAAACTCTGTTGGATGTTCCTCAGCAATGCTGAGGTTTTACACACTCGGGCTGTTCTTTTTGCCTCTCTTTATCTCTTTCCAAAAAAACCTCAGTGGAAAAAAAAAAAAAAAGCAACCGTCCTCTATATTTTCCAGTGTTTGTCACCAGCTAATGTCCACTAGGAATTTTTGCAAGCTACTATCTCTTGGGTTTGCACAGTGATGCCAAAACTCTGTTTTCGTGGGTCTGGCTGCTTCAAAAGATTTGGCTCCAGTGGGCCACAATTTTGGAATGGATGGCCAGCACCCTGTCCACAAGAAGGATTGTTTCTCTGCTCCTGCTCAGGGCTCCTGGCTGTTAAAGAGATATCTTTCCCACCTGGGTCATTTGTTTCTGTTTTTGGTTTTGTTTTTTTTTCTCCATAATTTCATTTTAATCGGTCTTTGGTTGAGTTTATTTTGACTGTTTAGTAATGGATTGTTTAAAATATTCTGAGTCCTTTAATGACTGTGGACAGAAACATCTGTGCGATTTTCCAGTTAGCAAATGCTACCTCTTTGAGGGCAAGTTCTATTTTCATCAGACACTGATAAACTCTGAAAACAAATGTTTATGAATTTGCTAAAATGCCATCAAAATATCTCCACAGAGTACCAGTTGTCACTGATATTTTTTCTAAGTGTCATGACTACACCATTTTGTTTGCTTTTGCTTTGTTTTGTTATTGGCTTTTGGTTTTTGTTGTGGCTGCTGTTTTGTTTCACTTTTCTTTTTGAGACAAGGTCTCACCTGTACACCATGCTGACCTAGAACTCATTATGTAGCCCAGGTTGGCTTCAACCAAACTTGAAACAGCCCTCATATCTCAGCCTCTGGTGGCGTGAGGCTCTGTGCCCAGCATGAATGCTACTGTGACAGAGAGTTCTCCATTGTTCACTAACATATTTGCCATGGCAACCAAGCCACAATATAAATACGAGTTACAGCGTACTAACTTGGAGTGGCACGGGAATTGGATGCACATTTAAGATGCTTTAGCCATTGCACAGCACTCGGGAATATTTTTCATGTCAACCACTGTCATTCAAATTTCAAGCATCAGAAAGATATCAATGCCAGTTGTTGAAAGAAACTCAACATGCCTTCTCCAGGATGCTTTTCCCACATCAGCCTCTCTGCCTTCTGCAGAGACTCCTGGGAAAGTTACAAGGCCTGCATGGGGCAGAGCTGGGAGTTAGAAATTGGCCACTGGGTCTGCCTTGCTTTTAGCTTTCAGAATAGCATTGGCAAATTCCATACCCTTGTTTCTCAAAGACTAAGTATTTGTAGCAGTTCTATCACAAGATTAAATAATATGCCCTTCCAAACTCTGTTTATGACCACAAAGCAACAATCCTTGGTGAACAGGACTTTAGTGGGAGGTGAACTAAATATCTTTTATGAATGGTATAGTCTATAAAGATCACTTGACAAATTCATAATTCTGATTTTATTCCTCAACTTCTCCAGTGATGATTTCTGTTTGATAAATTAACTAAAATATCAGTTTCTTTGGAGCAAAATTGTCCCCTGAGCATATATGTGCTCCCAGGAGGCTACGAAACACATGCATTTTACTTTAAACTGTCATTGTCTTGCATAGTCCTGTTCTTTTTTAGTTATATGCACTCCTGGAATTTTTTTTTTAAAAAAATTAGATTGGAGTGTCAGTTTGTGGACTTTTTTCCTTTCTTTTCTCTTTCTGGATACAGCCAGTCATGCCATTGGTCTTTACATAGGACTTACCTTTCCTTAGCCAGACATCTACCTGGCCCCGAGCAACACTGACTATACAGGAGTTTATGACATGCTTCTTTTCTTGGGTGACAAAAGAGACACAGAGTCTCACCAAGCACTCCCCGTTCACAGGTGTCATCTTTGACACGAGTCTAGCTGAACACGCATGCACGGTCTGAGCCACACTGGCTTGTCCGCGTTGCCACTTTTTCTGCCCCATTTCTCGTTCCATGCATTACTGAGAGCAAGGGAAGGTCAAATGACGACTTCATGTGAAGGCTGCACAAGGATCCCCCATTGGCTAGGAATGTAATTACCAACTGGAGATCTCAGGGGTCATGGGGCCCTTCTGAAAGAATGGGAAATGACCTAATGTTGTTGAAGCAGGCAGTGTGGTCAGGGGGAGGATCCACGCTGTCCATAAACCGAGGTATTCTGTTCCTGAGAAGGGTTCCATTGTCCTGCCACCTTTCATATGAGTCGGATGAGTTTAAAAAAAAATAGGGAAACAAAAGGTTATTAAAATGCAATTTATAGACATGAAATGGAATTAGAGATGACATTTTAACGGTGGACTCTCTGAGAGCTGAGAGGGGGAGGGAAGCATGATTAGATTTGCCCGGCTTGATGAAGAACCCAACTAAGATGACACTTCCAATTTTTCCCCCATTTGTTGCTGTTTATTGTTTTAGTTGATAATTTTCCTAATGCTTTAACATTGTCCTTTTGAATTTTGTTCATGCAAATAGAGCGTTTCAGTCTAATTGAACAAATCCATACTAATCAGCTAATATGAGATGCTCGGAAGCTTGGCTCAGTAGCCTTGTGCCCTGCTCTATGACACTCTGCCTGTAGATGGCAGTAGAGAATTAGTTCCTTGCCACCCTCTTTGTGGCCTAAAATAGAGGCCACACAACCAGCTCCTAGAGAGCAAGCCTGCTACATTTTTTTCCTTAAAAAAAAAAGACGAAATAATACATTTTGAAGATTAAAATCTCACATTGCTTTCTCTGAACACTCGTACAGCCTAGTTTCCAATCAGAACTCCCAATCTTCAGAGTGATTTTTAGGTTAAATGCCTGGTACTCTGGCATGTTTTTAAAATGCCTTTTGTGAATTACAAGTAGAAGCTGTCAGGAGCATCGAATCACCAAGCCACTTGAAAGGACTCCAGAGTCTTTGTTTCCAAAGCAAGGTGCATCTTGGGTGGGCAGAACAGGGGCACAGGCAAGCAGCAGGACTATTTATTGTTCTCCAGATTTGGGCACTGAGGCTTTTATTCCCAGGTAGCCAAACGCTGACATTATTCCATGGTACTGGAAACTTACCTGGTATTGTACTTACTTTGCCTTTTGTTAACACTAAGCACTTAATTGTTCATATGTGCCTTAATGTTCAGAGAAAGCTATTTTTCATTTGATTTCATTTTCCCAGAGAAACTGTACTATCACATCCCTTTAGATCAGGAATACAATTAAGAATAGTTATATTTTTGAAGATCAACTCTCTCTTAGCTCTAAATGTCTGTGATGTGTCCACTTTTCAACCCTCTTTTTCTCTTTCACTTCCTAGTTATAACGCTGTGAGTTCAAGCCTACTGGGTGTTGTCGGGGAGGGTGTCCAGTCTGCGTGCTCACAGTGACTAACGCTGGTTTCAGTTTAACTGTAAAGCATTTTCTGTTGTCTAAACAGAAGAGGTGTTCATAGCTTTTCAAAGTGAGGACATTGTTTAATGGATACTCAGGAACTTGTTTGACAGACTAGATCTATCCTAACAAATCGACATCCGAGATACTCGGAAGGGATTTGTGCTCTGTTTTGTTTTTATTTTATTTTCCATGTGCAGATTCCATTGTTAGCTAGCTGCCTGCAGGAAAGGTCTCATCACTGTGTGTGCGTACGTATGTAGTTAACGAAGAGCTTGGACTGGAGTCTTAATTCTTGAGCACAATGTTGATCCACTGAGTTGCCCCATTTCTCTCTGCTCAGCTGGACCACGGGTTTACCATCAAGAGATCAGGGTCTTTGGACTACTACCAGCAACCAGGAATGTATTGGATAAGGTATGAGATGGTGCAGCTCAACAGTCAGTGTTTCCATGGCAACGTGCTGGCAGTCTCCATTTACCAGTTCCTTCAGTGGATAAACATGTTTTTGATTTGTTACCCAGTCCATATGCTGCTTTATTGGTTTCATTTTAATCTTGATTGAGATGCCACACCCCCTCATTCCTTTTTTTCACCCATTATTCACACTGACATTTGCCAGCTTTCTTTCCATCGCACATGCTCAGTATCGATTTCCCCCGTACGGTTAAAAGGACAGTATATTCCATGCTGATGCCAAAGCATTTGCCTGTTGTTGCTGATTGCAGCAGTGATGTTTCCGGAGCTCTTCTGTCCTGTGATAAATGGAACAACAGAAGCACCTTGGTGTGCGCTCTATATAAGCATATACTGTCATTTTAAAGTCATCCAGCCCCACCTTAACCTTAGAGGACGGAACAATGCATTTACACCTTAGCAGTAGAAATGCCTCCAAGTCCAGCGGGCTACAGAATGCATTGTGTGTGTTGGTAAGCTTGTGTTTTCAAATTCTCCACCTTTTCGTTTCATTTTTGTTTTACCGTTTTCTTCCTCCCTCTCTCCCCGAAATTCCCTCTATGTACTAGCTACTGCATGAATTTACTTCTGATATTTCGTGATTGTCAGATTCTTTAGTTGGCTTATCTGCTTGAGCAAGGGGGTCTATGGGAAGTATTGACTTGTTTAACCAGCTTATGAATTCTATCCCATCGTTCCCCATTCCAGCCAATGCCCCGGCATCTCCTGCAACGGGCATTGTGTGTGTATCTCTCTAGAGTTATCCACAAGCAAGATGACTTTTGATGGTTTGAGAAATGAACTCGGAGAAGTTCTAGGGAACTTCTCTTCACCTTAATGTCTCCAAAATGATTTCCAGGTAAAAGCTCCATGGTGTAGCACTTGCCAAGAAAAGCCCCCAGCTTTGGCATTTATTTTCTTCAAATAATGGAGCCTGTTGGCAGCAGCAGTGTCTGCCTGACATTGTCTCTTGGATCAGACTGCCAAGTTTTACCAAAATAAGTTTATACTCCTCTGTGAATAGGTACATATACACTTTGTAGATAATATGTATAAATTTTCCCTATGATTATTGCTACTAATTATTTTTTATAATTAGGGTCACAGAACAAAGGGCTTAGAAAACCAGAATAGGGCACACTCTGACAAATAATCAAAAATGCAGTAAGGTCATGATCACTTCTAGATCTGCTGACCATAGAAAAAACCCCAGCCACAAAAAGACTTCTAAGTGATTTTTCCAAAGAAGGCTCTTTGTGCCTTCAGACTGGCCTAAGGGAAGGGTCCCACAGTCAGTGCTTCATTTACCTAAGTAAATTAGCTTTGGGGGAGGGGAGTTCATTACGATTTGCCTGCACACAGACCTAGCTTTTGACTTTTTAACACTGAAGATAATACAAGAGGGTACACGGTTCACAAAAGCTAGTCTTACCAGTATTTTCCACACACTGCGCAGGCTCCTGAAACAACTTCTGTACTAGGCACAGAACATCCCCAGCACCCTTCAACAGCCCTTCCCAGAGGATGCCTTTGTCCCAGGGGTAAAGGCTAACTGAAAAGTCTACCTGCGGTAATTAGTCTTGCCCCTTTCATAGTCTATGTAAATTGAATCGTACCATGCTGCAGCCTTTCTTATTCTATGTCTCCTGTCCTGGGGTATATCAGCCGGACGTAGAATTGATAGACGGTGAAAAACAGGCATCGAGTGTGTCTAATTACATCTATACTTATTTGTGTTAAAAAGAAAGGAAGAAAGAAAGAAAGAAAGAAAGAAAGAAAGAAAGAAAGAAAGACTGGCATCCTTAAATCCATGTAATTTCAGAAAAAGAAGGAGAATCCTGAGGAATTACAAAACTCATAGAATTAAGGGTAGGCACAGTGTGTCAAGTAAACATAATAATTAATACATGTGACCCAGTATTAAAAAGACTAACTACAAGCTAGCGACGGCTCCCATCGGCAGACAAAATGACATATCCCTGAATAATGGGCAGGAGCAGATGGGAGCTAATCTCTTTTTTCTTCCGCACATAAACTGCTCTGTTTTCCAGCTGGGGGCAGTAACAGCAATGTTTATAGTTAACTGCGGCACTAAACAGTGCACACAGTATGTAAAGCTAAACTGGAGACGTGACACTAAAGTCTCATTGCCATCTATGCTTAATTAGGAAGTTTTATAATGCCATTTAGACCCAGAATGATCGTGCTCCCCTTGCGGATCGCAAATGCTTCCATTTTATCTCCGTGGAAGTGGGAGCATTCATCTACCCAGGGTGGCAGGCCAACTTTTCAACATAAACAACCATTGCAGGCAAACGACCTGGCTCCTGATTGTTGTGTTTATAAGCGCTGGTGGCTGTTGACACGGCTCTGAGCAAAGCACTCTGGAGTCCCGCTTGGATTTACAAAGTAGATCACGCGAGGGTGTCAGCTGGTAAAACCATAGATCGGTGGGATCCTCTTAATTGACATTTTAGTGATGTGGAGACATGCTGGGGGTCCATTTTCCTTCTCTCTCATGCCCTGACTCTCGGCAACTCCGTTCTCTACCTACAGCCAGGGAACTACGTTCTCTGACTGGCCCATTTATCTCGGAGGCCTTACCTCCCAAAACCCAAGCTCACTAAGCTATTCCACACTCCGGAATTCCACTTCCGGTGAGCCCCGGAAGCACTGCTTCTCCTTGCTGCAAGTCACAGGAAAATGGACATCCTGCTCTACCCCTTTCCCCTCCCATAGGGGACCTAGTCGCACCATTTCTGCCTTTCCCAAGTACAGATGCCCCTGTGGCTGGGGATCACACAGAACAGAATTATGCACCTGAAGTGTGCAGACCATGGCCGTGGCCAAAACAAAATAACTTGATTAAATAAAACAAACGTCCAAAGAGGACGCCAATGCTGAATCAGCTGGAATGGGGAGGTGAGCTAGGACAAAGGGGTGATTGAGTTTCCAGGCATGATGTGACTAAAATGTGCATGTTGGTATCAACCCCCTCCTGCAGCATTGTGTAATGAGGCAGCACCACGGGCCGGGCTCCAGCTTTGGGAGGCTATCCAACGCTGTCCTGCTCAGCTGTTAAAAGGGATGGGTGTCTGTTAAATGAGTCTTGCTGGGTGCAGGTTTGAAAGAGGTGCCCCTGTTTAAGCCAGATAGGATTCTCAACATACTGTGAGCCCAGCAGACAGAGCTCAGCCATGGCCAAGGAGGCCTGCTTGGTGACACATCGCCTTAACCTTGCAGTGCTGAGTTTCAGAGCCTGGCGGGGGAGAGCAGATGCCTCTGTAACAACCACTCGGCTTCTGTAACAGAGGGGTGAGGTTAAAGCGACCAACAAGTCATAGACAAACTTTAAAGTCAATCTCGCTTTGGTAACAGAAGCTTCCAGAAAACAGTGAGTCTCAGGCCAGATTCGAACCAAGTAAGAGCACTCCATACCTAATGCTGGGACAAGAAGGGCGGGAATAGCTAGACACGGTGTTACACACCTTTGATCCCACACTTGGGAGGCAGAGGCAAGTACATCCCTTTACGTTTAGGACCAGCCTGGCCTATGTAGCAAACTCCAGACCAGCCAGCACCCAGTACTACACAGCAAAGCCTTGTCTCAAAATGAGAAAAAAAAAAATCCAGCACTAGTGAGCCACCTGGATCACGCCTCACCAAGCCAAACAGATGGCTGTTTTGATTTTGTTCATTTGATTTGTTTTCAGAGGCCTCTGCTGAGAGCATTTAAACAACATATAAATCTTTCTGTAAATTCAACTTTTACAAGGAAGGAAAGTGTGACACACCTAAGTCCTCCTCAGTGGGTGTGAATTGAGGAGGGTCTCTTCCTTTCTGGGGTCCTGGATAATTCCGTATCTACTACGTACTTCTCGCTATTTTTACATCGCTTTTTGCCTTACAAGGAAGCATCTATAGTCTCTTTTGCATACACATTTCGGCCACGTTTTGCAAGTAGGCCTTAGTCACACTCCCTGAAGAGGCTCAGGCATCAGGCATGCATAAGCGGAAGGCAGAGGAACCTCTCTCCCAGGGAGCAGCACACAGCCTATCAAAAAAAAAAAAAAAAAGAATACACATGTTTACAAGCCGGAGTCAAGGATTCTCAAATACATGAGAAGCGCACACCACGTTAAAGACCAAGATGACTTGAACTGTGGTTAAAACCTGGCAGCTGTTGAGAGAAGGGAGCTTTGGCAGCAGAAAGCCTAGGGTTTGGAAGGAATCTTTCCTGTACCCTCACCTGTCCCAGCACCCCTAAAAAAATCAGGAAGGCTTGCCTTGCATTTCCTTCACTTCTGACAGAAAGCCACTGCCTAGCAGAGCCAGTCTCCTGTGAAAACTGATGTTTGTTGAGGTGGAATCCTAAATTTTCCCAACACTTTCCTCCAGTAAGTACCTGAGTTTTAATGGGCATTTGCAATGACTGTCTTCACTCAGGTGTCTGGAGCTGAAGTTATCATGACGCGTGAGTTTAAAAGGCCATCCTCTGCGACAGGGTTGGCATGCTACAGCAAATGTAGAATCTAGCCTTCTTTCTTTTTGATTTTCTTTAAAAAAAAAAAAAAAGTTCTAAGCCAGGCGGTGGTGGCGCACACCTTTAATCCCAGCACTCGGGAGGCAGAGGCAGGAGGATCTTTGTGAGTTCGAGACCAGCCTGGTCTACAAGAGCTAGTTCCAGCGCAGGCTCCAAAGCCACAGAGAAACCCTGTCTCGAAAATAAAAAAAAAATAAAAAAAAAGCTCTATTAGAACACAGCTGCATCCATTCATTGACATGTCTGTGGCTGCTTGTGCCCGCTGTGACAGACTTGAAAAGTTCTATCAGAGAACCAAAGGACCTGAAACCCGAAACGCTTACATATCTAGCCCATTGCAAAAAGTCTCCTGTCCCTGTGTTTAAGGGTGAAGGGTCATTCAAGATTAAAAGTACCATCTATTAAAAAATGAACATTTCATGAGACTAGGGCTGAGACCTATTTAAAATGGTATCTTTGCCAAATTAATGAATGAATAGTTGAACTCCAAAGAAGAAATTTTTGGGTTGGATGAGTTTTTGAAGAGGTAGAGTTGAGGTAACCAGACCATATCGAAGATACTCTAGAGATTTTTCATTTTTAACAGAGCAGGAGTATGTGCAAACCTTTTTGGCTAAGCTAGAAATATATTTACAATTAAACCAGCTAGCCCCTGACATACCTGTGAGACTTAGCTTGTTTTTAAATTTTACAGATTTGCTTAGGACAAACCCCATCTGTGGTAGCTCCTTAGCTTGCTAGCGTGATGAGGAGCAGACACATGGAAGCTCAGTTTCTCTTCTACAAGGAAACCAGAGGCTGAAGAAAGTAAATTCAAGCTTCTGGAAGCCCACGCTCAGTGCCCTACAAAGGCCTCCATTATAACCTTTGAATGAGAGGCTATAAAGACTATAGGACCAGGCTAGTTGAGATTCTTTTAAACACCTGGTCTCAAAGTCCTGTGTCTGATCAAGTCAGCCCACACAGAAACCAGCTGGCCTTCCCAGGAAAATGGGAAATAATGCTTCAGAGAGTCACCTTGAAGAAGCCACACAGAAGGTTGTTTGGTTTACAAGCCTCCTTTGGCCATTTTAATGGTGACTTTTACCCTAGGGAAGATCTATGCCATTGTCTCTAGGTACTTAGCAGTTCCTGGCAAGGCCCTCCAAGGATGCACCAGCCAAACAAAACAGAACAGTAATAACCATGGCAATAAACACAATAAAACGAGAAGGGATACCCGGATCGATTTGTTAGTTTAATTTTAATGGCCAGCAAATTATAACTTAGTCCCTACAGAGTGAGGGTTAGCAAGGAGCGGTTTCCTGAGATTAATGCCCCAGCCTCCTAGGTAGTATGAATAATGGATGGGCTAAAAGGCAAAATGCACAATAATGTTCTTTTATTAATGAAATGAAGACTCGTTGTGATGGCTGGCAATAAATTAGGAAAAGCCAAAGAGGGAAAGTCATCAACACTGGCGCCTTTGAAAAATGTAGTTTCTTAAATCCAATAATTACTGCCATGACAGAAAACATCGCCACACCGCAGAAATGAAGTACATCCCTTGCGAATCCTGCCTGTATTGCACAGGAGAAATATTTTTGATCCATAGTCTGTGAGGTCTATTATTTGCTAAGAGAAAACACAGCCCATTACAGTAGATTGATGGTGATATTAAGCATTCTGGTGGAATTTCATAGGTGAACATTTTCCTGAGGATCAGGCATTGGAAGACACCCTCCCCCCACCCCTACACACACCTTCAGTGACTAGAACCTAGAACAGTCTAAGAAGGAAGCATGTCCAAGGTCACATCATTAGCTAAACTAGGACAAAAGCTAATTCTCCCAACTTCTACCCACTGCTGCTTCCAAGAGGATTAAGCTAAAGCTGACAGACAAGAGGGGCATTTAAAGAGATATGGGATGCCTCCTAGCAGCAAAGACAACGTTGATGCTACTGTTCTTACTCCTGAGTCTGCCCAGCCTCCCCTGCCAGTACAGTATCTCCCGCTCTGACACTGCACAGGGACCAACCAATAGATAAAGTTCAGGTTCACTTGCACACATCTTCAAATTTAATGTCAGAAGCCGAATTCAAAATACCCGAGTAGAATGTGTAGCACAGGCTTACTCTTCATCAATATAAGAATTCACTGGCCAAATCACTCTCCTGTTTAGACAAGTGGTGCCCTTTATTTCAGTGTGCCTGGTGTTGCGGTAGGCCCAGGAACAGAATAGATATGAGTTCCTTTTAGATTTCCAACTATGCTGTGTGCAGTTACCTGAGTTGCTGTGGTAACTGGCGTATTGCAGCCATCTGTCACCCACTACAGTGGCAGCCAGGGCCTTTGTCAGAGTCAAAAGCTACCACTTCTAGGTGGGTATTTGCGGTGTTTCCTCTATGTAGGATGGGCCTTTTTCAGTTCGTTTCTCTATATCATTTCATTTCCCGATGATAGGTTCGTTCAACCAAGCTCCCCAGGACACAGCATGGGCACCAGGGCCCACGTGCATTTGAAGTAACTCCTATTTGGTTATGACGATCCGCACTGGAGTCCTAAGTGTCCTTGCCTACCTCTAGCCTGTGGTCATTAACACCAAAATGTGATACTCCAGTCTTGAGATGCTCTGAGGGGCTCTTAATGAAATGGAGGTTCCCTGAGGAGACTCATGGGATTTCGATAGCAAGTCTATTCATGCTGGTTCCAACAAAACCACAAACTCTGAGCAGAATAAATCTGTCAGGAAGTCTTATGTGTTAATGGGCCATCCGGCCTGTACCTTAAGACCACACTCACTTTGCAAAGATAGGCAGCCAGGAAGAGACACGGAGACTCTTGCATGATTGATAAAAAATATAAAATAAATAGACAAGTATGTAACACTGCCTCTCAGCCATTCAGAATTGTCCTGGCATCTATACGTGTGACACAGCACTTCAGAGGACAATCACGCTTCAAATGCTTCCGGGAGGGCTTCCAGTTTGTTACGTTTGCATGACAATCTCTCTTGAGGATGCATCACTACAAGTAGTTCTGTTTTCTTGCTGAATTTGTCAGTTCTGAAATGTAAAGGGGGCTACAGAATCCAGCTGTAGAGAGTAAACTGGACATGTTTGAGAGCTGTGCTAATTTTGAGGGTGTTAATTAAAATCCTAAAGAAATCATGAATGGTATAGCCCTAACTGTGAGTAGAAACTGCAAGGGGCCAATGCATGAAAAACAGACAAAAAAAAAAAGATTTTCTATGATATAGGAAGAATTTTGCTGATATTTGAAATATTAGATTTTTGAAGTATTGACTTAATTTTTTGCTTTATAATTTCATAGAGTAGGGGGTTCTACTTTATATTATTTTTCAGAAAGTGCATAATCACCTAAAATAATTCTGGATTGCATAAGAAATGTGTGATACATGCCTAGTCAATGTGCCACAATTAGATCAGTATTCTGGAGGTTTCTGATTGTGGCATAGAGGAATTTACATGAAATTTGAGAAATCTATGCAGAAACGGCGATAAGAAGTCAATGTGCAGTTAAAGGCAAAGGGTTTGGTCAGGAAGGAGTGATGTGCTGCAGTTGGTGGCTTGTGATTGGGTCTTGGAGAATACACGCATTGGGCTGGCAGAGGAGATGAAGTCATGTCAGGTGAGACGCAGCTTGAACCAGGATGCAGAGCTGAGAACGTTTGCCAGTGGACTTTTTATGTGGTATTCCAGGAAGAAAGCCCAGACTAGACTGGTTGGTACCCAAACAGCACTTATTATCGTGTATAACCAGGTAGGTCTGTGGGTGGGCTCTGTCCTGGACGGTAGATAGATCGAGCACTCATTCAAAGCCAGTTCCCTTCTGTCTTTCACACTCATCTCGCTGAGTTGTCTCTGACTGCAATATCATGTGGCATTATTTGAGAAGCCGTCATCTGGAAAACTGGTACTCATCATGAAGGTAGATTTCCAGAGAGAGTTTCAGGGTGTCCTGTTGACTGGGTATGTGTCTATCCTGAACCTGTTAGCTTAGGCTTGTTTCTAGTGGCAAGCCCACCACTTCCCCCCTCATAGCTATGGTAGGGTCACCTTCACTGAAGTCAGTGTGGGGGTGGAAAGGTGCCTGAAGAGAAACTAAGGCAGGATTGACTAAGGTAAGCAGAGCAAAGGGACGATGTTCTAGAAGAGCCACTGTCTGCTAAAGGAACAAAATGGGTCTACTGATGCCACGAATCGGTTCTGAGGTAGTACAGGAACTCGACACTGGAAAATTTTACTGTCAGTGCATTGGAAGGCTGGGACAAGGATTGAGACTTTATGAGGAATTGTAAATAGACTGGACCTTGGGAAAATTGACCTGTCAGCTACTTGCAGGATGTACTGGAGATTGGGTACCCCAGAGGGAAGTAGGTGATCTCTGTTGGAGCTCCTCATATTTCAATAGCCACAACGTTCATAATGTATCTATTGTGTGCTGTGAACTGAGGAGAATTCAGAGACGGCGTCTAAGATTTGATCACGGCCCTTTATAGCGTCTCTAAGACGGGTAAGAAAACAGTCATGATCTATGCAGGACACAGTACATGCACTACATACCACATCAGTGTGGGAATGGGGATGGACAAAGCTCCTAAAATGAACCACAGTCCCCAGAGCTAGAAACATAATTACTGGGGCTCAGGGCACAGAGGCTTATGGAAAGAAACATCTCTATGTGGCCTTTGGTTGCAGCCATTGATAAATATTACAGTGACCCAGATGGGCAGGAAACCCTCATTTCTGTGGTCAGCACTGAGCCTAGGAAGTCACAGTCTCCCAGATTCAGAGTGGGTTGGACTGGGTGGATGCTGACTTAATGGTCCCCAAGATTTTTTCTGACCATCAGCATGGGGGGGTACCTTCAGCATCTGATCTTGGATACTATCTGCAGCTAGGGTCTTCCCCTGCTACTTGGGTTGAGAACAGAGCTGGAGTGAGCGGTGCACATGTGGAAACTCTGTTTTAGCCTGTTACAATAGATTACAGAGTAAATGCTTGCTTGGGCCTTACGCAAGAGGCAAGAGTTATATTCTTAGTGTAGTACATGGGCTTATCCCTCCACATATTGAGCCTCAACCTCAGTCCTATAAAGACAGAACACTGGGCAGACACGCTCTGGACAGCCTCTTTCACTCTGAAGCGTCTACAAATCCAGTAGAAACTGCCAGCTGACCCTTCCTCTAGAACATACAATCACCAATCACCTTTCTAAGAAGTGCCGTGAAATTTGGGAGCTTGTAAGCAAACAGGTTTATCTAGGAAGGTGATCATCTAGAACACTACTAATTGAGATAGGCAGGACGTGTGGGACCAAGTACTTAGACAGTAGTGAAAGACTACTCTGGGCAGATGAACAAGGAAGGAAGGCGATATGACCATCCCAAGAGAGTCTGAAGCAAGGAAGGTTAAAGTGAGCACAGGCTTGGCACGAGTGCCACCAGCTTCTGTACCATCTGCATTCTGTGTTTCGGGGGCAGCGTCCCATTTCAGTGGCGCGTGACTTAGAGCAGCTGAACATACAGCTAATCGTAGATGTCTAAGGGACATCAAGATCTAAATGTTTGAAGGCCCTGAGAAGTCAACAGGGAGAATCTCAGTTCAGTCTGCTACTGAATTGCTGTGTGAGGAGAGGTGCGAGCTAGGCAAGCGCACTGAGTGGGGGGTGGGCAAGTTCTCTGAGTCAACTTGTGGTAGGGGCATGCTTTTGCTTCCCTGGCTTCATTTGAAAGCCTTATTTTGCATCAAGTTACAAAGGCAAAAACAAGGTGCCTCACACCTCTGCAGGCCTTGGCGGCTTCAAAGTTTTCAAGCGTGCAGTTTTGTCTGCAGTGATTCTGTATGTTTGAGAAGAGGCCATGCCTGCTCCTTGTAGTGGATAATGTCTGAGCTGAATGAAGGGGCCATACAGGGCAGTGCACATTCCGGTGCGTCCCTTCCTGTCTGACTGCCTGTGTTCCCCCATCAGCATTCTGTCTAGTGCCAGCGAGTTTCTCATCCGCAGAAAGGTAGAAATACAACCATATTTTTTATGACCAGGAGACGAGTTTATATTACCCTTGGATTAACTACAGAATGCTTTTTATGTCAGACAGACTAAATAGACATCTGTTTTCTACACACACCCAACTCCACACAAACAGAGCGTTCTCAGTTTGCTTTGAAAAGCAAAATACCATGTGTTGTGACTTTACAGTGTTTTAAATAAAGTTAGGAATTTAGGTTTGTGAGGCTGAGGTTTTCATGAAGTTGGTGGGTATGAGACCCAAAACTACACATATGAGGTCCTTTAAAATTCAGCGAGGGGCAGAATCAAGGCAGACATTTCGACAGCGGCCATTGGGTCGTGTTTAACTGTTCTGTGAAGCGAGAAGTGAATTATTAAACTTTATCGCCCTCATTGGCTCCTAATGCTGTTCCTCGGCATGTGGATCATTTTTAAAGTGGAAACGGCCAGCCTAAGTAAGCCATTTACTGCCCCGGTTCTACACGCTGTCTCTATTTCGCTCTTTATTACTTCATTTTGGAACTTTGATTGCTTTCTTTTAGATCTAAGATTGTTCTAATGCTATTCTGCAATCGTATGAGGGGCTTAGTTTTCACTTTGTTCTCAGAATCAGGCTGGCTATAAATTTATCTCAGTTCTTTGAAGAAGCCAACAGTAAAATTTCCAGGGGGGAAAAATGGTGGCAGATATCCTCGCAGAGGGAAAGTGACCTCACAGAGCCACCTCCAGGCTACAGCCCTGTAAAGAGGGACTTTCAGACAAGACGCCTAGCCTTCCACTGTGACCCACGCTCAGTTTTTCCTTCCGGCTTTGGGCCTGCTCTTCTGCTTTCTCTTAAGGTTTTGTTATCATGGACCAGTCGGTCCCACAACCATTAAAATGAGATGAAGTCACACTGTGTCCCCATACTAATGCTGTAATAACTTCTGGAGTCACAGCCAGGTAGCACATCCCAGAGGTCATCTGAGGTTTCCTTGGTAAAATCAGGCATAGAGACAAGAGGTTGGAATACTCAAAGAAGACAAAAAAAACCTGCAGTTTTATGAAAATGGACTTTGTTAAGTGAAAGCCGTAGGGGTTTAATTTCATTCCAAGCCACATTCCCTTTGAGGCATTGGCTTCGTTAAAATTCACTCCGCCCCTCCCAAGGTTTAGCCACGCCCCCTCAAGAGACTATAAGATTGTTTAGAGTGAAGCTGTTTCCACCTCTGAGGACTTCCGCACCCTTTAGCCTTATTATTCCTGTGCCCTAAGCTGCCTGTTGGCCAGTGTGACCCAAGAGGCTTCCTTACCTGTCACACACAGGGACTGAAGCTCCGGTTTAATGTGGGGATGATTCTAGAAGCTACTGGGTAATGGATAGGAAGCTGGTAGCTCTGGATGAGTTGCGACCTTTATGACCAGGTCCCTTAACCAGCTCCCCAAGAATGGTGACTGTTGACATAAGTGAGCCATGATGGGCAGGTTAGCTTGGCCAGCATACTTTCCAACTGCAAAATAATCTAGAGTCTCTCCTACCATGTCCCCTGGCCTAATTGTCCTCTTTCTCATTTTATGCCCCTGCTAGACCACCGCTCTTGATAAGGAGAGGCAGGTTTTCCGACGAAGACGCAACCAGGATGTGAGGAGCCGATACAAGGCACAGCCAGCTCCACCAGAACTCAACTCGGAATCAGAAGACTACTCTCCCAGCTCCTCTGAGACTGTTCGCTCCCCTAATTCACCCTTTTAATAAGACCCTTTGACTCCAAGCCCTAGCTTAACCCTTTAAGACTCTGAGATTTCCCCCTCCCCCAAACTTCTGTAAAACAGGTTCATCTGATCTATCTAGCACTCAATGCGTGAACGGCAGAACAGAAAGTATGTTTTGGGTACCTTTGTAGCAAGCTCCCTTTACTGAATGAGAAGGCATGTGGTGTTTGTGACGATGGTAATTTGCTGCTAATAGGGGTCCTTAAAGGGTTAAGGCTAATTTGCATTTTTTAATATAGAAGCAATGAATGTTTTCATCAGTCAAGCTAGGATCTGCAATAGGTAACAGCACCTGTCAGCCCTCTGAGTGCACAAAATTTTCTTTAGAATCCTTGCTGGGTAATTTTCCAGAACCTTGGGTATATTCACACACATTTCTGGATTTTGCTGCAGACCAAAGGGCGTCATTAGGACCCTAAAATGTCCACACACAAGAAGAGCATGGAGGATGATCTGTCATTGATTCTTCTCTGTGGATTTGGAGCACAACAGGTTTGATTATGTCCGCAGATGCACCCCTCATTCCTAACCATTTTGCAAAGAAGGGACTCCTTTTCCTAAGTAGTAAGTTTGGTTAGCTGCAGCGAGTTCTCTGCTTTTATTGGAGGGAATTAGGTTTGTGGCCGCCTCACCCAAGTGATGGACGGTGTCTCTCCCTGTCTCCATACAGAGATGTGCTGATGACGCCCCTGAAATGCTGCTTCCCCATTTAGCTGCTGCTAGTGGCAGGCAGACCCTCGGGGAACCACCTAGCCCTGGCTTGTGCTCGGTGAGTTGGGGTCTGTCTGCTCAGAATCAGGAAAGATCTAGAAATTACTGGTGAAAAGAGCAATAAATTACCAGGTGCTCTACAGGGCTAGCATTCCAACCAGCGAGAGAAAGCAAGGTCCCGTGTTTCCTTCTCAGCTGCTTTTACATGGGACTGTAGCCACCAGTGTGAAACCAACACAGAATTTGAAAGATCTGGGGCGAGAGGGAGCAAGAGGCAGTGCTTTGCAAAGTGGCAGATGAGAAAGTACAGTGGAACCCGATCCAAAAGGTTCTAAGGGTGGGTTTCAGAGAAATAAGCCAGTTCCATGAGTAACTCTAGGCACCTGCAAGTCTCCTAGAAGACACTGGAGGCTGAAACTGCCACTCCCACTCATGATTTTCTTTACTGTAGCTTGGTCTCCAGTCATCCAGGAGAGATGTGTTGCTTTCTTGGTTTTGGGTCAGGCCTGATTGGGATTCGTTTTCCATTCCTGCTACCCAGTCTGTCTCCCTAGACCTAAGTTTCTTTGGGAGCTGATCACATTTCAGAATATGGGCTTGTTGCTTCCTGGTTTTTGTGTCCTTGATCCAAAAGGATTGAGGGGTGCCTGGGAGGCCGGACCCAACGCAAATGTTGTCCTAATGTTTTCTCAGCTTTAACCCAGGAAAGAATAGTGGTAGACTCCAGAATGGCTACAAGTGGTCTTTACTTTCTCATTCTTATTTTGAATGTATTTTAATGTCTTGAAAGTTACGAACAACCTTGCCATTGTCAGGTCTTTATTTTTGAACTGCACGCTGATCTTCAACTACTGTATCTATACACAGTCTTTATGTTCTATGCATGTATGGACTTTTACATGACAGAATCCCACATTTTCTGGTCTTCCACATTTAAATCAACATCTATTTTGTGTGTTTTTTTTTTGAGAGCCCAGAAATGATAGCACGTAAAAGTATAAAATCATATAAATCAGCATATTATTTAAATTGCATGTTGGGAGTAGACAGAGCACAGACGACCAGGAAGGGTGCTGGTTTGTAGACAGAGTTCATATTGGTGAAGGACCTCGAACTGATCAGAAATCACTACTTTCTCTGGAACAGAAAGGCAGAGCACTTTTATTCTAAGATTAACAAGCAATGGCATAGCTGAGCCTCAACTCCATGTATGAGACTATAAGATACCGTATGGGCAATAGCAGATTGCCACCTTCTCTGAATTACTGCTTTCCCCCTGGTCATTAACATAGGGCCATAGCATCCAGGGCTACAGGTCCATAGTGAGGGCTCTGGCTTTTGTCTATCATCATTTAGGGGAACGCAAGAGGCTTCCTCATGCTGCAGAAGGGCAGCTCAGAAGACTTCTGAGCCCATTCGGAAGGAAGATGGCAGCACACCCCTATAGAGTTTCAGTGGTCTACGCTGAATAAACAGTGGGATCTGACCTGTCAAGTAGAAAGATTGAGCAGTCGGATGGACTGCAGTAATTCAGTCATCTTTCCAGCATTAAGCTACCAAGATCTTAGACATCAGAGATGTAGCTCAGAGGGCAAACAGACAGACACGCGTGAATGACTCAGTGCACCCAGCTTGCTTTGGCTTTAGCCGACACTAAATTCTCCCCCCTCAACATTCTCGGAATAGTTCCAGTGTGAAATAATTAAATGGTGGTGTTCTTTGAGTTTCTATAACCAAACCAACCCTATTTTTTATTTTGTGTATCATAGAACAACTATGTGCCATCATGGCTGTGTATCTCTGTAATTATCCACTTAACCATCATGAGTGTTTCCATATTTTTGAGTATTGAATGTAACTCTTATGGTGGTAGTCTGGTGATGGGAATTGCCCTTCCTTTACTAACAGGACCAGCCCTGTGGTATTTAAAGGAATCTTTCCATTTGAGAGTAGAGTAGTTGAAAACCCTTCTCTCCTTGCTTCCTGTAAGTCAATTCTGTGGATGAGACCCTCTCATATTAATGAATACATTTAGCCCTCCGCATTGTAGCAGAAGCCACTTTCTTCATCATGATCAATAAACGTATGATTTGTTCTGAACCATTAGAAAGAAAAGCTAAGAACCTCGGTCCCTGGAAATGTTCCGGCCGTGCCCTCATCTGACGCACACGTGGTGCGTGTTAACATGAGCAGAGGAGGGAATGGGGAACACACTTGGTGTCTTGCGTTCACTGAGATTTCCTACAACCTGCTTAGCTCTCTTATGAGTGGGGGTTAACAGGTCTGTCAGATACTGTTGAAACAGCACAGCAGATCGGTGAATGAAGGGCTAAAATTGCAGTCCTTTACCTTTCGAGGCATATTTCAGTTGTAAAAAAAAAAAAAAGAAGAAGAAGAAAGAAAGAAAAATTGGCTCAGAGGGTCACAGAGCTCACGAATGGCCAGGACGCGAGTGTGTTAAATCATAGTTGTTTGCTGGCCGAAGGCATCCGTTAGACAACTCTATCCCCTGTGCTGAAGTGTAGTTGTGCTGAGGGAGATCTTTCTTCACATCACTGTGTTGCCGCTAGCCCTTCTCTGGGTAAAGTCCTGTCAGCATTTCCAAGATAAACTCCTATTCTGCAAGGTTTTTAATTTGACCATAAAAATGTGCCTCAGGCTCAAGTCTGCTATTCAGGGCCTGTCCTGAAGAGTGGGGGTCACATCTCAGGCCTCTCAACCTTTTCCCAACTCTGGAGGAAAACTGAACATCTGGTACGTTGCCCTCCTTGTGATTCCAGAGTTTCGGAACGCCCTAAGACCAGAGATGGTAGTTGTAACATAATTATTTATTTGGACATGCTTTTTTTAAAAATGAATCACCTAGCATATATTATATTTTCTATTATTTGTAAGTCTTTTTAAAATTACCACTTGATTTTGATTTTTCTTTTTTTAAAAAAAAATCTTTCCTTCCTTTTTTTCTTTTTTTTTTTTTGTCAAAAAAATTTTTTAAGAACTTGAAGTTGATCAGCTCAAAGATCTACTTTTCTCATGAGCTGCCTGCTACTTCCATTGGTAATTTGGAAAACAAAAAAACAAACAAAAAAACCTCTCTGACCTAACAGAGCTTTGGTCTGAATGCTGCGTGGAGGGTTAGACACACGCTTCTTTGGAAATCTGGATTTCCGAATTTAGCCATCAGATTTCATGAAGCCACCCTTGTCTGTGGGAGAGTAGCAGCTAAAAGTGAAAGTGCCCCCACAATTAACACTTTTGTCAACTCAGATTCGAAGCCAGCATAAAATACCACTTCCTACTCTCACGTTTAAAGGCAAATAAATCAGGGAAACTTGAGGACATATGAAACATTTGGTGGCTGCAGAAGTGCTTCCCAATTGGGCTCTACGGTGCTTACACATGGAACAGTTAAGAAGCTGGACCCCGGGATGTCAGATGGAATCTTTGGTTCGTATGTAATTACATACAGACGGGGGAGGTGCTCTGGACTCTCTCTTCTTTTTTAATCATCTCAAATATGTAGCCCGCCAGCCAGTAGCATTAAGGGTCATAAAGCAGTGGGAAACAGGAAATCTAAGGTAGAGGTTTAGCATGCCTCTGCTGAGGCCTTTTTGGTTTGTTTGCTATTATTGCTGGCTCTAACGGGAGGCCTCTGTGGTCATTTTTCGGGAAGTGAGCATCTAATTGGCAGGTGTTGTGGTCATGCGGTTTGCCCATGGAGACAAATGAGGGATACGGAGTCCCTGATTTCATCAAGAAAAGGTGATCTCTCTCAACTGTACCTGTACATTTCCTCAACATTTTTTTTTTGGTCAATTAAACTGAGACCTTTAATGTTACTTTAATGTAAAGTTGTATATTTTTAACTGTGACATACTTTATTAATTTAAAGTAATTAGTGCTTAAGCCTTCAGAGCTGTTGGTATTAAGAGTAGGATTTTAAGTGGTGTTAAACATTCTAACAAGTTCATTCCAAGTCAATCAGCTGTAGTCAGGAAAAGACCTTGACTGGTTTCCGGGAGCAACTTCTCACTTGCCCTTGACACTAAATCCTTGGTGTGTTCAAAGAATAAATAAAAAGAGATTGAAACTGGTCCAAGGTTAGAGTCACATCCTTAACAACTTTAAAAAAAATTATTAGGAAATTAATATTAGCCTTTTTCATTTTGACTGAAAGAAAATTATTAAAGGATTAGTTGTGCGTGAAATTAAAAAGTATTTTGCTTCTGCATACTGAAGAAGTGGGATGGGGACTTGGCACATTTAACAAGTTCCCCGAAAGGTTTCGATTTGGAGAAAAAACAAATTCAGCATTTCCTTTGCGATTCTGATTTCGTCACTTGCTGCATGGATCTGATGGCGTAGGTTAGTGTCTGGTTTGGGAATCCTAATGAAATAACTTTCAAACAATTTGTACCCATGGTTAAAGGTGGAATGAGACCCAATTTCCCCCCAATCCTTCAGTTTAAGCTCATAAATTGTAGGTGAATGTGGAATGAAATCATCTGTGATATATTATGTTCATTTACCAAATGAGCTCTTTTGATGTTGCCTGTTTTTATGTAAAACACGTTCTTAAACTAATAAAGTAATATCTCTTGGTGTACACAATGCCCTTCGCTGCTGGGCCAGCTCTTCGGTTTATGTTGCCATCATGGAGTAAAATTTCATTTCAGTTCAATTCAGAATTGACACATTCAGTCCAGGGAGGAATAACCCAGCTGTGTTCAGGGTTGGGGGGCAGGGTATTCTCTGTACAAGGCTTTAAAAATTAGTCATGCGGTCAGAATGTAGCTTTCCCACATGTCCTCCGCAGCACGGTATGTATTTCATGAGCATAATTCAAAAACAACTATTCCAAAAATGTCCCTTTTCATATATTGTCTTCCTGGCTGGGCCAGGGACTCGGACAAACACAGAGAAAGCAAATACTGTCCAGCCCCATTTTATCCTTCAGTCTCCATGCACACGCTCACCAGAGGAGACTATTATTTTAGTAGCTAACCTGGAATTAGCTGCCATTTTGTTGCCCCTTCCCATTAAGTAGTTGGTGTGCAATCTGGGCCTTAGAAAACTTGACAGAGCTGGATGGTGGAAGAAAGTTCTCTCCTATTGTGGTTCCAGGGCCAGATTGAAAAGTGAGCCAGCAAGAGTGACTCCAGGTCCCCTGGTATCACTTTTATAAATGTATTTTTTATGAAAATCACTTTTTATGATATTTTATGAATATCTCCAAGCTCTTGTAAAATTAGCAGTCACCTTCCCTGCCACCCATGGGCTGTTGAAGCACCTGTCTTCCCCTTGGCTTTCAGTAGAGAAGTCATTAGACATTTTTTTTTGACTCCTCTGACAACTTCTGTGAAACAATGACCAAAGTGATTGCTTCCTAAGGACCATTATCTGGTTTAAGGAGACTGGTGGCCTTGCCAAAAATCTGTCATTCAAAACATAGGAGGAAAGTCTTGGTCACAGGTCTGGTGTTGAAGATGCTAGAGCTGCCACCCACGGGTAACTGGGAAGGAATAGCCTTCCCTGACTATGGGCCACGTAGGCTGGGGGTCTGGAAAGGAGAAGCATGTTGCACACAGAGCAAGCAGTTATGGAAACAGCAGGAAATGGGCGATGAGAAGCGGGTATAGCAGCAGCGTGGAATTTTCACAGGCTTTCCTCCGTCTGAAGAGGTAGTCTGAGCCTGGTCCAGTCTCCTGGAAGAGGGGCACTTAGACAAGACATGAGGCCACACCCAGCCAGCTGGAGCAGCCAGATTCATGCTGGCCATCAGCACTGTGACAGATGTCCAAGTCAGCTTGCCTGCACTTCAGATCATTCATTCAAGGGCTCTTGAGTGAGTGCCAGAACTATGGGTGACACTTCATTTAGGCGTAGGGAAAGAAACAAAAAAAGAACAAGAACAAAAACATGGCCTGTTTTATTTTTTGCTTTGGGTCAGAAGATTTGGAAAACAAGAAAATACACTTGACAAAGATGCCATTTATTGGGATGCTTGGTTCAGCATTCAGGTGACCTGTCTACACCTAGCAAGGCCTTGTATGTTTACAGCAACTTTGATTCTTGAAAAGGTGTCTCTGCCATCTGCCCTTGTAATGGTACACATACCCCATGGTGCTCTTGGCTCGGCTCCTGGGCTCTGAGGTAGAAGGCATCCCAGAGTTCTCTCTGCCATCTGCAATTAGTGTAAGATTTTTAACTTTATCCTACATTAATACTGTAATATGCCCATGGATGCAATAAACTTAACCAAGCCCCTACTGTAAGTGATACATAGTTTAGACTGAAAGAAACTCCGTTGCTCCTCTTCATAAGACCTTCATTCTAGCAGGAAATCATCTACTCTTTGGTCATGGGGAGCTACTGATTTATCACTCACAGATGGCCAAATACCAACCTGTCAGGGGCACAGCATCCCTACCAACTTGTCACTGGCTCCCAGCATGTGTAGACAGTGTAGGCTGCCGGCCATCCAGCCATCAGTCCCATGTAACTAGATCTGAGGTCCACACACTCTGGTGTATACTCTTAGAAGCAGGGAAAGAAGGGAGATGGGGAAGGAAGCCAAAGCTGATGACACTAACTGCGAAAGAGATCAAAGTTGCCAGTGTGTTAGCTTCAGATGTGTCACATGGGTAGTTGAAAGGAAGTATCCTCAATGTACTCCTCCAAACCAGTCCCAAAGGATGCTCTGGGTGGGTATGTGGATTTAAAGTTCTCGGTCCCATCCACATTCTTCATTCAAGAGTATTGTGCGCAAGTGAACAGTAATAAGATGTCAGAAATGGCTCTATCGGTGCACCCCCATTGTGAGCCACATTTCTTTGTCCATTCTTCCTGGACTTCCCAGATGCCCTAGAAGGACCCATTCCCAGCAAACACCTAGCAGAAGTTCGACCTGGGACCCCCACATTCCCATCCAGTGTGAGCCATATACTCTCACTTCCAGTTAAGTCCCTATCACGTGGTCAGCCCTGGGGCAACTAAATGTGCCATCCACTACCACCTTTTCAGGTTCATAGAAAGCAGCTGTCCGGTGCCATCCCAGGTGTTATACCAAAAAGCACAAATGGGACACCGGGGAATTCCTTTCCAAGACCAATTTAATTGTTGTGAGGCAATCACAGACGGCTTCAGGGAGGGGATCTTGCTGTTGGTCTGTTTCTGGTCACCAAATATCAGTGTCTGAGTTATAAAGAAAGGAAGATGATTTGATTGACAGCTCTGGAGAAACTATGGCAAGGAGCCACATCTAGTGACAACTCTCTCGTGAGTACAGTGCAAAGGTGACGTGGAGGGAGGGGCAATGTGGTCAGAAACTGGAAGAGCACATGCATTTGCTCTCTGGACTCTCGGCTTATAAAGCACCTGGATTCAATCATAAAGGTTTTATTCTAATCACTGTATGTAATTTGAATTACCTTTAAAAGACTCCATCTCCTTCGACTCTCACAAGGCCTCTAATAAGGGCTGGAGCTCACACAGTGAAACTTGGAGTCTGTCCTGAAGCCCAAGCAGAGCCCTGAACCGGAGTCTGAAGACTGGAACTGGGAAGAAGGCATTCATAGCCGTGAAAAGAGTGTACCCTTGGTCAGAAAGCATGAATGACCCCGGCGTGGAGCTGGAGGCTCAGCTTACCCCAGTGAGGCAGCAGACAGTCCCGGAGCTGGGCCTCGCCAAACTACCACTATGGTTTTAGGAAAGGATTGGACCAGCCTAACTCACAGCTGCAAGACTTCGTGAAAACCAAACAGCCCCATCCCAGCACCGGCCAAGGAGGAGATGGAGCAAGAAAGCTCTTAAGGAAGCCAGCCCGGCTGTCTGGCATATGCTATGCCAGAAATACAGGCAAACATGCGTGTATCTTCCCACTGCATCAGAATTTATTGCATAACAATAAATTCATAAGGTTTAGTATGTTTAATGGCAGCAGCCTGCCATAAAACCCATCTGACTAGGCAGCCTAACCAAGGTAAATATGGGTTCTTTTAGTCCCATCTTAATTGCTAGTATTAACTAACACACACATACACAGAGAGAGAGAGAGTTATGTGTGTATGTATATGAATACAAGTTAAAGCAGCTGCAACTGAGTTCAAGAAGTTTTGAAACTTGAGGAAAGATAATGATAAGGCATAGATGATGAATCGGACGGACCCATTGGTGGAAGCTGCTGGTACCAGGTTCGAAGGAGATGCTGGAGAATCCAGAAAAGGCTGGCCTGGGTCTGGAGCAGGTAGTGGATCAGGAGCAGGAAACAGGTCATGTCTAGGCACAAACAGGTGTGTGGGCAGGCACCATAGGCTGCTCCGACCTATAAGGGGATGGGATGGGGATGGAGTTAATTAATCCAGTGGGTGAGTCCTTGAGGCACACACAGGTATTGGTGTTTGGAATCTGGGTGGGAGGGATGCACCCTTTCCCCAGGCTGGTATGTCAGTTAAGTTTGGGGCTTGCTTTTCCTAGATAATCTTAATGCACCTCTGTGCTTCTATAATCTCAATTCGCTCCCAGTAAATTTACAGGGCAACTCCCTTTCTAGTCCCATCAATGAGTCACGTATTGGTATGTGCTGGATGGATGGTGCCGGCAGATGGTACAGTCTCCAGGTCCACCCAGAGGCTCCAGCCAGCCTCTGCCTTCAAAATGGGGGGTGGGGGCGGGGAGGAGGGAAGCTGCTTGTAAAATGTTGTTTCCCAAGGCAAAGCACAGCCTGAAGAAAAAGACATGGTTTTATACAACACAAAGTAACTTAGAGCCTGACATAGCCCGGTCGCAACACCAGTCTTGAGCTGAAATACAAATTGCTCTCTCAGCGATGAGCGGAGGCAGCTTCCTGGGCAAACAAAAGAACCAGCCACACGTAATCCCATCACAACCAGGAATGTCCTGCTTGTGCAGCCCATGGCTCTCTTCTTGTGGGGAAAATATCCTCTCCTAGGTTGTTTCTCTTTGCTCTGGAAAAAAAAGGGGGGGATAAGGAAGAGAAGAGAGAGAAGTTGAGGAAGAGAAAAGAAAGGAGGGAGAGGAAGGGAAAGATGGAGGGAGGGAGGCGAGGAGGAGATTCGCTGACCCTGAAAACCACTCTCCTACCTTCTTCCTAGACACGTCCACATTGTCACCTTTCCTTGATAGCAGGGTGATAATTAATGTTCCACCCAAGAGAGGTTTCGTTTTTCCACCAGAATTACCTATTAATTTGCTAGATTCTTCTGATTAAGCAGTGTGCCTGTCAGCGTGGGCTCATCATTCCGCACACCCTTTCATTTTCAACAACTAAATCAAGGCCCCACCGAACCCAGACATTTTCAATTTCCTCCCTCGCCATGTGGATGCTCCCGTGTCTTTTAATAACGTCCTCGAGTCAGCTTCTGTCTCCCTGACCAAGCTGATTCTGCTTCATAAAAGCTGCTATTGTTGCCACCTATTTACTCTATAGAGGAAGGCAGCCATTTGCATCCGTGCCTGGAGATTCCCCGCTTGAGAGGAAGGCCTCATGGTAACACATGGATATACCTGCCTGCTCAAAGACCTTCTTTCGCCAGGTATTTTCTGGGGTGCTCCTGGAATGCCCACACCTTGGCGTGCTTTTGCGCACAGATGTTCCTAGCATGTAGATGTAGCTTAAGCATGCTGCCACCCAGAGCCGTCTGATGACAGAGCCTTCCCTTCTCAATGGATTTGCACAGAAAACATCTGATAAATGAGACCAAGAATGGGGAAGCAACCATTGCTTGTGTTTCCAGTTTCCTGAATGCCCAGAAATGCATTCTGGTGAGCAGGGAAAAGCCAGACCTCCAAGCCTCAGCAAGCAATTACCAGGACTGTATGACAAGTTTAAGAACTGCATTGTCAGCTGCCTATAGCGTTTGTTTTTTGCCCCCCTGAACCAGAATCCAATAGGCAATGGGTGCCCTGGAGCTCAAGTGATGACTCCTGTCTTTGTCCTCAATCTGTCAGCAGGACTTTCTGTACCGGATAGAATGTGCCAGGTGAGACAGGGTACAAAGTATCATGGAATCAAGTCAGGATATCTACTGCCAGCTTGTAGCCCCTCCCTGGACCCATGTCCTCTCATCTGGGTTGCCCCTGCACTGCCCCAAAGGTACATCGACTGCCTAAAATGACTTAATTTGTAGATATCCGTGTAGGTTGCATAGTTGTGTAGGCATTTGCACATGCGCACATGTGTGTTGAAGGCTGTGATGTTCAGCTGCCTGAGCCAGCATCCCACAGTGTTGACAGCCTGCTGCTGTTAGGGCCGCGTTGCTAAGGACATTACTGTTCTAGCCTGCTGTGCCCTCTGAACAGACTGCGGTAACTTGGGGTGAACTCCCAGCCAGAGCTAGCCCCCAGTGCTCTCCAGCAGCCCCTCTCCATCATCCACACCAGTGCAGAGGCAGCTGCAGTAACTTTAGATTTGAACACTCAGTCTCACAAGTCCTGCTGTAAATCAGGAGCGCAGGGTCTGACCCTGGGAAGGAAAACTGGGCTCCTTTCTTTTTGTTTCTTCTGAAGAAGCTGTGGAGGGTGTGTGTGTGGCGCGCGGGGTGGGGGGGGGGAATTCGGGGAGGGGAACTCCTTGTCTCCCAGCCTTCTTCCATATGCCCATGCTCTTCACAGATATCTGATGTGAAGGGCTGCCTGCTGGCTATTGGCATCTTAAAAATGTTTACATGTGGGATCCCCAGACCATTATCTCCCTTCCACATGAGGCCCACTTTAGCAGTCAGCCAGTTGCCCTGGTATTGACTTTCTTTCTTCCTGTTGATTTGGCTGACAGAAGAATCTCTGCTGGGAAGTCCACCCCTCCCCCATCTCTAGAGAGCTAGAGGCCTTGCCTTGCCACCTCCTGGATCTGTGAGGCAGAGAACACCCGTGGGGCCCAGGAAGGAGAAGACCATATGTGGAGCATGAGCAGGGACTTATTTTGTGCAACAGATGCAAACTCAAGGCAAGCTTTTGAAATTCCACTTCTCCGGGGCAGCCGTGCACTTTCTTCCAGTCTTTTGCAAGTCGCAGGTATAAACAAAGGCTTTCAACATGCTTCTTGGGTTCATAAATCACAATGAATTTGGTCCAACATCGTCTTCCTGCTGGCTAGATCCTGAGCAGAGGTCTCTGCATAGACATCAGACTGTGGCCTGTGAACACAAGCTAAGGACTCCAAGCTGAGATCACAGGTGACTAGCAAGGATATAAGAGAGAGATGTATCACCAGGGCTCAGACAGAACCTGAAGGCATGCGCAGAGTTTCACACTGTCACAAGAGTCTGCCGTGGCAGGGCATACTGATGGTGAGAATATCATAGGGACCCTGACTATCATAGTTAATAATGAAGAGGTGTCAAAAGTTCAAAGGCAGCAGGTGTTTTTTAAAGATCCCTCTGCTGATAGAGCGAAAAGATAGTTTCAGAAGGAACAAGCATGACAAGCAGAAAACCAGGTAGGGACCTTGTGATACTTTAGAGACAGTGAGGTTGGGATGGTTATTGCTGTGGAGCTTTGACGTAGAAATGTCCCCCGAAGACTCAAAGATATGAACACTTGGTCCCTCCTAGGCATCGCTGTTTAGGGAGGTATATGCCTGCTGGAGGAAATACATCACTGGGGGCAGACTTGGAGGGTTTATGGCCTCACTCCACTCCTCTGCTCATGCTTGTAGTTAAAAATGTGACCTCTCCCATTCTGTTGTGGTCACTTGCTGCCATGCCCACCCACTACCGTAGACTCTTACTCAGAAATACACTTTTGCCTCCTCGAGTCACTTCCAAATATGGTGTTTTATTGCAGCATCAAAAAGTAGCTCACACATCATGTGGCTCTCACAAAAATATATGACCAAAAGCAAAAAATCCAAGGGAGGCAAGGTTTATTTGGGTTCGTGATTCTAGAAGAATTCAGTTCCTCTTGATGAGGAAGGGAGGCATGGCAAAGTTTGTGGCAGCAGAAGCTTATGGTGGAGGTGTCGCACATCACTGAGGACCAGAAAACAGAGAGATGCTGGAACTAGGAGCAGGCACAACCTTCAGAGGCCCAGCCCTAAAGGCCTTCTTCTAGCATCTGTATCCCACCTCCTTCAAGTTTCCCCAGGCTCCCAAACGATGCCACCAGATGGGGGCCAGATGTCTAAAATATGAGTTAGTGGGGGACAAGTCAGCTTCAGACTCTAACAGAGGTCCTCAAAGAAGCAGCAGTGATAAGGGCAGAGGGAAGGGAAGCCTTCGGGAACTACAAAGGAGGCTAAAGTGATCCCCAGCAGTCAGTGATGTTAGCTGGGTAGCTTGACAACTATGCTATATATAACTAAAAGGAAGTGTGTGTGTGTGTGTGTGCACATCTGTGCACACCTGTGGGGTCCATGGGATTCATAGTTTGCTTTCTGTTGCTGAGATGCACACCATGACCTAATGCAACCAGAGGGAGGAAAGAACTAGAGTGTAAACCATGGAGGAAAGCTGCTCATTGACTCACTCCCAGGCTCACAATCAGCTGACTTTCTTTTTTTTTAAATTAATTAATTTTTAATTAAAATTTTTTTTCTCATTTTACATACCAATCCCAGTTTCTACTCCATCCTCTCCTCCCACTCCCTTAACCCTTCCCCCACCCCACCTCCCATCCACTCCTCAGAGAGGGTAAGGCTTCCCATGGGGAGTCAACAAAGTCCAGCACATTTCAGCTACTTTTTCTTATATAGTCCAGACCCATCTGCCTATGAATGGTATGTAGCCTGAAGCTTTTCTGTGTCCTGGCTAGTCCTGCAGTGGCTTATAAAATAATCACTCAGAGGCTTAATATTAATTAAAATTCCTTGGCTAATGGCTCAGGCTTACTACTGGATGGCTCTTACATCTAAATTAACCCATTTCTAAAATCTGAGTATCCCCATGTGGCTTCATGGAGTTACCTTTTCTCTATTACATCTTGCTGTTCCAGGGGGCTCACTGACATCTCTTTGACTCTGCCCTTCTTTACCTGTATCTCTGCTTGGATTTTCCACCTAACTATATTCTGCCCTACCATGGGCCAAAGCAGCTTTATTCATCAACCAATATAAGCAACACATATTTAAAACATACAGAAAGACATCACACATCACTTTCTCTTTTCTATCTAATTAAAAAGGAAGGTTTTAACTTTAACATTATAAAATTACATATAACAAAACAGATATCAAGCAAGAAGTACAGTTAAAATATTTAGTCTATTTGCATTTGGCAAAATTGAAGAAAATACTATATCATCTATTCTATCTTTGTGAGTCTAAAGTTTCATATCTTTTTATCTTTTATTATAATTAAGGAAAACTATAATTATAACTACCTAGTCTTCATATTCATCAAAGACCCCAGAAGTATATAATATTACCTGAGTAACTGGAAAGTGCATTGTAAGCAACTTCCAAAACTCTAGAAATGACAGTGATATCTGGCTGCCTGGACAGTCACCCAAAGTTCTTCTATAGCATTGGAACATCTATCTTCAGCCTATAGGCCTAGAATATCTGACAGACTTCTCAGTGAAGCAGGAAATTTGAAGGACAGTCCTAAATATTTTGGCAAAATTCATGAGTTGCTTTCTTCTATGTCCTACAGAATGTCTGAAAGTTTCTTTTATGAAGCAGGAACCCTGAAGGATTGTCTCACCTTATTTTGGCAAGTTCAGTAGTCATTTTCCTGTGGGTCCTATATATCCAGTTCATAAAGCACATTGCCAAACAGTCCAGGCAGGAGCAGTTTCTTGCCCAAATGGCTACCCTTGTCACATTGAAAGCAAATTTCATAAGGAATTTCCTCAGTGCCCACCATCCTCTTGAAGTAATTGGTGCTGCCAGGAGCAGACATATCTCATTATTGAGAGAAGTCTAAGTTCTTAAAACATTTTAAATGCCATATTCTGTAGGTCTTTGAATTGTTTGAAGATTACCTGCCCATTTGAAATATACATGAATATAAGTTTGACTCTTATAGATGACTACTATTAATTTATATTTCTTAACTGTACATTACATTTTAAAAAGAGCTACATAAATACAATGCCTTAAACTAGAGTAGAAATATACATATAGTACAGCAAAATTGACCTTAAATTTGTGTCAATAAACCAAAATCATGAGATTAACAGTTGTTTTTTTAGATTAAAATAGATTCAATAATCTACCCCTTTTTATTATCATAACAATCTATCACTTTCCTCATCATTTCCATATCATATTCCCCCTTTTCCTTTAGAAAGAGATTGGCTATGTCCATTAGTCATTTATAACCAACCCCATTTAAAAGAAAACAAACATTCATAAATAATATTTTGGGAATTTGGGCATAGTTTTCTATACTATTTCCTGTTGATTGGTGGGCACTGGCAATCTTATAGGTATCCTGAGAAAATTTAGAATTATGGTCAAGTCCTGACTGGGATATTTTGTGTGGCTTATTCATCTTAGCCAGTAGCCTTGAAGTTGTGGATGTTGAGTCACCTGGGCCATCATTTCCATTGGAGACTTGCTCGATCAAACCATAAAAACCTGAAAGGAATCCATAGCTTCTCATCTTCTGCAGAAAAAAGTGACTGTGTCCTCCTATATCAATTAGCAGTCAAGAAAATGCCCCCACAGATATACCCACCAGACAATCTGAGGGAGACAATTCACTAACTGAGGTTCCCTCATCAAGAGTGACCCTAGGTGTGTACGAGGTTAGCAGCTGAAGTTAACTGTAATGGAGGTGTGACTTTTCAATATATTGGTTTTAGGTGCTTTGGAGTAATTGGCAGGAGACAGTAAGAATAGGTTGGGCTGTGCATGGTGACTTTGGAATGGAACCCAACAGTGGTTGTGGAAACCTTAAAGACTAGGCACCATCACCAAAGGAGATGTGCTTGTATGGCAGAGAAGAAGGCCAAGCAGGGACACACACGCGCACACACACATGCATGCACACAAGCATGCATGCATGCCTAGCAAGAGGAGACACTTGAAGACAGAAAAGACATTACACACATCAGGAACCACAAATTTAAACAAAATACAAGGTTCAGGAGAATCCATTTTAGAGGATGTGGCCATTAGTGTGAAAGTCATCTGAATTATTTTGGAAGGTAGAAAATGAGGTTGCTGAAGACAATACCATTTAAGAAGGAAATATCAAAGCTACTTTCTGAGCTGGCTATGTCAGGGAGTGAGTCACCAGCACTGTGTTGAGAACATAGATTCAAAGACAAACAGGAATGAGGAAATTTGTAGTGGTTGTTTTAGTCCACTATAAAAATGTATATATCCTGATGCAAGCTGTCAGCAGCCTGGGGCTGTTGAGAGACCTGGAGAAGGGCTAGCTGGAAGTGGGACATCCCGTAGATTTCATTAAGAGGCACATTGGCTTTCTCTGGTGAATCCTAAGTTAGAGACAGGAATGAAAATTAGAGACACTTGTAGTATTGCTCAAATTAGTTGTCAAATCATAGATATTTAGTTGAAAATTCTAGAAGTCAGTATTAGTTTTCCAGGATAGGGAACAGAGATAGTAACCTGGCTTCCTGTAAATCTGGATTATAACAAGCTAGCTTCTTGCACAATTTATTATAGATTTGTATTAGGGTAGTTCCCTTGACATGAAACTACAGGTCATGTGTCAGAGTTCCATTTTTTTCAATACATCCTAGCCATTATCCATTTGATTCCTCAGGATATACTAGATTAGGCTCCCGGGAACTTAGTAGAAGTTGCAGACGTGCTTTAGGGACTAAAAAGGTGATAACAATCCTGTGTCAAAAGGTAGGTATAAGAGAGAGCATAACAATTTTATTTGGCCATGGTTTCATGTGACACGGGAGCCTTCATACTGAGGATCCAAAATTGTAAGACATAGCATCAGTGACTCCCAGACAGTTGTGAGGCATAGGGTAGGAGCAGTTGCTGAGAAGACAGTAACACACTAGGGCATGCAGGACACCATCAAGGCCTGCACGTTCAGCCTCCTTTCTGGAATAGATCTTATGACCAAAAATCAAATAGAGTTGATCTAAGAAATCCCTTATGGATATTTCCCTTACACAAAAATGTGGGACAAAGCTATCGCAAAAAATGTAGAATAAAGCTATCATAATCTCTGCCAGCTTTGTGACTCACTTTGGGAGGGTAACTAAGTAATAGTCAAGGAATTATCCCAGCCTCCTGAATTTTACAGCTGAGAGGTAGGTTAAAAGTTTTTAGACAAGCGGGACAGTGGTAGTACATGCCTTTAATTCCAGCACTTGGGAGGCAGAGGCAGGCTCTAGCCTCTACAAAGTGAGTTTCAGGGCAGCCAAGGCAGAAAAACCCTGTCTCAAAAAAACAAAGAAAAGAAAAGAAAACAAAAACACACAAACCTGTCTCATAACCAAAAAGTTATGAGATAATCTCACAAATACAAAGTTGCAACTATAATGAGCATAAATAATAAGATGGGACATTCTGAGAGAATCTACAAGGGTGTTTAATGGAGGTAAGGGGGTCATTCTAAGAAGAGTTGAGCCTTAAACTGAAATTAGGATGCATAGAAAAGCATTGAGGCAAAGAAGAGGGAAGAGAACATTTGGGGACCAGCTGTGAGAGCTTCAGGCACAGAAGAAGGAAGCAAGACCACTTCAGCACTGACTTCTGGGAAGTATATAGAGAGAATGGGCCAAACAGGTAGGTCTAATGCTTATCCCTAATGTAAATAAAAGTCACCAGTGGGTTTTAAGCAGGAGGTAGGGTGGATGTGACACTACTCCCATTTCATAAAGAACACTTCTGGATGCATTCTAGAAAGCTAAGGAGACGTTGGTGTTGCTGGAAAAGCAGGATGGACAGTAATGCAAACAAGAAAGTGTCATCAATGGGTGAAGGTTGGGGAAGTCTCAGATGAAAGAGAGAACCTCTGGCCAGTGTTTCATGGGGACCAGCCTCAACAAAAATACCTCTCACCAGGGTAGAAGCATGAGGATTTGGAAATATAGTAAAGAATACAAAGACATGAATGAAAATAATAAAATGGAGAAACATAGGATAGTATCAGGAGGGAATTCCAGTGAGTACTGAAATTTACCCACGTTTAATTTCTAATTGCTTTAAATACCTCTAACCCCAAAAGGTAGAAGTAAGACAAAAACTTCATTAACGTGATGTAAGAAAATGATTCTACCAATTGAAGATCTACACCCATAGTTAAACATTCCATTTCTAGAACAAAACAAGTCATGTTCACACCTAGGCAAATCACTCCCTGGGTGGAATCCAAAGTTATCTCCATAAAGGAACTGGACCCTTAGTTGAATCCTTAGACTTTTGTTTGAGGTAGGAACACAACTACTTCTCTATTCCTGAAGTACTAGGTCTGGACATTAGCCATACCTGTTGACAATAACCTTGAGAGAGCAGAACTCTCTGACCCACACCAAGGTGGGACCTTTGTTTGAGGTAGAAACACAATAACCTTGAAGGAACTAGAGGTAAGTTCCAACTCTCTGACCTTTGGTCAACGTGGAAATGGGCTCACATTTTTGGGCCTCCACAGGTTTCCATATTCTTATCTTTGTCCAAGAGTTCACAATTCAGTAAAGAAGAACGGAGGAAGTTAGTCACTAACAGTACACTAGCAGAGTGAAGGTGGGCATCTCCAGAAAGAGCTGTACCTCTTTTATCTAAGAAGTTTCCTTAGCGGGTGGGAGTATAAGGTGGCTTAAGAAATAAATTATATAGGTTTACTGGCTGAGAAGATTTTTAAAAAACTGATCAAAGCGGGTCAAGGGAATTCTTGCTATACCAGGTCACAAGTGTGTGTTTTTACAGTAAATGTACTTCACAATCCTGTTTGTGGAATTCTTTTTCAAAAATGGATTATATATTATATATAATAGATAATATTATATATTATAATGGCTATATTATGTGCAGGAAGCTTTTTTGCAGGTCCTGGTGAATGAGAGGTACCTTTCCCTTCCAATGTCCCATCTTTCCATTCTGTCTCAAGAAAGACGGTGCTACCTCCAGCTAGTGGAAATGGAAGAGGAAGAAACTGGATGTTTAGAAGCTATTGTTAAAAATGACTCTAACATGAGAGGTTTTGAACCACAGCAATGAAATATATCCCCATGCTTCCTGCCTACAGAAGCGGTGTGTCCCATCCACAAAACAGGTTGGTTGGGGCAATGTAGTTACATGCTGACATTAATTTTGATTGTATTGTTTTTGAGGTGACTTTGAAATATCCAAAAGATTCAAATATGCTGTAGGATGTCAATCTGCAGGTCAGAAGAGTTGCAAATGTAGAAGTCATTGTATTAATTGTCTTGTTGCTATAGCAAATGCCTGAGATTGGTAACTTAAGGAGGGAAAGGTTTATTCTGGCTCAGAGTTCAAGAGTACATATAGGTTTGTCATGGTGTTACTCACAGCACATGTTACTCACAGCAACACACGAGTTAAACAGTTGGTCATACAAGAGGAAAACAAACAGAAATTTAGCAACACATGTGCCTCATGTGCACATAGGTGATGTCCCAGGGAAAACGAGTAAGTCTCAAAGAAGTGCCTTGGAGTTCAGATTCAAATCCCATTTTCTCCTACAAGGAAGGAAGGTGTAGGAGAAGAAGGGACAGCATAGAAGTGTCCAACAAAAGTCAAAATTGTGGTGTAGCTCACTCCTTTGTCCATCAATGAGACTTGGGCTCACTGTTCTATGGAGGAGATTCACAAACAGTTGCTTTCTTCCCATCTCCACGAAGGAGTTCTGGGGTTACAAGCAGTTTCTTTTTGGTTTGTTTGTTTGTATTTATCCATTGAGCATTAATCCTGCTTTTTTTTAATGAAAGGAAAAATACTAAGAAAATATTATTGTAGTGGGATAGATTGAAATTTTTCTCCATTTAGTTTGCTGTTGGCTGTTGCCTTGCTGTATATTGTCTTTATTATGTTTAGGTATGTTCCTTGTATCCCAACTATCTCCAAGACTTTTATCATGAAGGAATGTTTCATTTTGTTGAAGGCTTTTTCAGCATTTAATGAGATGATCATGTGGGTTTATTTTTCAATTTATTTGTATAGTGGATACATTGACAGATTTTCATATGTTGAACCATCTTTGCATCTCTGGGATGAAGCCAACTCAATCAGGGTGGATGACTTTTCTGATGTGTTTTTGGATTTGGTTTGCCAGTATTTTATTGAGTATTTTTGCAACAATGTTCATGAGTGAGAATGGTCTGTAATTCTCTTTCTTGGTAATGTATTTGTGAGGCTTGGGTATCAGGGTAATTGTAGCCTCATAAAAAGAGTTTAGCAATGATCCTTCTGTTTCTATTGTGTGGAACAATTTGAGGAGTATTAGTGTTAGTTCTTCCTTGAAAATCTTATAGAATTCTGCTTTGAAACCATCTGTTCCTGAGCTTTTTTGGTTGGGAGACTTTTGATGACTGTTTCTATTTCTTTAGCAGTTGTAAGTCTACTTAATTTGTTTGTCTGGTCTTGATTTAATTACCCTGATACCCAAACCATAAAAAAGGAGATCAAGGGCATACAAATCAGAAAATAAGAAGTCAAACTCTTACTATTTGCTCATGATATGATAGTTTATACAAGCGACC
>JAQHUG010000162.1:875733-889961 GCA_028555095.1 Dicrostonyx torquatus
TCTTTTCCCTTCCCTTCCCTTCCCTTCCCTCCCCTCCCCTCCCCTCCCCTCCCCTTCCCTTCCCTTCCCTTCCCTTTCCTTCCCTTCCCGGCCTCTCAGCTGGCTGCCTGCACAGGACCACACCAGTCAACATCCAGGACGGAAGTGGGAGGACAGAAACCCCACCCTTAATTGAAGAGCTTCAGGTGGTCACTGTTGCTGAGGGAGGAGAAAGCCTAATTAGGTTGTGCACACCCCTGGGGGCAGCACTACACCTGTATGCAAACAGGAAACACCAACTGAACTCAGAAGGTTGTAGAGAAATAGCAACAATAATAACAGGAGAAGAACATGGATTTGAGAGAGAGTTTCAGGGACACTGGAGAAGTTGAGGGAAGAGTGGATAGTATCGAAATACATTGTACTCAAGTAAAAAATTCTCAAAATTTTTAAATGAAAAATAAAACCTTTAATAAAAATAACTATGATCTATCTCTTTAATGGATCTACCTTGGTCTTTTTAGTGATCCCATACTGGCAAATATTTCCTTTGTTTCTAATGTTGTGTGACTCTCAATGGCATCAGTGAAGAGCCTCTGTAACATTTTTGGCCTCTTCCTCCTATTTCTGCCCATGTTCCAATGCCAAGACAACTCTTGGTGAACTCCCAGAGAGAAACAAATCAGAACCAATGGCTTCAGGTGACTTTCAGGCTGGCAAACACACGAGTCGTTACTGTTCTTATCTCTGTACCAAAATGCTTGAATCTAGAAACAAGGTGATGGGGGTGGGGGTGTACTTTGGCTCACAATTTCAGAGCCTTCCCCACCACAGTGAGGAAGTCACGGAGAGAACTGTGGCAGCAGAACTGTGTGAGGGGCCTATAGCACGAACTCTAATTGGTCTTAAAAATAAAAAGCCGGAGTCAGATATTAGGGAGTCAAAACTGAAAGATCAGAAAAGCAGAGCAGCAGCCACTAGAGAGACTTTTTACCTCTATGAATCCTCAGACGGAATGGGCAATCCTGTTTCTAGGAATCCTCAGACTGAATGCTGAGCTCCTGTCTCCTCCCACTTTATATTCTGCTCTGCCCAACCATATCACTTCCCCTCCCCATCCTTAGGGCTGGGATTAAGGGTGTGAGCCAGCACCACTTGGCTGTTTCTCTTTTAGACTGGTTCAGTCTCCTGTAGCCCATGGTGATTTTGAACTCACAGAAGTCCATCTGTCTCTGTCTCCTAAGTGCTGGGATTAAACATGTGTGCCACCACTGCCTGGCCTCTACGGCTAACACAAGTGGCTAGCTCCACACTCTGATCTTCAGGCAAACCTCATTTGTTAAAGTACAAACCAAATATCACCACAGAGGTTCCCAGCACTTCAGCGGATCCAAAAACAGAGTCCAGGGCAGAACAAATGACAAGCTTCCAGTGACCTCTTTCTGGTCAGATCCCATGTCCCAAAGCTTCTACAACCTTCTGAAACAGTACCGCTGTGTAGAAAGTGTTCAGACACATAAGGGGATCCATACACATTATGGTCCCAGAAGCATCCTGTGCTAAGTGTTTTGTTACTTTTAAGTCACAGGGAGCACTTGTTTTCCCACAGCCTTTATGTCCCACAGCAAAGTCTTCCTGTGCATCAACTCTTTCCTTTTTATAAATGCCTGGATCAAAGCTTTTAGGACAGTTCATATGTGTGTGTGTGTTTGTGTGTGTACAGGTACACACACATGTATGTGCACACGTGGAAGTCAGAGGTCAACTTCGTGTTGTTCCTCGTGATAGCCATTGTGGTGGTTTGAAAGGAGATGGTCCCCAAGGAGAGTGGGCCTTCTTGTAATAGGTGTGGTCTTGTTGGAGGAAGTGTGTCACTGTGCAGGTGGATTTTGGAGTCTCATATATGCTCAAGTCACAGCCAGTGAGGCAGTTCACTTTCTGTTGCCTTTGAGTCAAGATGTAGGTTTCTCCAGCACCATGTCTGCCTGCACACTGCCAAACTCCCAACCTCCATGCTTGCCGGTATGATGATAATGGACTAAGCTTCTGAAACTGGAAGCCACCACCTCAATTAAATGTTTTTCTTTATAAGAGTTGCCATGGTCATGGTGTCTCTGCACAGCAATAGAAATGCTAAGACAATCATCTAGCTTGATTTTTAAGAACTGACCATTTCCCGGGTGGTAATGGCACAAGCCTTTAATCTCATCACTGGGAGGCAGAGGTGGGTTCAAGGCCAGCCTGGTCTACAAATATTGTTCCAGGATAGCTAGGGCTGTTGACACAGAGAAACCTTATCTCCAAAAACCAACCTGGGGCTTATTAATTAGGCTGGGCAGACTGACCAGAAAACCTCAGGGAACTTCCTTTCTCCTTACCAAACACTGGGATTAAATGTGTGCACCACTGTAACCTGAGTTTTTATGTGGGTCCTGGGGCTAAACTGGGGTCCTCATGCTTATGTGCAGACTGAGCTGTCCCCGCCCCCAGTGCAGCCTGTATAGTTTTGATATGATTGACACATGTGACAAACTTGCTGTTCAGAAAGCATACTTCAGTTCATGTTGTCACCACAATGAACATCTATTTTCTTGCATCCTTGGTTGAGGTCATGCTCAGTCAGAGACTGAGATTAGGGCAAAGATTTCATGGGCTGAAAATAATTTTACTGTCGAAGCAGCAAAAAAATGGAAGGAACAGCTCCTATACTGCTCTACTGTTACAATCTGTGCCCTGTTAAATCCTCAAAATTATGCCAAACAGTTGCTAAGAAATAAACCCAGAATCAAAAGTCTAGTGTCAACATCAGGATATAATCTTGGATCCAACAGTTTGGACACCAAGGACGGAAACACACCTAAATATATTCGAATCCACTGAACACCCTTGGGGTCAGAGGAGAGCAAAAATAAAGATTTAAACAAAACAACAAACAAAATTACCAAGCAAACAAAAACCAGTCTCACAAAATTCTAATCACAGCCCCATTGTGGGGCTGAGGGGGGTGGGGGTGGAGGGAGATAGGGGTGGGGACAAGAGCATTGAGGCAGCTAAGGTCAAATAACACAGGAGAGGTTGGGCGACAAGCACTCACTTCAGGAGCCACTCCAAGGGGTTCCCTTCAACCAGAAAGAGGAAGCTTGAAGAGGAAAGAGAGCTTAAAGGGATGCTGTCTTTATTATCTTCCCTCAGTTGTACAGAGGGAAGACATAAGATCGTGACCTCGCGGAGGGGGGGGGAGGGGGGAGGGGAGGAGGGGTAATCACAAGGCAACCACAGCGGTGGAAGCCAGGCTGGTGACAACTGGGAGTGTTTGCTGGGCTTCATCCCCAAGCTGGGAGGACTGGAAGAGGCAACCATGAGAACAATACTGAATCGCCGGGTGGCAGGCATTTGGAGCCCAGTAAACACCGGAGAATAGGTGAGAGCCACAGTGAGGTCCATGGCAAAGGTTAAACAATGGGAAATCCTGTGCATCACTCTTCTCCCATTACTGTACCAAAATGCCTGAAGTCACCATTGGAAAAGAAGAATTTATGTTACTCATTTTCAGTTTCATGGGCTCTTTTATTTTGTTTTGTTTTGCTTTAGATTTTATTTTTTTTATTGATTTTATTACTTGACAGTTTCATGGATGTATATAGTGGACTCTGATTACTCCTTCCTAGCCCCTTCTTATCTCTCCCACCTCCCTAGCCTTATCCTCCCACATCCTTACTAGACCCTTCTCCAAGGGGTTCACAACTCTTGGGTTGATTTTGTGATTAAAGGCCATCTATGCGACCATTGAATTGGGACTACTTACTGCAGCCTGAAGGCAATAACTTCCCCTCTCGCTGAATCTGTCAGCATCAAATAGTTCAGCAATGAAGGGTAGGGCACCTCAAGCCCCTCCTCCAGCATGACTGCTAATGGACCCGTCTTTGCACAGACCCGGTAAAGGCATGGCCTCTGCAGCTTCTGGGACCTCCCGGTTGCAACGACTGCATCATGCCCAGAAGATGACATCTCGAAGCCCTTCTTGCTACCAATTGGCTCCTACATTCCTTCCACCTCCTCTTCCTGCTGGGCCCTAAGTCTCAGAGGGGATGGTCTGCATGCCACGTTAGTGCTGAGCATTCCTCCGCAACTCACTCTCAGTATCTTGTGCAGTCACGATTCCCTGTATTTACCATGGTTCACTGAAGAGAGGCTTCTCGGATTAAGGGTGAGAGTACAAATGTCTATGGACAACATAAATATTCAGAATGTAGTTTGATGCTATGTTAATTGAACTGAACTGTAGTAATGAGGGGGCTGTGTTCCTAGCACCTGAGAGGAGTGGGCTGTGTCCCACCGCCGCCCAGCTCCCAGCCGCCGACTAGCTTACGTTCGAAATATTAATTTAAATACTGCCTGGCCCATTATCTCTAGCCTTTTCTTGGCTAACTCTCACATCTTGCTTTAACACATATCTAGAAATCTGTGTATCACCACGTGTCATGGCTTACCGGCATGAGTCTAATCTATGTCCATCTCAGGTAGGAGCATCATGGCGTCTCCCACACTTCCTTTCTTCCCAGCCTTCCATTCTGTCTACTCTGCCCACCTAAGGGCTGCCCTATCCTACAGGCCAAGGCAGTCTCTTTATCAACCAATGAAAGCACAGAAATAAAGAAGGACTTCCTACACCACTGAACAATAGTTCCCCAGGGCCATGATCTCCCAGGGCTGTGATTCCCCCTTGCCATGGATTGCACAGAGCATGAGCCAGGCTCTTCACTGGACACCGGGTAAACACTCTGGCTATATTTGTGTCTATCGTTTCTCAAGTACTAAACACTACAGACAAACTCTGTGAGATACACAGGAAAGACTGAAAAACAAATGACTTGTGCATTTCACCTTTTAAAAGTTCACTATAAGAGTGACTGGAAAGATGACTCAAGAGCTAAGCACAAGTACATGAGTATGCTTGTGAGTCGATGAGAATCCACGGCTCAACAAGGCCTCCTCCCGCCAAATTTAAAACCAAATGCCCTGCTGCTCAGCCTAAACATGAAGGTCGCAGCATGACAGGTCTTCTTATGTCAATGCTGCTATTGGCTTTAGCAAGGAGATGTCTGCACAGCTGAGACCCGTGCCTCCAGGTCAGTGAAGCACAGGTCCCCCAGCTCAGCACCAAGAAGGCCGGAAGCAATGGGCAAGCCGTCCTCACACAAAACAATTTGGCAGAAGGTCAGCGATGGGAGTACAGGTTGTCAAGTGACAATCCTGAGCTGGCCTGGGACTGCTGTCTCTCCTCATCACAGTGGTAGGGGCGCTGCACCCCTGTGAGCGTCTTGGGTTGTTGTCACCGTGCTCCAGTTAAAACCTAGTAAGAGATGGCAAAACGTAACGAGGGCTTCATTCCCTTTGCCTTCATGCAGAAAAGGAAACATGAGTCCTGCTTACAAGCCTAGTATCCGACAAGCTTAACTGTCCAGAATCCCCATTCAAGTTGCCGTATTCATTTCTGTCCTTTAAATCTCAAAACACACTCTTTGGCAGGAAGGGCTGCTCCTTTATGTCAACAAAAGTTTCTCCCCATAGAGTGATAATCCTGGTTCCTTCCTCAGAATACTGAGTTGACTGAATAACATCATTTGTAAACCCCTGAATTCCACAGAAACATCTCTTCTGGAACCATGGTCTGGGTTTTGTTCCCAGATTTGATGCTTGTTTTGAAAGAGTGCTCTGGGTGGTGGTGACACACTTCTTTGATCCCAGTACTCAGGAGGCAGAGGTAGGTGGATCTCTGTGAGTCTGAGGCCAGGCTGGTCTACAGAGCTAGTTCTAGAACAGTTAGGGCTGTTACACAAACAAAAAATAAGGCTTCTCATGCCTTACCGAGCCTTGTGTTTTGTTTTTTTTTTCCGCAATCTCCTTTTTTTCACTAGGTCTCCAAGTTACCTCTGCCAGAAATGTTTCCTGTAGCCCTATCCACAACAGTCAGAGAAACAATCTAGGTGTCTGTCAACAGAGGAATGGATAAGGAAAGCATGGTGTGTGTGTGTGTGTGTGTTTGTGTGTGTACAAAATTACACTTAGTTGTCTTAGTTACTTTTCAATTGCAATGATGAAACACCATGACAGAAGCCACTTATAGTAGAAAGTGTTTATTGGTTTACAGTTTCGGAGAGTAAGTCCGTCATGGACTTCCATTATCATGATAATGATAGTCATATCATGACAGAGAGCATGGCATCGGGTGGGCAGGCCATAGCTGAGAGCTACATCCTGATCCACAAACACAAGACTCAGAGCGCTAACTGGGAGTGGCATGGGCACAACCTCGGCTCCTGCCTGCAGTGATGCACCTCCCCGACAAGGCTATACCTCCTAATTCTCCCCACACAGTCCAACAGCGAGGACCCAAGCATTCAAATATATGAGTCTCCTTTCTCATTCACACCTCCACAGCAATGGAGTTTCTTTCAGCCATAAAGAATAAAGTTACGTCATTGGCAGGAAAATGGATATAACAGAAGGGCATCGTATTAAGCAAATTAAATCAGTCTCAGAAGGCCAGATACATGTTTTCTTTCATGTACGTGGGACTTAGATTTCGTTTACGGACACAAAGTTACATATGTGTATGTGACATCAGAGTAGATGCAGAACAGCTAGGGGCCAAAACAGGGGTGGGAGTGACGGGGAAGTGAAGGTGTGTGGGGTGTGCACAAGTGCCTCATATACACACGGAGATGAAGAAAACGGCCTTACACAACATAGTTTAATAAGAGAGAAAAGCTTAGGGTGGGGAACCAGTCCATTTCTCACCACATGGCAAGGATGTACAGGTGAATCACTCTGCTCACATCTTGGAAACACACTGTGACTCGACCACTGGAAACACCAAACAGGAAACATTCCCACAAAGGACTTCTACGGGGCTCCGCTAACAGGAATGCACGGACCATGAAAACAGGAACTAGAGCTGAATACAGCGTCCTCGAGTATGGATCTTGAAACCACACAGAACTGGCCAAGTCTGAGTTCTGGCACTACCAGTTGCAAGAACTTGGGCCATTTACTGAAACTCACAGCAAGTCAGGGTGCTTGCCACCATGCCTGACAACCTGAGTTCAAGCCTTTAAATGCACGTGGTGGAAGGAGAGAACTGACCCCTGCAAACTGTGCTGTGACTGTCACTTACATCCTGGGGCAGCCTTCCCTCCCCACAAGTAACTCAATAAATGCAAAACGGGCACACGAGATTTTAAAAGCCAAAAATTGGACAGTTAGCATTGAAGCTTAGTTCTGACATTGGCACTCTAGAATTTATCGTCAAAGGTAAGAATAGCAAAGATAAATTCTGGCAATGTTCTAAGGTAGACATGCCACCTACAAATATAAATGATTTTGCTCCTTCTTTCTACTCTGTTGACTTCTTATTTAAATGTTGTTTGCTGATTTCCCAGACTTGAAGTCCGGCACTTTCTGTGTGCTTACTGCTCCAGGTCTTGAACTGATGCTGCTGTGCTTTGTCTCCTTAGCCCCTCCCCACAGCCCTGTAAGTAAGCGGTAATGCTGGCCACATCTTGTGGTTGTCGGTTTGGCTTTAGAGTAAATGACACATGGACACTTGCCACTACAAGGTGGCTACATTTGGACTTGAACCTTTGTCTGCCTGGTTTCACAGCCCAGAGTTGTGTTTGTCTCACTGTAGCAGAGAAGGATCTTAGTTTAGCAGGGTCCCTCTGCTCCTTCAAATGTGAGCTGGGTACATGGCCCCGTTCACCTTTCTAGATAATTAGAGACCCAAATCATTTGTACAGTAAAAATTCATACATGCATTTTTGTGTAGTAATTCAAATAGTGATTGGCTTGCCATGAAAACAGATAGAATGTCAAGTCTGGTGACAGAATGCCTCCATGCACGCAGCACTTCCTCCCTCTATGGCCATAGATGGGATTTGGACCAAAACAGATAAGGGAGACAATAGACACCAGCATCAAGTGGAGGGTACTGGGGGCAGGACTGACTCCCCGGCCATGTCCAACATTGGGGAGGGGGGAACCAAGACACAGATCACTTTCCTCTTCTGTAGTGGTACCAACTCAGAAAATATCAGTGTTTTCAGGTGTTTGCCTTAAGAACTGAGAAGAATGTAATCAACATTCTTGTAGCCAAATCAAGAGTCAGAACATTTCCTTAGCAGCAACGAAACCCAGTAATAATCAGAACATTTCCTTAGCAGTAAAGGAAACCAGTAAGCATGGAGCACCTACTTTCTACATCCGTGCTGATGTCTATCAAGCCCTCAGTGCCCACAGCAGCCCCACTGGGACCCGGCAGATACCTTCCAAGCGAAGCACTTGGAAGGGCTCCTTGTTGTCAGTCGCACACAGCTATCGAGTAAGGGCTGACTAGTCCTGTAGGGCTGTGGATGACTTTTGGGACCCTGAGGAGAAGTGCACAGCTCCGACCAGCCAGCATCTCCCTTCAACCGCCACACCAAGACCTTCCCACCCACTGGGTCCTGCATGTGGATAACTGTAAAAGAATCTATTTCCAGCTGTTCAGTGTCTAGGAGTCCTCTCTCCTAAGCACTGATGGGCGTAAGAGACCTCTTTTTTCTCTCCCTTGCCATCTCACCCACTTTTAAGGCACAATTGACAAAAAACAAAACAAAACAAAGAAACAACAACAACACCCTCAACTCTTTGCAGTATATGTCCCAGCCACCAAAAGATGGCCAGGCATGGTGTGTACACTTGCAATCCCAATACCCAGGGGATTAGGTGAAGAATTAACGTTCAAAAGTGAAATTGCCTTCTCTTTTGTTCACAAAGACCTGTGTCTTTAAGAATTTAATTTATATACTGGGCTTGGAGCTCAGTGCTAGAGTGCTTACCTTGTACATACTGGTCCTGGGATGAAACCCCAACATGGAAAAAGAAAGAAAGAAAGAAAGAAAGAAAGAAAGAAAGAAAGAAAGAAAGAAAGAAAGAAAGAAAGAAAGAAAGAAAGAAAGAAAGGAGAAAAGAAAAATTTAAAGTCTTAGGCTTATGCCTTTGGAGACTGTTCTTTATTATAAGACTTCAATAAGGAATAAAATGTAGCTGGTATAGTATGATACACCTGTAACCCCAGAATTGAGGAGGCTAAGGAAAGGGGGCTCTTGTGCTCAAGGCTAGCCTGGGCTACATAGCAAGTTCTAGAATGGCTTAGGTCATATGGCGAAACCTTGTCTTAAAATAGAAAATAAATGAAACATTCTAAGTCTGTCATTTTCTTCAGTGCTCATATTATCAGTTCCCAACCCTATACATTCAAATACACACATGCACATACATGTGTCTACCACAGAAACATAGAATAACTCAATCACATGAAAGAGGTGTAGAGCGAGCACCACTGTCAAGAACAAGGAAAATGACATGTGTTTCCCTTTTATTAAAGTGGATTTGCCCGTATATTCTTAAAACAGGTGATAATGGGTGGCAAATTAATCAATTGGATTGATTTAGAAACACTGATAACTCATAATTTTAACTGTAGGATTTTACAATATGCCAGAATTAGGGGTCTTGGTTTTGGTTTTTAAAATGCAATTACAAACATAACTTTGGAGGTTGTATGAGTTACTTTGCTGCTGTCATAAAATATCACAGCCAAAGGCAGCTTAAGAGTTTCCTTTGGCTTACAGTTCCAGAGTGGCACAGAGGACACGAGAGTAGAATACATCTCAGCCACACACAGGAAGCTAAGAGTCTGGAAGCAGAGAGAGACTATAAACTCTCAAAACCCACCCCCAATGGCATAATTCCTCCAGCAAGGCTCCACTTGCTAAGGTGCCATAACCTCCTCCAAACAGCGCCCCCTACTGGGTACCAAGTGTTCCCCTACCTGAGCCTATGGGGGACAAGGATCATTTGATCCACTACAGAGGCCAACTGAACACAACTGGTATGAAACTTTTCCAAATTGCTTTAGAGAGCATCTAAGCAAAACTGTCATTTTAATCTATTCTTATTCTTTGAAAGCTGGCCATCTGTAAAAAGACACCCACATTCCACTTGTCGTGCCAAGTGTCGGACTGCTGATCTCAGCCATCCGTTTGATTAGCAGTGTGAATGTGCAAGGCGAGAACGGTAAACTTATATTTCAAGAGGACCACCTCAAAAATTCCACACAAAGGGCAAAAAGATCACCCAGGTGGAGGAACCCTGGTCACGACTATCCTGCTTTCTTCCTACTACGTGGTAGGTAGCTTTTGACGCTAATCCTTTCAGGGCGGAGAATGCAAGCATCATGGTGTGGGTACCTCCCTAGCTTCATCAGGGGCCAGGCTCACTACACAGAGCAACCTGTAAGTGATAATACCCCGCAGGTGTACTGCTGTAGATTCCCCTGGACCACTTGCAGAGATCACCGGAGGACCTTCTGAAAGCAAAGAGTTCCCTGCATTATTCTACTCCAGCAGGCATGTTTTCTTTTGTTCTCTGCAAGCACAGGGCCCTGACCCCTGGAATATTGAATTTCATTTCTTCTCCTCTCCTTCCACCAGCTACTGGAAATCGGTTGCTACCCTCATCTGCTGGTTCCACCCCCCGTTCATCTCCTGGTCATGGTGAATTTGCCTCTGCAAAAGCCTCGTATCAACTTCAATTATTTTTTTAATATAAGATAATATTGATCTTGGCACCAGGGCTTGTCAGAAATGCTCCCCTTTGCTCTCCCCAAATGAACTTGCTGCTCCTAATTACACACTTCTCTTGTGCAGCTTCCTCAGCCCACGCTAATGCAGTATGAGAATTTCCTCCTTGCCCTGCTGGATGATATCTAGCCATTATTCAGATGGACCACAAGCCTTGCCGGGGCCTCTCAGTGCCTTCTTTTTTTGTTTCGTTTGTTTTGTTTTGTTTTCTGTTGTTGAGCCCTCACTATCTTCTGATGGACCCTTGAAACATCTGTTCTGTTCAACATATAAAGTTTTGCCCTCCACTTCCCAATATTGCTGGAATGGGGTACCAGATGTCTAGTTGGCCTAAGTTCTCCTTGGCTCCATCATTCCCCTGGCACTGGGCACCCAGTTAGGCATTGTTTCTATTGGGGCGCTCTCTTCTAAGAAGGGCCTGTGGGGTCTCCCAGGAGGAGGCAGTTCAGCACATCAATAGGAGCACAGAAGTGGACTTGAATCTTGGCTGTGCCAGATACCAGATGAACGTTTTAGGAACCAATGCATTTCTTCCTCTGCCTTCAGTGTCCCTATTTGGTAAACAAGAGCATCCCTGAGAATTAATAAAGATCGTCCTTATGAAGTACTTTCTATAGTGTCTCACGGTGGCAAATCCTCAATAACCAGGCAGCCGCCAGCCTAAGAGAACACAGCCAAGAGAGCCGTCAAGACGTAAAGGGTTCTACTCCATTTAGTGCATTGCATTCACGCAGCTCTCATCTTGGCCAGCTTCTCTGAGCTCCTGTCTTACAAGCATTATTTTTCGTCATATTAAAATGCCCTCTGGAAACCCGTCAGGCATAAGCAGGTCTGCACACTGAAAACTTAAAGCAGTATTCGCTTTCCTCTGACTAGGCTAAACAAAATCATTTGTTTTATCCCTGAAATCTGAGTCTCTGTTTCAAAGGCTACGTTTTGTCAACTGCCCCTGAGATTTCTTTTCATCAGCTCATTCCCAGGGTCTCCAGCCTTTAGAAAGCATGGGAGGCTCTGGGCAGCGTGCGTGTACTCAATTTTCAGAAAGCATTTGAGAAGGCTCAGCGTCGGGATGGACGGTTCTCGGCTTTCAGCTTCGGTTCCTTTCGGCCTGAGGACCACTTGGATCCGGGCCTAAGAACATGGTCACATGATGTCAGAGTATTAGTATGAAGTAGGCGATGCCCCTCTTCCTGCATCTTGACCTCACTTACAAAAGACACAGGAAAATAAATCTAATCTCCTCACAGTTCCCTTGTGCTTCCATGCAGCAGGAATGTTTTATGACTTCAAATTACATAGTAGATGTGCTCCTACGGGAATCATATTGACGATTTCTTTTCCAAAGTTGGTGTAATCATGAGGAAAGGGGTGTAATCATACTTACTGTCTCATGTAAAAGGTTGCTCCTAACTTTGCACAAAAACAGCCTCCAAGTCTAGGGTGAGGACATTTCTCCTTCGCTTTGACGTGTTTGGGGTGACAAGCTCACATAAGGTGGCAGGGTGGGGGAGGGGAATCTCTGTCTCAAATCCTTTGCTTCTTATCATAAACTAGAGATGCAGGTTGGCTTCCAAGGGGGACAATGTAGTCACTCTGAAAAGCCTAACCTTAAGAACGGGCCATCGGGTCGGGAGTATGCTCAACACTGTAGCACTTGCTGTGTCCAGCATTTAGGAGGAGATGGGTTTGATTCCCAGCAGCCCCTAGCCCCAGCCACCCTTAAGAATTATTAAAGTTTCATTTTTCCACTGGTGAACTGAAAACAAGAAAAGCACTCTGCAGCTCATGCAAAACAAGAAGACACCCGAGAGACTGATTCCCAAGCCATAACCTCGAACATTCCCTTCGCTTCCCTCTGTCAAAGCAACTTCCTCCTGTTGCCCTTTGTGTCTGTGGGGTGTGTGTATGCGCTCGGGATGTCAGTTGGGGGAAATCTTTCCACTGTGAGGACAGCGCTTGCCAGTTGCCTTGACTTGGCAGCCCCCGCCTTTTGCAACAAACACATTTTAGATCCTGCCTTTATTAACGTATACTATTCTGCTCTGTGTGTGCTTCTGAGCTTACGTGAGTGTGCGGGTGAGCATGCGCGTGTGGCTTATATGTGGAAGCCAGAGGTCAAAGTCCGGGTTTCCTTCTAAAGCATCCTATTACTCTTCTGAGGTAGGTTCTCCTAGGGAATCGAAAGCTCACAGATTTGGCTGGCTGGCCAGTGAGCCTGCTGAGACTGGAGAATCACACTTTCATTCCTTAGTTTTTGTGTGCACCCTGAGGATAAGAACTCAGATCCCAGACTTCTATCATAAGCACTTTAGTGGCCCAGCCTTCTTTGAAGCCCCTTCATTTGCTTTTTCTGTAGCATCCATTGTTGGAGGGCTGGGGAGCTGGGAAGCCCCTCATAATATGTTATAGTGTCAGGTTTTCTGCAGAGAAATTGAAAGTGATTTTCTCCCTTAACTTTGGAGAGTTCCTTCACCTCTTCCCCGGTCTTATTGAGGACTGAACAGGTACAGAGATGGGAAATCCAGTAGTTCCTTCAAAGTTTTCAAGGCAACAGTCCTTCCTTCGCTCAAGGTGAAGGACTCTACACATACTGAATAAGATTAAAAACACAAATCCATTTCCAAATGAAAAAACACGTGACATTTTAACAGCCTTCTCTTCCTCCAGAACAGAAAACTGAGGAGTGACTTCATTTACGTTCACACATATTACTTTTTTTTTTCGTCCCTTGAATTCAAAAGATATAATTGCTTCCTGGCTATGCAAACGTGTCTCATTTTGACCTATCCAAAAATAATAAATCAGGCCTTGAAAAGCTTTTGGAAACCTTGAAGAGAGCTGCATTTGTTCAATTCTCATGACTAAGTCTCCTCAGCTAAAACATAGTGAGAACATTATGCAATTACTTAGAGGAAACTCGGGGCCTTTGGGACAGTCAATCATATTGCTCAGGCAAAACTGGACTTGGGGACCTGACATTTGCAGATAATTGTGCAACCCTCAGCTGTGCGAGCCAGTTCCGAGAGAGCCCCCACCTTCCATTCCCTCTTCCCCATTCCGCTCCATTTTGTTCCTTCTGATTAATAAGAAGAATAAATCAACCTGACTTTGGCTTGGCGCTTATGAGATACACTCAGAAAAATGTGCATGAATGCTGACTCAAAAACCTGAAGATATCCTCTGCAGGCTCCTGCCTCATTCAAGAAACAAAGCAAAAACAGGCAATTCGGCAAACATGAGCTCAGACGCTAGAGCTCAGCCCCAGATGTTATTGCGTATAAATATTTATAAGGCCATAAGGATCCTGGCAAAGCTCAATTCTGCTTCAGTTCGGCAAATGTTTCAAATTCAGCCCCTTTGTCCCACAAAGCCTTGGGAAGATGGGATCTGGTAGAAGATACGTTATTTGGGGGAGAGGATGGGAGCCCTTTTGTTTTATGAACTGCTTTTCATGGATGCAGTATTGTTGTTTTCAAGAATCAAGTCTCAAGGACTTTTCCCAAGAAGCCAGGAGAAAGTGTGAAGAAGGGTGAAGCGAAATTCCAGAGTCACACACGCGCGTCA
>JAQHUG010000162.1:890374-900785 GCA_028555095.1 Dicrostonyx torquatus
CACACACACACACATATGCGGTCACAGGATGTGTACCCCTGAGGCAGAGGAGGGAAGGATGGAAGCCAGCCTCTCTTTGTTCCCTTCTCCATTTCAGTTGTGTGACAGCTCCAAGATCATAAAACCTCAGCTTTGTCATCCATTAAGTGGGTGTGCGATTAGTGTGTGATTGGTTTGTTTGTTTGTTTGTTCGTTCATGGGCACTGGCAAGTGAATTCAGGCTACCACAGTCATAGCGTCTTTCAGACTTTCAGTTGAGCTTACCAGCATGCACTCCTGAGAAAATGAAATTTGCAATCACATTTCAAATATCGGGCCTATTATCAATTCATTTGTTCACAGTGTAAGGGTGCAAACGCGTACCTCAGCATGTGTGTGGTGGTTGGAGGACAATTTGTGGGCGTTGGCTATCTCCTTCCACCATGTGGGTCCCAGAGACAGAACCCAGGTCATCGGACTTGACAGGAAGTGCCTTATCTACAGAACCATCCAGCTCCCTAATATTTAAACAACTACTTGGTAACTTATAAAGGAACAACAACAACAAAATCTGTTGTATATACTAGAATTTAGCATGGAAACTTTTTAAAACAATGTGATGATGTAGGCACTGGATGACTCATTTGGTTCTCCAGATCTGTAAAAACCGACGAACCCATTATATTCATCGTCGTCATCATCATCGTCATCGTCGTCGTCATCATCATCATCATCATCATCATCACTGCATTTTTATTGTGGTGGAGGGATTGAACCTTACCCCCAAGTATGCTGAGTACATGTTCCCCCATTGAGCTGCACCCCACCCACCAGGGAAATCACTTTTTTCTCTCTTTGAAGTTCAACCTCTTGACCTCTTTCCTTATCTGCCTACCAGGGAAGCTATCTAGTTCTTAGTGCCCTCCCCAACACCCACCCACTCCCGTTACCCCTCTAAGAGTTCATCCTAACTGTTGGTAGCGGCTTAAGGACACAGAGGGACAGCAGTTAGAACAGTTTGGAGGAGGGGCAATGTAAGGGACCACGGTTAAGACTTAACAGACAGCAAAGATCCAGTACATAAGACTGCCATTTTGAAATTATTTTAAACCATGTGTTTTATAAGAAATGGAATGCCTGCAAGCCTTGCCCACCTATGAGCCATGCACCCTGCAATTTAAGATGGCTTATGCCATATTTGATTTGATTCATTTGTGTATGGGAGTGAGAAGCAGTTTGGCTTTCTCTAATGGTTAAGTCCAACTATATGGATAAATTCCTACCCGACCGGGAGAGTCCTGATAACCTTCAGTACCAGGTGGCCATGGACAGGGTGTGGGAGCTCTCTGCTCCTCAGGACAATGTCTTCCTGCTGCCCAGAGCTCAAGGATGAATGGTCCATGGTCTTCCATAGTTCCTGGCCTGCTGGTTTCTCAGCAAGCTCTCCAGCAGGTCTGTGCCAGTCCCATTGTCACCGCTCAGTCCTTTTCGGGGAGGGGAGAGTGGACTTTATCTGTAGGAACATCTGGCAAACTCTCCAAGGTCCTTAAGGGACTTAAGGGACATGTGAAGATTTTATCAAGGCTCCTGGATGGACTTCATGTTGTAATCACAAAATCAATCCACATAGACTAACTGGACATAGACTCAGTAAGAAATCATCCCACAAGGTCAGACACTTAATTAAGGTGCTCTTCCCCAACCCCTGCCGGCCCCCATTGATTCTTCGCTTTGCCTAACAAATGTTGCTACTGTTGTGGACAAGCCTTGCCATTTAGTAGGAAAACCACTAGGGGGCATTTGTGTACTATCCCAATCCCTAGGGAATGGCCCAACCCCAAGGAGACAGCTAACCCACCCTATCTAATCTACTTGGGTGTGTTCTGTTTGCTAGGCTTCAAGATTCCTCCTTTAGCTCTGAGCATTTCTTGAGATAATAACTCCTCTCTTTCCAACACCTGCACCTTAGTGAACAGTAGCATAGACACCATCACTTCTAGACAAGGCCTAGGAGATCTTTTTGCAGGAAAGAGATGTTCTACTGAAAACTTTGAGAGCCAGAGTCTTTGAATTTGTAGACATGTGTCTTATTAAAGGTGCCGACCTTGATGAGCCAGGCTCATCTTTGATGATTGTGGGCCATCGCCTCTCAAAGTCATTGAGCACTGCTGTGTGTCTCTCGTGTACCAGGTCTTGAACTGGAGAACATTACAGGGCAGGAAGTTTGTACAAAGCTAAGGAGGCTTCCAAACTAGGACCAGATATCAGAGTCTGCCTTGAAAAGTAGATCATCTGGTTGGTGGCATCTGAGAGGATCAAGGTCTGAGTGTTTGAGATCCTACATAACAAGGGACAATTCTAGCCCCCTCCCCAAGAACAAACAGAGCTTTCAGAGTTCAGTTTGAGTGTGTACCATGCACAAACACATCTGAAATCGTGCAGAATGTGGCATCATTCACCTGGTACGTTGGGCATGAAAGCCTTGAGTCCAGCAGCGGAGGGAGATCTGTCTAGTCTTGGCCCATGGCAGACGAGGCACCTTCTGCGCGCTTGTTTGAATTGGGTTTTTACAAACTGTCAAGGTTTGATGACTTGGCAGACAGCTTGAATGCTCAGCCAGCGGTGTTTACAAGTTGTCTTTGCTCCCAAGGAAGGCGTGCCAACCAAGCATGACTCAAAGAAGGGTCTTCTGAAGAAGGGGACGCTTGGTCCTCTCCAGACCTTTGCTGTCCGTGGAGTTTGTCTCAGCTAGTGCTGATGTTTCTGACAAGGCCCTTTACGCCATAAATAGAATATCATCCACAGACTCAGAAGTGAAAGAAATAGGAAATTTTAAAGAATTTTTTTTAATTATACAAGTGTGTTTCTGAGTATGTGTTCACACCCTGTGTGTCTCTGTGGCACCATGCACACCAAGTCCAAAACAGGGTGTCAGATCCCCCGGAATTGGAGTTAGAGGCCTTTGTAATGCCCAGCATGAGTCCTGGGAATTAAGTTTAGGCACTCTGCAGGAGCAGTGGGTCCTCTAAGCCACTGAACCGTATCTTCAACCCTGATTTTTTTTTCCTAAGCTACACTAATCACCTGACTGCCAGAAACATGTTTTACCTGATTATCAGAAATTTCCTTTTTTTCCCCCCTGCTTTCTGATTTTCCCAGGATGGAGTTGAGTGTTATAACAGGGATGTTGAAGGAAATGCCACCCTAGAGTCCTCCGCATATGAAGACCACAAGGCCCCTCAGTGTGAGACTGCCGGGAGAGGAAATGAGTTCTTGGCCTCAACAGCACTCAGGAACCCTATCTAGGGTCTTCCCTTTGTGAGACCTCCTTTCAGGCAGACTTCCTGAGTCTTCTCACCCCCTTAGGAGTATTTTATCCACTCAGATGCAGAAGGGTTGGCTGTCCTATTTAGCTTTAACTGTCAACTGGACAAAGCCTGGAGCATCTGAGCGGAGGAGTGTCTTGATTAGCTATTGACTTAGAAAGATCCAGCCTACTGTGGGCAGCACCATTCCCTGGGCAGGTAGTCCTGAACTGTATGAGAAAGCTAGCCAGCAAAGTGTAAACTGGCCCATGAGCCAGCAAGGAAAGTCCCCTGTGGTTTCTTTTGCTTGTACTTCCTTGGTTGGAGTGAGTTCCTTAGTCAGAGGTAATACATGAGATGGAAAAGCAAAAAGCTTGCCTTTCTGCTCCAGCTCCCCTCCTGACTCAGACTGTGATAAACTATGATCTATAAGCTTAGATAAGCCCTCTCTTCCCCTCAGTTGCTTTTGCTCATGGTACTTGTTCTTGCAAGAGACGAAAGTAGAAATGGTGTTGCAGGAGATTTGCTCGCTGTCCCCCCAAACTGTCAATCAACTGAACCTTGATTCAGAGGACAGAGTCTGTGCCCAGCTCTCCAGAATAAACCATTTTTTGGTGGACTTAGATGGGGAGGGGGGGACACAGGGAGGAAGGAGGTGTGACTTGGGAATTTCGCAGGCCTTTATGAATCTTGGAAAAGCAGAGGTAAGTCAGCTAGACTTTTCTTAGTTCCTTTTTGGATCTACCAGTTAAGCATCTACTATCTGACTCCCAAGTTTTTATTATCTATAGAATAATGTAGATAATCATTACAAATGGGGAAACCCTTTACTAGTTTTCCAATGTTCCCTGCAGAGTAGTTTGCTTGGTAGAAACATTTAACTGATGCACCGACTCCTTCCTGGATAAAGGGAGCAGACTTGGGAGGCTGCTGAAATTCAGGAGAAACCTAACAAGACACAAGAGCCCCCGCCTTGGGTTATACAAGCGGCCAGCAGTGGCAGGTGAGGCCACTCTTCAGTGAGATTAGCAGCCAAAAGGCCGTGCAGGCAGCTCCAGTTCTGCAGCCCTGTGAACTCTCAGCAATGGTGGCTATGGAGCTTTCTGGTGACACATCAGAGACCTGTGCATGCTCCTGTAACTAACCCCTCCCCTGTAGTCCTGTGACTAACCCCAATAAACTCGTTGGTTCTTCAAACTGGATTTGATGAAGTCATTCTGTGATCCATCACTCGGGCCCTCCCTGGGTTGACAAATGCTTTCTCAGGGAAAAGGAAAGAGGGATGAAGAAACAGCAGTGTAAGCAGAGAATGCATGTCGGTTTCCCGGGCATCCAGACCTGAATCCAGACACAGAAACTATATTAATTACAACACTGTTTGGCCAATAGCTTAGGCATATTCCTAGCTAGCTCTTACATCTTAAATCTGTGTGTTACCACGCGACTGTGGCCTACTGGCAAGGTTCTAACGTCCTTCTTCTTTGGCAGCTACATGGTGCCTCTCTGACTCTGACTACTCTCTCTATATATCTCTGTTCAAATTTCCTGCCTGACTTAACTCTGTTAAGTCATTGACCAAAACAGCTTTATTCATATAAAAGCAACACATATGCAGAAGGACCTCCCACATCACAATAGAGACAAGTTTCCAGCTGCAACACAGTGGCCATGAAGGTGATATACAAGACGTCATTCCAGCGCAGCAGGCTGTAGCAGGCTCTACATGGGAGGGGGCATAGCTATTAAATGGATCAGGCAGAGTACCCAGTAGACTAGTAGGGCACTGAAAATGGTTCTATATTCTATTAAAAATCAAAGAAAACCATGAACATAACAATGAACTTAGCCTAGATATTTGTCTTATGTCGACATGTTCATTAAAAGATGATCCGCTCATTGTTTTTATGAAGGAATCCATAAAATACAATGCCCAAGGCCTATGAAGGTTGAGTGGCTCTGCCACGATGGCTAAGGGTTAGGCAGTTGTTGCTTATAAGGTTTTACACAGACAAAATACATTTCAGCTCTTAAGTTCATGCATTGAAACTCATGGTCACAAAGAAATCTAACATCTCAGGGTATAGGCTTCAAAGAAAAATGATAATAAGGTGCCTTTAATAGAAAAGGGAAAAAATAAAGACCTGCATGCTAGCCTCCCCTTCAAAGACCTGGTGTCTGGCATGCCCCTGCCCCAGCTTTGAGCCCATGTGTTGAGGGTTGGTCCTCCCTGAAGGAGTATTCAACAGTGCAGACCCCTTGGCCTCTCAGCTTACCAATGAGCTAATACACTGAATTCACAGCCTCATGGGACACCGGGAGATGACAGAAAGTTTTCCAAGGGCCTAGCTGGAAGAAGCATGTTGCTTAGGAGTCCTCAAAGAATGTATTTTGTTTCCAGTCCTATCCTCTCTTTCTCTGACAAAGTTACCATGCCCGTTCTCTTCCATGTCCTCCTATGGTCATGTTCTGCCTGGACTCTGTTCAAACAATGGAACCAGTCGATCATAGCCTGAGACCATGAGCCAATACTCAGTACTTTTCCTTCTTTTAAGTTGCTTTATCGGTTATTTTGTCATAGCAATGGAAAAATGACAAATACAGACTCAAAAGAGCACACTTTGGGTTTCATATCTTGGAATCAGCAGAATCTGATGTTGAGAAAGTAGCCTGTGTATGTGTGTGTGTGTTTGTGTGTGTGTGCACATGCACACATCCTTATGCATGCGAGCAAGCACACAAGCATGTGTTCTCTCTCTCTCTTCCTCTCCCTCTCTGCATTATAGACACACAGAGTCATCAGGTCACTGAGCAATCAGGTCAGACCATGGATACAAGAGTCCCTGGGCACCAGAGAGTCCAGAAAAACAAAACAAAATAAAGCAGTTAAGCCAACTTCGTCTCCAGCAGGAACCAGTAGCATGTGACACAAACCCCGGTGCTATAAGAGCAGAGGGGTCAGGCCAGTCTGTGGAGCCTGGGACTCAAGGAGTGAGGCCCAGATGGTACCTGCTCTCAAAGCACTTCAAAACACAGTCTTGGATTTAAGGGCCTTTCAAAGCCACCACAAGGACTAGTTGGAATGAGATGGGGCAGTTCAGTCAACGCAGGTAAAGGCTGATGCTAGACAGTGATTTGAGCTTCCTAAGGATCAACTCCTACCCGGGACCTAAAGTTCAACAGCGACATTTCTCAACCCAACCCACCCCCACATGAATCTCCCTTGTACAGTGTTCCCTAAGGACCTCGAGTTCCGTCCAGTGCTTGGCCCTGTGATCATCAATTCCTCATTCTTACAGATCGTCCAGCTTTACAGATGTTCGCGCTGGCCACTCCGGGCTTTGCTGCAATAAACCTGGAGCTGCTTCCCAGGGGCATGCATCCTTTCCCCGAGTTCACGCTGAAGCCCTGTCCTGGAAGATCAGCAGCTCCAGAGCATCCTCTGAAGAAAGGGGGGAAGAGTAATCATGGTTCAGTCAAGACTCAGGCAAGGCTCTTCGTATAGAGTAAGGTTCAGAGAAGGGAAGCTGTACATCCGGTTGCAAGGGACTGGGCCACAGGGCTTATCCACACAGTGTGTTTACATTTTTCAGCAGAGCTCTGAGAGCCCCTCTGCGGGCTCAGGAATGTTCCTGCTGACCTTCAAGCTGAGATGAAGGCCTAGATGGGTCAACCTATCTCTGAGCTCTTAGAGAAATGCCTGCCCACTCCACAGTTAGGTAGAAAAGTTTGACGATTGGGAATGCATAATGACCCCAAAGCTGCAAAAGGAGAATCACAGCCCTACCGCCAACCTACTTTAGTCTATACAATTTCATTAGTGCTTAAAATTACAAGGGTACAAGGCATCAGTATTATTTATTTGTTCGTTTATGCAGGGTTTTTTTTTTTTTTGAAAGTTAAAGGATTAGCCTGACAGTGGTAGTGCACTCCTTTAATGCCAGCTTGGGGAAGGGGATGGGAGGGATGGGACTCAAAGGCAGGCAGGCAGATCTCTGAGTTTGAGACCAGCCTGGTCTAGAGAGGAGTTCAGGACAGCTGGGGCTCAAAGAGAATCCTGTCCTTAAAAACCAAGAAGAAGAGGAAGAAGAAGATGACGAAGAAGAAGAAAAGATTAAAGAGTTTTCTGATGGTCAACTAATGTCGTGGTATTAGAATTTTATATGTCTAATCCTCTCCGGGATCCGGCAAGAGTGTTTTATTATATTCATTTAAATGTGGAAAAATCAAGAGACTGAGCAACAGACCTGAGGCTGAGCACTGGGCGACTCAGAGGCCAAGTGGAGGAAGCTTGATTCACAGAAAGAAACTCCTATAGGTCTTAGCCAAAACAAGTCCGTATTTTAAAGGGGAAAAAAAAAGCGGAAACACAGTTCAGTGAATCGTTGGGTTTTCTGTGCTAACAGATTGAATTCCATGGAAAACGGGAGTGGTTAGTAATAGCTTGGAAAGATTATAGATGTGCATAAGCTTGTTTTAGTAATTAAGTACGCCTGGACGATATGTTAGTGGCAGGAAATACATGCCCTGGAGGAGACATTCAAAAGGAACCTTTGGATTTATGTGCAATATAGACAGAAGAATCTTGAAGGTGGGAGGTGGGGTCCATCTCTGTGACAAAGCCTAGAATCCAGTTAATATAAGTGACTTTTATAACCAGTACTGTCCCCAGCCACACACCAGCTGGGCAATATGGAATAGCTGTAGTCATTATAATGTAAAATATTCTGGACCTGCTGGCTTTGCAACAACCTGCCCCAGCATTGCATTCTCGCAGCCCGTTCTCAGTTCTGGGGGCCAGGCCGGCTTGCCAGCTCACTGTTTGCACCAAGTCCCTGCCTGCCCCAGCTGCTCAGTCACCTCTCCCTGCCGAGCATGCTGATGCTGCTGGGGCCTGAAGTCCCTCTCCAGCTGGAAGCTGCCCTGGCTGACCCTCAGCTGCCCTGTCCGTGTCTGTTCTAGAGACTAGCCTCAGGGGCAATCCTGTCTTTAACACCCCCCCCCTTCTCTTACAGAGGTCACAGGAGACTGAGCCCTGAGTGCACCGCCTGTTAGAGAGATTTTAATGAAACAGCTTTTCTATTTATTTGTGTGGCTGCCTCTGTTGCCTGGGGCCAAGGCACCAGTACCCAGGACGGGGAGGCTGAGGGCTGGGGGAGGGGACTCTTGGAGACCACATGCTCTCTTGCCAATCACCTAGCCCCTACACTGACCCTGACCTGCACCAATCCGGTATCCTTTCCCAGTTGTCTTAGACCTACGGTAATCCTGCGGGGGTCAGGGACCGGGGCGGTGGGGAGGGGTGCTGGGCGTGTGGATAATAAACAGTTTGTCCCCTAAGAGTAGACAGATTTTCCAAGAGGCTAGGGATTCCACCAGAAGAGAAACAAAGGGTAGGCAACCTGAGGAGATCTGTTTAATACAAAGCCCCTGTACGTACACACCCTGACTTGAGCTTTCCGACGTGCCTGCCCTCAGTACCGCGGCAGCTGGACTAGCAGGTGGGGAAAGGCTTCCGCTGGCCCCTGGGAGGCGGCTCCCACCTGGCTTGCCAGTCTAGGCACCTACTGATGTGTTTAAATCGTGCACGTAAGAAAAATTAGTTTTGTGCGTGGGCGCTTGGTCTGCGTGCATGTGTGGGCAACATATGTGTGCCTGGTGCCCAGAAGAGGGTATCTTGTGAATCTCTTCTCTTGAATTTAAAAAGCAAAGAAAGCCAGAAATGATGGCGAGCACTGGCGATCTCAGCATGGGGGAGATGCAGACAGGAAGATGAATTCCAGACCTACCTATTGAGGCTGAGGCTCCCCTCAGTCACATAGTGAGACTCCGTCTGAAAAACCAACAGAAAATGAACTGACTAGAAAGAGCACATCAGGGTAAAAGAGTTTGCTGGACTGAGAATGTTTAATGACGAGATGTTTGACCAGCAAATGGGAAGTCATGGATTCCTTCTCCAGAACGAATAAAGGAGGAAGCGGCCATTTGCTGAGATAAAACTTACATATGATATTTAACCCTTTCAGGCGTGGGATGTGGAGGCAGGTGCCCATCTGGGTAACATCCACAGTTAAGTTTCCAGCTTCTTTTCCCTCGAATTCCCTGTCTCCTTGTCATGAGCTTCCTTCTCCACCCCTGCTCCTGGAAACCTCCTAACTGGCTGGCTGGCCTTCTCTAGATCATCCTATGAGCATGCTTTGGCGCCGGCTTGTTTCAGCCTTGAGATCCATCCCTGCCCATGCTGTTGCTTGGCCCTACTTCAGTATTGCCTTCTGGGGCGGAGATGTGCCTTTCATATCCTTTCACGGGGAGACTAGATGTTTCTAGATGTCAATAATAGAATTGGTATCAGCTGTAGATGAAGGCTGCTCGTTCCTTCCCAGCCGCCCAGACTCAAAATAGCCACACAGAAATTGTATTGATTAAATCACTGTTGGCCTATTAGCTCTAGCTACTTATTGGCTAGCTCTTACATTTTAAAGGACCCCATTTCCATTATTGTATATGTTACTGTGAGGCTTGTGGTTTACCAGCAAAGTTCTGGCACATCTGTCTCCTGCAACGGCTACATGGCATCTCACTGACTCTGCCTTCTTTCTCCCAGCATTCAGCTTAGGTCCGTCCCTGCCCACCCCACAGCTCTATTCTGCCTTATCACCAAAAGATAAGGCCAAAGAGCTTCTTTATTCATTAACCAATAGAAGCAACACATACACAGAAGGACTTCCAACAGCAATCAGTCTTTGTTAGGACATGTTTTTATTTGGGTAAATGATCCAAAGTAGGATTGCTGGGTTTCTTGACAGGAATATGACAAGAAGGTTTTTGAGGAGGAAAGACATTCAAGAATGTTGCTGGGAGGCTTAAACAGGAAGTTGAATATTAGGTTGCTGAGTTTAATTAAGGAAGACCTTCTCAGCTCTGGACTCCCTTGTGCCTTACAGTCTGTGACCAGGTTTTGCAGCTAACAAGTTAAGATCTAGGTTTGTCTAGACACAGGGGATAGGGCAAGTAACCCACTAGGTTGCCCACAATGCAGGGGTTTCTTGCTGCAAAGTGAACATTGTAATTGTGCCCACCTCATAGAGATGCTGCGAGGATTATTTTTACATTTATTTTATGCGTGTTTT
>JAQHUG010000162.1:910635-987019 GCA_028555095.1 Dicrostonyx torquatus
CTGCTCTCACTTCCTTTCTTCTCCTCCCAGAACTTCCGTTCTGTCTACTCTGCCCACCTAAGGGTTGGCCTAACTATAAGCCAGGCAGCCCTTTATTTAACCAATCAAAACACAGAAATACAGGTGGACCCTCCCACAACTTGAGTTATTGAATTTAAATATGACAGAGAACTTACTTGGGTATCTAGAGCCACTCCTCAGGATCCCCCATGGTCGTCGAGGGTAGGGTCATCAGGTCTGTATCTGCCTTCTATTAGGGCAGGGCTTCAGAAGATACTGTGTGTTAGGAATCTGTAGGGACACAAGCCTACCTTGCCCTGAGATGCTAGGCAATTGATTCCAGCAATTCTAACCACTGTCTGGAGAACTTCAGGAGTTTAGAGGAAAGGCAGCTTTCCCCAGTGGTTAGCGCTTTCACTTAATGAAGTGAATTGCAGATGGACATTGTTCTGTGCCCATCTGTCTTCCGTGGAGGAAATAGAGTGCTGCTGCTAGGAGCCAACCTGTCTCTCTGTTATAAAAAGCCTTTTAATAATTAAACATTTAAATACCATATTCCCCAGATCTCTGAGCACTTGAGGGTTGTTTATTGGGTATAGATAAGTTATGACTACAGTAGAGAATCTGTCTGGAGAGTTGGGTTCAAGCATGACTATATTGGTCTTTAAGTTAACAGATGAGATTTATACTTGTGAAAGACAAAGTAGAAAAAAAATTGTTTGCAATAGAAGTTTAACAGCAGAACTGACAATAGTGGAGAACAGCTCACAGGAAAGGCTGTGGGTTTGCTTTTGTTAATCTGAAATACATTTTTAAAACCTTGAATTTTTAACATTATATAGAATATATTTTAAAGCAGAGTTGGATTACCTATGCAGTATGTTGTAACAGATTTAAAAGTATATATCAATTTAAAATGTTTGCGACTTATTGCTTTCTTAGTCTGGAATGAGATATAATGAACAGTGCTCCTTAGAACTGGGAATAATTAAAACATTTTTTAACAGTGAGTACATGTACATATATACACAGTTGAATTTAAGTTTCAAACACATATGCACACAGAGTTAAAGCTAACTTAGGTTCACAAAGTTAACTCAAAAGTCACATGCATGCATGCGCACACACATATTAAACAGGAGCTGGATGAAGTAGATCCTCTGGTGGGCCCTATCAAAAGCATGCCACTACATGAAACACACATGTAACAGAGTCAGTAAGAGGAATGTAGAGACAAAATCGTAAGCAAATGCTGAGATGAGGCAAGGAGTACCTCAGTAAGGATGGCAGCTTGATTACTTGACCTGCCCTCAGTAAAGATGGCGGCTTGGTTACTTGCACTGCCCTTAGTCAAGATGGCAGCAGTTACTCGTTGCATGGAGAAACCACATTTTCAGAGTGGTGGTGGGAATTTTAAATGGATACAAATAACAAGAGAGACATAGAGAGAAAAGTAGATCAGAAATTTAAAATAGAATCACATCTGTGTGGCCACACCATTTACACATTGTTCCACACATGAAGCAGACAGGAAAATTACCCAGCGCCTCAGTGAACGATGACTGGGACTGGAACAGCCGCCTTGCGGATCCGATCATATTTGTCGGTTTCTGTGAGACCCACAGTGGTAGCCAGTGGCAGAGACAGAATAGGAGAGAAAAGGAGCATTTACAGGTGGGGAGGAGTTGGGGGTGGATTGGCTGCAGTGGGAGGCAGCCTAGTGGAAGGAAAAGCAGACGAGCATGAGATGCCAGCGGGACAGAGTTTAGCATGACTGGATAGGAAACTTTTCCATCTGCCTGTTTGCTGATAGAAATTAGAAAGCTCCCACTTTGGGCTGTTATTTAAGGGGTAAGTAGGCCATTTGTTAGTGCAAAGGCGGTAAGGTTAGGAATCTGCAAGTAAGGTTTAAGCTTCAAGGTTTTCGAGTCTGTAAAAGACATCCTGGGAGGGGGGAGGTTGGACTGGAAAGTTTATTCTCCATGGCCAAGGATGGGAGAAAGATGGGACCCCAAATCTAGGCTGTCTACAAACGTCTTTGAGACAGAGCGAGGGGTGAGGCCATCCTAAGGCTCACGAGTTCAGAGGGTAGGGACCTGGGCCATCGAGTGGATGAGGGACTACAGTCCAACATGAGAAATGAGATCTCAGTCCTCAGGGAATTAGCAGAGATGAGTATCAGCGAAAGCTGACTTGGAGAAGGGGACCTTACCGTTTAGTCTGCGTTGTGTGCAGTGATGGAGTGGGTACAGGAAGTTGGAAAGTTGCACAGGTCCAGCATCTTTGTGTGCCTCAGCCTGCCCACCTGAGGGCGGGAGGGAACACAGAAAGAGTCTGGCCAAGTTATCATTCATGACGCGGGTGACCCCGGCAGATCCCCTGGTGGGCGGGAGACCTTGGTGGGTGAGAGACAGACAGATACACCATGCAGAGAGAGTTTGGGTATAGAGTTTACTTAGTGGAGGCAGGGAGAAAGAGAAGAAAGAAGTGGCCTCTTTTCCCTTTTCCCCTTCCCCACTTCTTCAGAAGAAGGACGGGGGGGGGGAGAGATAGATAGATAGATAGATAGATAGATAGATAGATAGATAGATAGATAGATAGATAGAGATGAGTAGAGACAGGAGATCTGCTTGTCTCTGCAGGAAGGAGGAGATTGAGAGTGGGCGGGATTTGTCTCTTAAAGGGACGGGGTACCCAGGTGACTGGGAAGGGCAGCAAATTTAGTACAACAATATGAACGTGTACTTCAGATGCTAAAAGGCATAGGGACTATGCCTGTACACAAGGACACAGACCATCGAGAACCTGACTGCCCTCTAAGAGAGTTGTGCTGGGCATCTCACAACACCAGAGCTCAGGCAGCATCACGGCATCACAGAGGAGGGTTGAGATGAGGTCCTCAGATGGATCAGACTATGTATCTGGAGCAAAAGGGTCCCCACAGTGAGCAGGAGAGAAAAAGGCCCCTAGTACACATGGTACTGAAGCCACATGATGAGGAAGGACCAAGCCCTGTCCCGAGCTACGCCATTCATTTTTGTCTGGTAAGAGCAGAGTCGGGGCTAGAGATGTGAAATCATTTGGCCCCTCCCAGTCACTGCCCTCCTTTCCCACGCAGTGCTGTCCCCCTTTCTTTCTTCGGTGCTCACCATTTTTCTATCCATTCCCAAAAACTTTTCAGGCCTAGCAGCAGCATCTTCCCTGAGCCCACTGTCCAGAAGGGACATCCCATTGATTCTAAGGTACCCCTGGCTCTTATGTCTTTGATGATATTTGTGCTCCTTCATAGCCACAGACACACCACTGGACCCCTCCTACTGTTTCTGAGGTAGAGGAAGTTTTGTTTCATGGATTCCTATGAAGTTGGGTCACCAGATTAAGACATAGGGTGCCCAGTTAAGTTTGAAGTTCAGAAAAATAAGAAATAACTCTGTAACTCTATTTTTTTAAAGACTTTGTACGCCCATATGTATGCCTGTGAACCGCATGTGTGCCAGTACCCACAGAGGTAGGAAGAGGGCATTGGAGTTAAGGGCTGCACCGTTGTAGACTGCCATGTGGGTGCTGGGAATTGGACACAGGTCATGCTGTAGAATATTATTTTTGTTTTGTTTTTCGAGACAGGGTTTCTCTAAAGCTTTGGAGCCTGTCCTGGAACTAGCCCTTATAGGCCAGGCTGGCCTCGAACTCACAGAGTTCTTCCTGCTTCTGTCTCCCAAATTCTGGGATTAAATGCATGTGCCACCACCGCTGCCCGGCGTAGAATATTAAGATGTTTTACCTTTGCTTATGCTGTGGCATATTTGTCTAATGATGCAAAAATGTGTCACAGTCCTTTATGTTGTATTTGCTTAACTCTGTGAAACTTGTCACTTTGCCTGTCTAAAACACCTGGTTGGTCTAATAAAGAGCTAAATGGCCAGTAGCCAGGCAGGAGAAAGGATAGGTGGGGCTGGCAGGCAGAGAGAATAAATAGGAGGAGAAATCTGGGAGGAGGATCAGGGAACAGGAGAAAGAGGAGGAGAACTCCAGGGGCCAGCCACCCAGCTACGCATCAAACCACAGTGTAATAATAAAGAAAGGTACAGAAAGAGAGAAAGATAAAAGTCCACAGCAAAAAGGTAGACGAGATAATTAAAGTTAAGAAAAGTTGGCCAGATAATAAGGAAAGCTAAGGCCGGGCATTTATAAATAACAGTAAGACTCTGTGTGTGATTTATTTGGGGCTCCCAAAGAGCAAAGAGCCAAAAAAAGTTAAAAACAAACAAACAAATAAATAACAAAACAAAACAAAATACCAAGAAGCAAACAAACAAATAAGTAACTATAAGGTCTTGTAGTGCTTATAACTGCACCCAGAGAAGCCACAGGGGAGCAGGTAGTGCATTGCTTTTCTCAGTGTTCGCTACTGAAACAGCAAAGTGTTAGGCGGGGGCTTCTATCTTCACCTTCTCCCCAGCTCCAGCCCTTGGGCTCTTTTCCCTTCTTCCTTCTGTGCCTGCCCCCATGTGACCTACTACTCTCCTCCCCTGGGATAATATCTGTGTTCTTACATCATGTGGTGTTACTTCAGCTAGCATCAACCCTGCTCTCTGAGGTGAGGCCTCCCCCTCTTTTGTGTCCTAGGTTGGTCTCCCACTTCCTCTGCCTCTGTTGGCATCAGTAGAAATTCAGTCATTCACACCTACACCTAGACTGTGTCTGGCTCAGATGTTGCCTGTAGATTCCCCCACTAGCCTCCCACTTGCTGTTCACAAGCCTGACTCCATGACGTCCCATTCAGTATCTCCCCACCCTGTCCCCAGCCCACAACTCAGCTATTCTCCTACCGCGACTTCCCCTCATCCCACCCATGGAGACACCCACTTCTCTGCCTCCTCTGTCCTTTTCCATGGACTGCTTGGGGCCACTGGAGAAAAGTCCCGAAAGCCAGGCTTTCCTCCATAATCTCTAAAAATCATCCAGTGAGAAGCTATCCATGCCTCCTGTGAAGGATCTCCACTGCCCAGAAGGACCACGTCTTCTGCTCCAAAGATAGTGTCGCCCCCTAGACACCACCTCAACTACCTGGTATCTTTTGACCACTGCTCTGCTCAGCCTCCTTCTGGTCTCATGGGAATTCTCTCTTAAGGTTCCATCTTCCATCTGGACTTTCAGTTTTTTCTCCTCCTATATCTTTAGCTATTCATTTTCCTCTCTCACTAAATCTTATCAGCGCCTTCCGGCTGGCCAAGTCTCCTGATCCCATCCCTGCTGGTGCCGGGAAGGGGAGCAGCAGAGGACAGCAGTCAGCTGACCCTGGAAGCAAATTGAGCTACTTAATAGTTGGGGGGATAGTAGGGGAGGGGGCATTATTTAATTTCAGACTCTCCCTGGCTTTGAAAGGTTGTCAGCTGACTTTTGGTTGCTCCCTTATGCTCAGTGTGAGTGTGTGTGTTGCTGCAGATTGAATCAGGGGTTTGGTACACACTTGCAAATAATTTGCCCCTACCCCAAGTCTGGTATGTTCAGTGTTTGGTCCTAGGCCTGCAGCAGCTTTCAGGGTGATGGTAGAGACATTAAGGGTTCAGCAATCAGGTCATTAGTGCTGGGTCCTTGAGGGGCCATTGGAACCCTCTCCTCTCTTTCTCTGATCCCCTTTATCTGATATCACTGAGGTAAGCAGCTCTTCTCCGCCATATACTCCCTGCCATGATGTGTGCCCCCACTACAGGCCCCAGTACAATAGTCAGCTAACCTTGACCTGACACCTGAAACCATGAGCCAATATAATTTTTTCCCTTTTAAGCTATTTGTCTCAAGAATTCTGTCACAGCAACGGGAGGCTAACCCAGTTTTTGTCAAGGTTCCTGCCTTTCTCATAAGGACACTATGATAGCAGTTAGTCCTCTGACCTTCACACATGTACTGTATGTTGAGTGTACACACATTCATATACACACACCACATACACGCATGACCTAAATACATATTATAAAAAAGAATTTGCTCTATTTGGGTGCATTATATGTTCTGCTTGTATGAGCCCTAGGTTCTGTCTTAAGCACAAGAAAAAGAGCAAAAAAGATTGTTTTGTGATGATGGAAGCCAAAAAGTCTCAGTCTGTAGTCTAGAGACCCGAGGAGCAAGGAAGGCTACTGGTGTTCAGGCCAAATGCAAAAGCAGGGAAGACTGATTGCCTAGGTTGAAGACCATCGGGCAGACAAAACAGATCTCTCCTTAAGAAGAATGGGGTGAAAAAAAAAGAAGAATGGGGTGACATCCACCTAGGGGGCAGGGCCTCCTACCCTTGGCATGCTGATCCCAGGATTCATTTCATACAGACCCTCACACACACTTCAAAATGATTTATGACCAGATATCTGGATGCTTGGTAGCCCAGTCTAGTTGTCACACAAACATCAATGGTCATGGGACCAGAGGGAAGAATTTGCAAGGGAGATGAAGAATTAATAGAGACAGAGTGATGTTGGGAAGCTCAGAGAATAGAGGAATTCAAAGTGAGAAGGGTCAAGATAAAAATATAATGGGAAATCATACCCTGCTCCCATGTGAGCATGCACACACACACACACACACACATGCACATGCACAGACATACACATACACACATACACATACACACACACACACACACACACACACACGCACGCCATGGGTCCATGAGAGCCCAAGGGGTAAGCTTCAGGTCTTTATCAGGTAACCCAGAACCAGGAGACAGGAGCCACTATCAAGCCCAGCCTTCAGTTAGGGTTGGGGATGCCCTTTTATTCTGAAAGTACAGCTCAGAGAGAAATATTCACTCCAACAAGAAAATCTCACACTGCACCCCTACAGTACCTGAGTCTTCTCTTGGAAGACATATGGCTAATGAAAAGTCAGCTGTGACCTCTCCTAACTAGGTGAAGTCACATTAGTTTGACCTTCACCCCCCACCCAGAGTTTTCCTCTTCTCTAGTGCCTCCCGCCCCGCCCCCCATGCCCTGTTTCCATTAAATTCTCTTCCTGAGCTGTGATGGTTTTGTGTTGTCTGTTTCTTTCACACTCTCTCGGCATTTCACTCAGCCACCCACCCTGTTGTGGGACAGCCTTTCGATGGGAGGGGATGAGATAGATAATCTGAGCAAGAGGCCCAGGCACCATCATGCCAAAAGGCATCCCTGTCTCTTTGAAAAGGAAACCAGGCAGCCAAGAGAAGCCACAGCCCCAAACAAGCTCCTGCAGAGAGACAATCTTTGGGAGCCTGGAGGCCAGCATCTCAGAAACATATTAGAGCCTGTCTTTATGAAAGAAAATGATCTTTGTGCAGGCAGGTGGTATGGTTTAGGAGAACATTTTTATGTGCAATTTAGAGTGCACTGTCTACACATAGCTCAGACTGAAATAATCAGTTTAGTGTGTGTGTCTGCACCGTCATGTGGTCAAGCTTTAGGTGAGAGCAGATTTACACACCGAAATCAAAACGAACTAGCAGGAGCCCTCTCCTGCTGCATTCCACGACAATAAACGGCCACACGATGGAGGGCTGCCAACCCCGCTCTCCGCTTTTATTTCTTCCCAGAAAGCTCTTGCGATAGGAAGAAAATTAGTTTCCAAGGAGGAGCTTGAGTGCATCTGTTAAGTAGAGGTTTTTTCCTTTCTTTTTTCTTTTTTCTTAACACGGGTATACATAAACAAAGGCCATGTAAACAGAGAGTCGCCTGGCAGCAATGGCTGAATGTATCCCTCTCGTAAGGCGGTTTTAAATTGAAGTGTAAGGAAGTTTATAGGGATTCTTCGGCATGCCTTGCAGTTCAAGAAGGCATCCTGCTTCGGATGCCAGCTACAGGAGACACTCCATTCAAAAGTTCAGTTTCTGCGGTATTTGTCATTCTGAGTTGCTTTTCAAAGAAAAGAGGTAAATTCATTTGCCTGGAGATCAGGATACTAAAGGACAATGACAGAGTCACGTGGCAACATTTGAAATGTAGTTTTCAGGAAATTTAGCCTTTGTGTGAAGGAATTAGACAGAGCACCAGTCTTAAAAGGAAAACAAACAAACAAACGGACACCAAAACGCCCCTGGAAGTGTCCATGTGTGAGTCTATCAGCAGGCAGGATGAAATCTTCACCCCCGGTTATGTCCCAGATATGCGTGTGTCACCCTTTGGCTTCCCACACAATGAATCAGCGCTGACTTGGCAGAAGCAACTGTGACGAGTCTGCTGCATGCCCCTGTGGGGGCTTTGGTGCTAGAGAGAGGAACCTTCTAGATTAAAGGGCAAAGCTGTATCTCTGAATTGGTATAATTGGCAATTCCCCCTCCCCCCCAAATTTTTAGAGAGAAGCAACATTCTTCCTGTTGTGAGAAATTTAGTTCTGAGTCTGGAAAGGAACCCAGCGGAGGAGGGGGACTAAGTCCAGGGGGTGAAGGCCAGGATTTCAACACATGTGTTCTCATTTATCAGGGGCGGGACTCGGTGCGAAGGGGGAGAAAACCAAGAGCGAACAGAATCAAGGAGATCAAATTATTTTTCCATTTGTTTCCTAAGCAAAGCAGGGGGGAGGGGAGAAAGGAAATAAAGAGGGAAGGAAAATCATCTTACGATGTGGCGATCTGGTGCAACCTGGGGACTAGCGAGGGGAACTTCAGGTTTTGGAGATGCCCATGCTAGGGTGCCCACCAGCCTCCCTGGGTGTGGGATGTAGCTGTGGACTCTGAGAGCATCAGAGGCACAGGATAAGAAGCTGCACAGATATCTCTAGGTGTCATTTCTCTGAGGCTCTCTCTGACCATGATCCCAGCTTGTCCACCTGTGTGAATCCGAGGACACAGAGGAGAAAGGGCAAGTGTTCATCTGAGCATCTGATTACACACCGGGCACTTTATTTCCACAGGCTCCTGTTCACAGTTAATCTGCACAGTGATGGTTCCACTTCATCCCAACTCCTAGCGAAGTGTTCTGAGTATCTTATGGATCTTGTTCAGAGAGGCACACAGTGACGGAGTGGCTTAGGTGGCATGGGGCCCAATCATCGCACTTTGCCTTCCCCACAGGTTCCCCAGCATGAGCAGTAAAGGCTAAAATGGCCTGGATGTTAAACAAGGGGTGTGTGTCGTGTGGGGGAGGTTTAATATGGTGGGAGAATGTCCTCAAAGACCGGAGTGAAAAGAACACATTTGGGGTTCAGTTGGGAGCTAGGAACTGTGCCTTCCCATCGTCATTAGGTGAGGTAGAATGAGCCAAACTTAGGAGCTCCCCACTTCTGACACAGTAGGTGGGAGGGTGACCCTTCACTAGCTCCTGCTGGGCGGTCTGGGGGTGGTGCTCTTGTGGGTTTGGCTATAGGGTGAAATGGACGTCAGCTGAGCAGCTGTTCCCCAGCTTCAGAGCACATCCGTGCAGAAAAACCCTGTGGCCACTTGGCTTCACGGGTATCCTCCAAATCCCACCTCTGTAGGCGGACTTTTCTGTTCTGCCAACCACTCCCCAAGCAACCACACAGAGACTTAATAGTAATTATTAATTTCCGGCCAATGAAAATTCTGCCTAGCCATTGGTCAATCAGCTTTTTATTAACAATGAAAGCACCATATCTTCACAGTGCACAGAAGGATTATTCCATAGAACATCCCTTTATGGGGGGGAAGTACTGTTGGGCCAGATCTCAGTCCCACACCCCTTTACACACTTGACTCTGGGTCTTCTACTGAGCAGGAACACTCATGAGGTTCCCATCAGTCTGGTGCCATTTCAGATGAGGTCCATACAGGACCTTACTTTGAACCCCTAGGATTCCCCAGAGCTGAGGGGAGCCAGAAGCATAAAGCTAAGCCTAAGGCAGAGGCCCCTGCAGTTTTGAAACAGGAGCCTCTTGCTGCTCTTTGAAGTTACATGTGTGGCCCCATTGTTTTCTTCCTGACAATAAACAGGGTGAGCTGGATGGAAAGAAGGCAGATGGGAAAGCAGAGAGGCGGGCGGGAGGTGGTCCTAAGGAGAGTGATCCCAGGCCAGCCCGTGAAGGAACACAGCCAGGTTTTCAGTGCCAACACAGGCCAAACTGGCGGGAGCATTTTCTCAAGTGAAGTCCCCTCTTCTCAAATGATTCCAGCTTGTGTTAAGTTGACACAAAACTAATCAAAACAAAAGGGCCGGTGGGGCAAGGGGCCGACATCTACAAGGATGCCCTTGACCACTATAATAACAATCTCCTGAGAGCTTCAGAAATACCCTGCCTGTTGGTGCCAGGCCAATGACAGGCCAAGAAGGTGGCATCCTGGGTGAAAAGTAAGACCGGAAGCAGAGGAGGCAGATGCTACACACTCCCTCCTAACCAAGATCCTAGACTGAGAACCACACCAGGTGTCCACAGGGGGCCCCCTGGGCTTAACCCTGCCTGTTCTCCTGAGCTTCTCCATGGCTTCTGCTCTGCCCATCCCTTTCTTGCTTCTGGGAGCTGCCCTGTAAATGCTTCCTTTATTAACAACACTCAACAGAAGCTGTGAACAACAGCCCAAGGAGCTTCACCCAGTGAGGAACTGGCACATCGAATTTCTTGCCATACGCCAGGATCTGCTCCCAGCCGTGAAGACTTTCTGCGTGGTTGGTGTTTCCCACTGAAGGCTGCTTTTTATCCTCTAGTTTATATTCAGACCAGGCCAGTGTGGAAAGACAGCAAGGCTCTCCTTAAGGCCCCCGGATCAAACATATCGCAGTGGGCGAGGGCACAGTCTAAGGGAGCGTTTTGCCCATATGTGGGATAAAACCTTCCACACCTTCATCTGGCTCTCTAGAGAGCCTCGGGAGATTTTTCCAGCATAGGTGTTGGTAACTGTATGCTCTCCTTCCTTATTAGCAGTCATGAAGGGAGCGGGGAGGATTTCTCGACAATATTTGTTCTATGTGACTCTTTGCTAACCCCCCAACCGTAATTCCCAGTAAACAAGCATGATAGTTCTAGAGACTATGGAACGTTCTTTCCCCTTGGCCTATTAACAGCCTAGCACCTAGAAAGCGAAAACAAAAGTGGGGGTACCCAGGGCCGTGGGGGGCAGGACCAAAAGCAGGCAACCAGGAGAAAGCACTGAAGAAAAAGATGTGTGTGTGTGTGTGTGTGTGTGGCAGGTAGAACGAGCAGACATTAAGACCCAATGGTGTCCTCACCTGCAGCCTCCCTCCCAGGCAGGGTGGGCCTTTTTGTCTCCAGCTGTTACTGGCACCAGAAACACTGGCTCTGAAGCAAAGGGCCCTCTCGGTTTCCTCTCTCTGGAGGCGGCAGTGCTGTGGGGTGGAACCCAGGGCCTTTGGCAGGTTCAGAGAAGCCTTCTACTGGCCCCGCCCACAGCTTCACAGTCAGTGCCCTCACCATTTCTTCCCTGCACCCCATCAGGTCGAGGGCCTGGAGCACCCAGTGTTAGGAAAGCCAGGGCTTGTGTGAAGGAAGCCTTTGCCCTGCCCTGTGGGCCCTAGAGAACAGCTAAGGTTCCTGCATGCTGGAGAAACAGAGAGAGGAGGAAAGAGATGGGGTGCTGTGTGGTGGGGTGTTAGGAAGCCAGGAGCAGGGCCTTGTGCATCCCTGATGCCACCTTCCAACCTCGATCCCCTGGGAAGAGCAATTCCTTGGGATCCACATTTGCCCAGTTTCTTGGCTTAGGAATGCTGGCCTAAGCCCCCAGCCTGGTTCCCCGGGGAGAAATCATCTTCCAGTCCTAACAGACCAAAGCGCCCTACTCCTTTGGCCCTAGGAGGGTGAACCCTGACATAGACTAATTCTTGAAAGTAGAAGGAAGACAGGAAACCGAGTCCCAAGAAAGAGAAAGCAATGTCTTAATCCCTTAAGGATGGGGCAGGCCTAAGGCTGGGCACAGAACGGTATTTTATGAGGCCCCTGGGTCCTCGCCTCTTACCCTTATTGGTTCTGTTTTGATGCCTGCCTCCATACCTTCCTGGTTGCTGCTTGCAATGTCTTCCGGAAACAGGAAGCGGCCATCATTGCGGAGCCCGTTTCTCGTTTCTTCTCTACTGTGCCTCACTAAATCTCTTTCAGATTCCAGTTACCCAGTCTTAACCCAGTGACTTTATGTCTCTAAACACAGGTGCGCTCTGGAGCATCGGAGAGAGGGACTTCAGTAAAGATTCTGGACTGGGGACAGCTGATGGACAAGTGGCTACAGAAGAAACCACAGTTTTTGCCAGGCAGCAGTCTGTTGTTCTTTAAGAGGGGCAATGGGGAGACTTCCAGTTGGCACTGTCTCAATCCTAAGCTTCTGGGTGTTCAGTGCCTTTTCAGGGGTAGTTTCCCCATTCACTCTCAGATCTCAGGCAGGTCTGAGGAGGCAGCCCTCTCCAGACTCTCCTTGTAGTCTGAATGTGGCCCCCTGCTCCCCCCTCGGCCCCCCAGGACTTCTGCTGTGACTCTTGGTTTTCTCACATTTTCCCTTTAAAGAGCCTGTCTTCTATCTCTCTCCTTTTCATTTCTAGCCCCCTCTGTTCCCCATCAACGTAATTTTAAAGTGGAAACACATGGCTGCAGACCCAGGTCTCTCCATTTACTCAGCTGCACCTACTTATTCAATTTAAATTGGAAGGCTAGTTTACAAACTTTCAAAAACTATGTCCTGGCCAATGAGAAGAGCTGTGTAAACACAGGTCTAATTTCGTCTCTGGTCCTGCCTGGCCCCCACCCAACCCCCCACCCCATGACCTTCTGAGAACAAAAGCCAGGACACNACACACACACACACACACACACACACACACACACACACACACCACTTCTCTTTCTAGAATTTTCTTGATTTCTAATTGTTAGTCGGGATAATCAAGTTCAACAGGGTCAGAGTTTCAAAGCGCAAGGCTTTCCAGAAAAGTGTCAATTAACAGTCCTGACACCACCGGATGCTGTCTCTGCTGGGAGAGGGGAAGGGGCAGTGTGTAGAGACCGCTGCAGAAGGAAATTCGGCTCTCTTCTTATGAAAGACACACATTAGTTTCTCAATCCTTTTTTTTCTAATCCTTTTAGGAGCGAAAGGGTTGGACAAAAGATTGATTTCTGGCATTCCAGAAGCATGATGGAAAAATGAACTAACCTGAAAAACTAAGACTAAAAAGTTCTGTTGTCCTAAAATGATCAGACCTGTAGTCTCTTTCTTTCTGGCCCCATTCAATCAGACCATTTTGATTTTAGCTTTCTGGGCTTTGTAAAATATCAAGAAGAATTATATTGAAGTGTAAGTTGCCTCCTGTGTGTCGGCCCAGAATCATCCGGTTCGCACGATGACTTTAGAATGACCTGGATGTAAAGAACGCCCCAGAATGTTGATTTGCTACAGCTTGGTCCCAGCTCACGGATTCGGCATTCATTGACAGTGCATAGGATGGTGGGAACTCTGACCTAACCAATGGACTCATCCACTGATGGGGTCCTGATGAGGTGGCATGACTGGGTGGTGTCACAAACTTTTGGAGGCAGGGCTAGGATGGAGAAAATAGTTAATAGGCTGGGGGCATGACTAGGGGTGCTATATCTCCTCCTGAGTGCCCCTCCCTCTTTTCTCCTTTTTCCTCTGCTTCCTGGCTGTCATAAAGTAAACAATTTTGTCCAACACTTTCTTCTTCCATGACATGGCTCACATAAGCACAGACAGAAATAAAAAGAGCCAAAAAGGTTTTTTTTCTTGTATTTAATATTATTTTTTAGATATTCTGCCATATTGATCGCAATTGACTATTGTCCAAGGTTCCTTTATCAGGTTCACAATGGAAAACTCAAAACCATATTTGTGAAGGTAATGGAAATGCATGTCCCCTCAAGCAGGAGGTCTATAGAAGTGTAGGCTTCTGCCATAGTGTCACGTGTTACCATAAACAGGTGTTAAGACATGAACTATACCCATCCAGAACTTCCCATTTCAACTGTATTTGGATAGGGCCTTTAAAGGGAGGCCCTTGTGGTTGGGGAGCTGGATTAGTAGGTAAAGAGCTTGCACAAGTATGAAGACCTGCTTTTGGATCGGCAACATAAAAGCCAAGTGTGGTGGAGTGCTCTGGTGATCCCAGCCCTGGAAGGAGGCAGGAGGATGGCAGGGGCTCACAGGTCTAGACAGCTGACGAGCTTCAGGTTCAGAGAGACCTCAAAAAATAAGGTGGAGAGCAATTGACAAAGACACTAGACATTGACCTTTGGCCTCCAAATGTTCAGTCACAGGAGGCGTGCACCTGCACACATATTTGCACTTCTCTGTCACACACACACACACACACACACACTCACACACACACTCACTCACTCACTCACACACCCTTCCACTCCCGCCACCACACTATCCTCATACACAGAAAGCCATGTGTGATGACAGTGTGGAGCCTTCCAAATGCCAAGGAGAGGCTCACTGGAGTCCAGTCTCCCTGCAGCTGTTACAAAATACATCTGGGGTGTAATACGCCTGTAATGTCTGGCCAGGAGCTGCTTTATGCCTACATTTTATTCTGTGCAGACACAGCAATGTCTCCATTTTAAAAAAAAAAAAAAAAGGAAAGTTTCTTTTCCTGTCCTTCCTTCCTTTTTTTTTTTTGAAACACTGGAGAATCCAGAGCCCTGTGATACTAGGCAAGTCCATGACAGAGCTACACTTACAGCCCCTGGGAGCTAAAAATCTTATGGTAGAAAGAAATGATTAGATGTTTGCATACAAAACCACAGTTAGATGCAAACTGAGTCCCAGCCAAATTAGAAATTTAACTTTTTCTCTTACTTGACTGCAAAGTGTTGAAAACCCGGTTGGAGTTGCCAGATGAGATATATGTGCCACTAATTCTCTTGCTTTAGTAAGGCTTGTTGGTCAAGTCTCTGTCACCGAGACAAATTACCCAAGGCAATCCATTTAAAGAAGGGGATTCTTATTTTATCTCTGGTCGCAGAGGTCTTACTCCATGGACATTCGGCTCTGTCATTTCCGGTTCTTTGTCATGTGACTTTTTCTGGTTCCCTAGATAGGGAGCCGTTGTTGGCAGATCAAAGTAACTAGTTCACCAAAGTTCAACCAGATGAGCCAAGGAATTTATTGGGGTTGCTTGCGGGAATATGGGGAGGGGTAGGTTACTTACAGGTGCAGGGGAACCTCAAAGGCTGCGACATCAATGAAAGGCCCACCTGTGCTGGGTGTGAATTTGGAATGCCCTTCCAAGGTATGTGTGTTGAAGGCTTGGTTCACAGCCCAGGGTGCTACCGGGAGTGCAGGGAATCTTTAGGAGCTGGGTTCTGATTTGAGGTCTCTCACAGCACCCTTGCAGGGCATTGTGGCACCCTGGTCTCTTTCACACTCTGCCATGAGGCACACAGGCTTCCTCCACCAAAGGCTCCCTTCAAAATCTCCTGTGTGATTCCCCCAAGTGTCATGGAGTGGCATTTCCAGCCAGGAGCCCAAATAATTTGTTCTCCTTTTTGAGTTCCCTCAGTTAGTTTGTTACAGTAACAAATGTGGTTTTGTTATTTTCTTATTGAAAGTCAGCTAGATGTCTGAGGGGTATAGGATGATAGATGAAGTATTCTCTCAGGATCTTTTGAGTATGAGATGGTTTTATTGACATGATTTTTTATTGAAGATTTCACACATGCATATAAATGTGTTTTAATCAATGCTGTCCCACCCCTCCCTTCCAGCTCATCCCCGTTCCCATGCCCACATTCTTGTTTCTGTCTTTCCCACACAGAGTCTACTTAGTGATGTTAGAGCAAACAAGGTGTTTGTAGGGCCACCTACCAGAGCATGGGTAGCTCAGGGATGGCATTCCCGAAGCTGGCATCCCCAGTTTATTTACAATAGCGTCTCAGCTTGGGTGGCCTCCCTCAGCACTGGGACTTCCTCTTTGCTTTGGGTGGTGTATGTTGTTACAGATGTATTAATTCTGCTTATAAATTTTGCTCTCATTCTGAAGACCTAAATATTTTACCCCTGTCTCTGAATACTAGAATATTGCTTTCTATTTTTGAACTCAAACTAAACATGTGTAAAAGATTCTTTCTTCTGACTTTGCTGCTTTTCTGCTTTCTATCCTACATTCTAGACAATTTCCTAAAACTTAAATTTCCCTTCACTAATTCTTTCTACAGCTGAGTCCAACCTGCTGCATAACATATTCCACTTTCAGGCCTTACTAACAGCTCTTTTTATTTCAAGAAACCGGATTTGGTTATCTTTAAAATTTGCTTTGTCTTTTTAAAATAAAGCACTGTCCTTCCATATTCATGCTTCTTCCCCCACCCAAATTGCATAAAAATAACAAATAGCAGTTCAAAATATGTAAATATATTCAAATTTAAAACATGGTAAACACATTTTGCTCTTGGCAACTCGACATCTTAGGTGATCCTTGCTGCTGTTGCTTCCAGCTCTTCTCCTAGAAAGAGAGGTAGAGAGGCCGGGACGGAGAATATTTATGCAAATTTAACCATGAGACACTTTTGAAGACCTGGAGTCTATTTTTCTCAGACACAAATTTGCTTTTATTATTATTTTTTTCTGCAAGTGTCCAGAAAAATGCTTTCTGTTGAGTGCTTTCCGTTGAAGCCCTGGCACAGGACTTCCGACATCTCACGAGTGTGTGCAGGGGTAGGCTGTGACATTTTTGTAGACATTTTAATTTCCAGAGAGGGCCTTGCTCATTTTGCGTACGAAGCCATTGTGGAGGGAAGTTTAGCTTTCCTGTCGTTCGTGCTTTCACATTAAGAATAACCTTCTGGCAGCCCTGGGTTTGGTGGCGGCCATTGCTTGGGTTGGACCTGGCTTTGCTAGGCACATCCTCAGCGTTTCTCCTCCTCAGTACTGGAGAGCAGAAATGGCAAAGCGCATCTGGGCAACTGCAGGTTGGTTAGACTTCTCCTCCATAAAGCAGCCTTGGTTTTGGTTTGTCATGTGACCTCCCATCATTGCGTCTCCACTGTTTTGCACTGGTACAGCTTTTTAACTAGCTAAGCTTCCCTCTACATATGGCCAAATGGCACCTACTTTTTCTTTTCTTCTTCTGATTCTTTACAGTGTTAGTTGTCTTTCTTTACAAACTGTAGGGATACTTAATTTCCTCAAAGAGTCACCTCAATATCCCCAGGCAGTGTCCCACCATGTACCAAACCCTCGGAAACTGTGATGTGTATAAAGATTTTCTTCTTCTGTCTCAAAAACACAAAACAAACTAGCACAGACCTTGCCCGTCTGGTGGAGGGGGGTTGGGGGCTTTCCCCACACTAGGCAGTGGGGAAGACTTAAACAGTGCACAGAGCGGCCACACTCAGCACTCGTGAAAGCGAACACTATCTCTGTTTTTATAGTTAGGATTCTAGCGAGAACCCAGTTTGCCTCCAATAGAGTAGCCAGGGGAGGTTGCACAGGGCAGTCTTCCATGCCAAACCGGTGCTGTCTTCAGTTCTGCTGGGCCTGCTTGTGAAGATCACCACAGCTGGACCTGTTGACAATTGACCTTTCTCATGGGCCCCTCGCCTGAGTACCCAGTCGCTCTTCACAAGCATTCATTTGAGTCTGCCTTAATACATGTGGCCTTGGGAGAGGGGGGCGAGGATATAGGGTGGGGAAGGATGAGGGTGGTGGACTTCTGTACTTAGTCTTGGAGGAGTCATGATCTATGCTGGGTATAGACCTTCCAGTATGACTGCTTTAAGGTTCCCCCACACTTCTGCCTATAACCCCTTACCTATGATCTCCAAAGAAGCCTAATGAAGTCATGGGTTCCCCAGAGTAGTGGAATCACGTCTTGGTCAGGCAACCTTAGGAGGAAGGGTAGATGTTGTTTACACCTCCCCTAAAGACAAAAGTTTAGAAGAGGTTGCCTCTCTCCAAAGATCTTGCAATGAACCAATCAAGAGACAATGAATAAAGCTAGACTTCCTGAAAGCTATACCTGGACCTTTTTGATCGCTATGCCTGAGGTTTACCCTCATTGAGCTGTATTCAAATATATCTTTGGATTTTACCTAATACTTTTATGAAAAATCACATGATTACAGGTTTATACCTATAATGCCAGCACTCCAGAGGCAGAAGCTGAAGGATCATCGCAAGCTGAGTGCCCCGTGTGTAATAATAATTTCTGTGTGTGTTATTGAAGGAGACACCTGACTTCTCTGGATCTCCCATCTCTCCTAAGAATGATTGGAATGATATTGCCAACTCTGTGCTACTGGGAAGCTAGGATAATAGTCACCAAAGCTGTGAGGTATCCAGGGGGCTGTCAATAACCTCTCCATCTCACCATGATTGTGCTCAATGCTCATCTGATCTTCACAGACAGCAGTGACACCAGACTGTGTCTTCGTCGCTGTTTCCCTCTGCTCTCTTGACAGTCCCCGGGTGTAGGTGTGTTGTGTGGAGTCTACATGCTTGCCTGTAAGCCTCGTGTTCCTGCCTCACCTCTACTGGGAGAGCTGATGCTGTCCCATTTCTCCAAGCAAAACCCAACAAATACCAACAAACCAACAAACCAACACACGAAGGCCTGCTCACAGTGCTGGCTAGTATTTGCTGAGAGCACCCAAGACTCCGGTGTTCTACATTTGTCTTGAATTAGCTGTGTAGTAGATGGGCCTTCACTGATCTAATGTCACAGGCATTGAGGAAAGGCAGGCAGGCTTGTCGGGCTCTTCTGTGCCCCTCGGTTGTGGCACTTCTTCCTCTAGGCCATGGCACCAGAACTCCTTCTGGAATAAGAGTCTTAATGATCAGAGAAAGTCGCCAAACTATTTCTTTATGGCCATGTAGGGGTTTAAATATGAATGGCCCCCATAGGCTCATATATTTGAATGTTTAGTCATCAGGAAGTGTCCACTATCTGAAAAGGATTAAGAGGTGTGGCTTTCTTGGTGGAAGTATGGGGGGCGGGAGGGGAGTCTTTGAGGTTTCAAAAGCCCACACCAAGCAGAGTCTCTCTCTTGGCCTATATGTCAGCATATAACTCTTAGCTACTTCCTGCTGCCACAGTCCCCATTGTCATGGTCCTGGCCATGATGATAATGAACTAAACCTCTGAAACTGTAAGCAAGCTCCCAATTAAACGCTTTTTTTTAATGAGTTGCCTTGGTCATGGCGTCTCTTTATAGCAATAGGACAGCGACTAAGACAGCCAGTTCTTACTCAGAATGCTAGGGTGGGGGTAAGTTTCAGGAAGACTAACTTGCTCTGGGAAAGGGGCTCTAGTTTCTACTGTGGGCAAGAAAATTTTGATATCTATGACTAGCTTCAGAGGGGAGGAGGAGTGGGAGGCTGGAGGTTAGAAGAAGATCAGCAATCCATTGATTCTCAGGCGGCTTCCGAGATCTTCTTTTTGTGGCCTTCAGTTCCAAACACTCAGCAGGCTGAAGCGCTGTTTTGGTGGTACTTTTTGAGCCCTGGTAAATGAGGAGGTAAATGCTTGGTCAACCAGGGACTTGGAAGTTGGGCTTGAATACCAGCTCCCTTTTTATTAGCTCTGTGGTTTGGGACAACTTCTCCCATCTTCTTGGGGCATCTCTGAGGATGTAGTTGATAGAGTTCTGGAGGAAGTCACATGACTTGCAAACCCAATGGGTTGTATAAATTATCATATGAACATTGAGTTCCCAGGGGCTGGTTCAAGGACTGGGACTCGACCAAACCTAAATGGAGAGTCTGAAGCTTTAAGACCTTACTTTTAAAAGTTTGTGTGTGTTCAGATGTGTGCATGTGTGCATGTATGCATGTGCATGTGTGCATATGTGTGTGAGAGAGCGTGCACACTTGTCTATACCCACTTAGGTGATAGAGGCTTGGCTTCCTGGAAAAGAAAGCATTGAAGCCAGGCTGCCATTAGGAGAGACGTGTCAAATGGCACAGAGCAGCCAATATACAGATCCCCAAACCAATGCAGAGGATAGCAATGGGAGAGCGCCAGGAACCCAGTGGGTGGAGCCTGCACACTCAGTGGTCATGAGCCGGTGAGATGGGGTATATTTTTCACTTTTCAAAGTGCGCATTTTTATTAACGTGTGAGTACAGCACACACAGACAAGGCTGCTCAGTGACATTCTAATAGAAGCCCTCCTTGGTGGCACACCCAGCTCCGAGACACAGCCCCACACCCAGAATAGAATTCTGGTGCCTTTCAGGACCAAGTCACTACCTGTGCCCCAAAGCATTCATTCTTCCTTATCGATGGAGAGAGGACACTTCCTACAGTGCATTGGTACTCCTACATCAATTAGCAATCAGGAAAATGCCCACAGGCCAGTCTAATCCAGGCAAACCCCTAGTTGAGATTCCCACTAATAACTCTGGGCTGCCTCAACTTGACAGCTGAAGCTAACTAAGAAGAATGAACATTCCAGAACTGTGACATCTGTATGACTGGGGGCAACTTGTGTCCCCTAGACTCCTGGTTGGCATTTCCCATGACTTCACTCTCATCTGCTGCATGTGTCTGGTGCGGGACAATTCTGTATCCTGTCAATCATGTTTTAAATAAATGCTGATTGGCCAGGCAGGAAGTATAGGTGGGAAAAACAGACAGGAAGTAGAGGTGAGAACAGGAGATTTGGGAAGCAGGAAGCTTCCCTGGCATTCCTGCACAGATCTCCAAAGAGGCAACATGTAGCAGCGCAGCTGAGAAAAGGTACTGGCCATGTGGCTGACAGTGGGTTAATATAAGTTATGGGAGCTGGTAGGAAGACTGAGCTAATGGGCCAATCAGTGTATAACCTAATGTAGACTCTCTGTGTGATTTTCTTTGGGGCTTGCCGGCTGTGGGGTACTGGGCAGGACAGTAACCCCATCGAGCCAGCCCTCATGTCACATGTGTCCTCTGTACAATGGGACAATGTTGCTAACAAACTCTGACTGCTTAATGACAAGCCAGAGACTCTAGAAGAGAAAGATAACTTTGCCTTCTCACTTCAGGATACAATTTAAAAATTAAGGGAAGACATCCAAGCATTGCCTGGCCCTGCAGCCCAAGGCGGGTGGGCACCAACCACTACAGTAAGCAAGTATGTGATGGAGAGATGGGAAAGATAGAAATAAACAGAGTGGGGCTGCAGGATGGTGTACAATACCCTGGAGCTTATGAAGATGCATACCTTACCTCTGAACCTGCTGCCTAGCAGCAGGAATCCCCTGGCTCTGGGCAACAACGGAGGCTGAAGATGAGAAAAGGTTCATTGTCTGGATTGGATCTTCTGGAAGGACCACCCTGGTTTGAGATGTCAACAGAGACCATGTTGATGTCTATGGTCCATGCTGATGCCCAGGCTTTGATGAAACCTGAGATCCATGAGGAAGTATGTGGTCTGTGCTGCTGCCTAAGGCCTTGACGATGTCCTCAGGGTTTGCTGCTTCAAGGTACCATGCTGATGTAAGTGGCATGTGTAGCCACCTGAAGCCATGTCAATGTCAAAGGACACAGGCAAACTGTCCCAGCCTCTGGAGAGAGAGCTGGTCCCACCCTTCTCTGGCCACTGCATTGATGGCTTTTGGGGTAGATGCAGACAGAGGAAGACTCACTTTCCCTTGGGGGGGCTGGCCACTAGAAATTTGACCATGCTCTAGTGAGTATGTGGGCAACACAAAATGGACTTTTTTCTTTTGTGTGTGTGGGGTGCCACGTGGGAGAGGACATGCCACCAGGGCATGGGAAGACTGGGAGGTGAGCACGATTGGGTGCCTGGTATGAGATTCCCAAATAATAAAAAATAATAGTAAAAGAAATTAAGAACCAGCTCTGATAAATCCCTCAGGCCATATGCCACCTTTAGCCAGAGATGTTATCACCAAGGTAGCAGGAACAGAGTGTCCTGGTTGGCAAGGCTTGAGTTTAAGATGTCCATCCCTGGGACTAAATGCTGTGACTGGACGTCTCCATAGATGTCTTGATAGGAATAAAAGCTCACTGCGCCCAGTGAAAACACAGCAGTTAAGACAAGGACAATGAAAATACACTGTGGACAGTAGGGGCGGTGTGGAGCGCCTTGGAGCCAGGGACTCTACCAGGGCAAACATTGTGTTTTGATGTTTAATGTAATCCTTGCCAGAGCTACCATTATGCCCCTATCTTAACTGATGAGGGAAGTAATGAGTTCTTTACCAAGGAACGCCTCCAGGTTTTGGATTCTGCTTTTACATCCCAATCAAATCTCTCATCCAAATCATCCATCAGTATTGCCTTCTTCCAACGACTGTGTGAACTCTGCTTAAAAGCAGTAATCAGAACACCTCAACAGTGGTATTTTTGAGATGGGAAGAGCCCGGGATTTGCATGGTGATAGAAGCATGGGGCTCTTGGGTACCACAGTGTAGAGTGGGAGGAGGCAATGGGAGGCTGGGCTCCTGATCATCCCACTGAACTTTGTCATTTTTGCCTGGGGCTCTGAAATCACCTGTTTCTTTCCAGCTACCACATTTGTCAGTGCATTGCTGAGAAACTTGTCCAATCCCAAATACTGCCCTGAGGCTGTAAGATTAGAATCCCAGTGCCCCAGAAGCCTATGACCCCAGGAGGGAGCCATGTGTCAGTGTGTTACAACAGTCTCCTGCAGAGTTTTATGACAGGGACACACTGGAGTGTTGGTAAAGCAACACAGGGCCACCTCATAAGTGACCACCATGCAATTTCCTGTACAGACAAGCTTGTGCTGGTTTATATCGCAGCCTGGGGACAGTCAGTATTCACACTCCAGATGATTTGTGTATCCAAGAGCTGTCATCCCAAACTCAACTCCAGGAAGGGCAGAAACTTCATGGTAAGGGTATGATATCCTATAGATGGCTTTTTGAGGGTAGGGTAATTAGTTTGCAAATTAGCATAGAAGACAGTAGACATGGTCTTTCACTGAGTGACATTCAGGGCGTTGATTATAAATGAATTCACTTAGAGTCTTATCCTACCTCTCTCTTCATAATCAGGGCATGAGATTCTTTTGAAGCATGGTGGTACCAAAACAAGTGAGACAATTCTGGATGCTGTTATAAGGCTTACAGAACTCAGTATCTATAACAGAGGGGCATCTGTTTTTGCTGTTTCTTTGGTACAAATAGTTGTCACATTACCTAAAAGGCACTCTGACTTCATTGACCTCAAAGAAAAGCTGTATCTGTTTGTTAAAGTTTGTTTAATTAAGTTGTTTTTATTATAATGTTGCATGGAAATGGGTTTGGGGGTACCTCTGCCTGTCAAACAAGACTGCATGACCAGCCAGTTGAGATCAATTTAATGAGGTGTGAAATGGGCTGATGTGAGTAGCCTGGGCATTCCGGGGAGGAGGAACCCTGGGGACAAGGGTGCTGGGGTTCTCAGAGATTGCAAATGTGATGCTTGTTTTTGGCTTGAGACAGTTCCTCAGGCAGCACAGCCTGCCCTTGAACTTGCTATATAGCTGAAGATGACCTTGAACTTCTTTCTGATCCTCCTGTCAAGACTTCCTGAGAACTAGAATTACAGATGACCTGGAATTAATTGCACTGGGTTTATTCCACGCTGGGAACTGAACCCGGGGTTCTGTGCATGAATACAGGGCGCTCTAACAACTGTGCTACATCCCCAGCTCTGCAAATGAACAGAATGGCCAAGGGTGTGGTCAAGCTTGTGTACGCGCACACGTGCACATATACACACAGAGATGGGGGGACAGAAAAAGAGAGTGAGTGTGCACACATATGCACATGTGTGTCTGAGTCCCTCTGAAGGGCTCAGGGCCTGGACATTAATTAATCAAGGGCAATACATCTGATCATGTGGGGGGCTGAGACCCTATGTTATGTTCTTTAAAGCACCTGGATGCTTTTCTTAAACTCAAAAATCCTCTTCCCAATACTTTAGAAGAGGGTTCTGAAGGAGGCAGAGTAGAGTGCAGCACAGAGAGAGGTCAGATTAGAGGCCAGCCTCAATTAGCAGGTTGCGGGTGATGGTGCTGGGAAGGAGAGTGCAGTTTCCAGGTGTTTTAGGCGGTGACGAACTTGCTGGAATAACTGACAGTTACCACATGGGCTGGGCTAAAGGATCTCCAGAGCTTGTGATAGCTGACAAGTTTCTGGCTTTGGAGAAGGATGGAGAGAGGGCCAGTCTTTCTTGGGGTTCCATTACTCCTATCCTTTCCATTACAGGAATGCAGATGGCAGCCTTACCTGCCTGTCACCCACCTTGCTTTGGCCAGCTGCTGCTCAGCTCCTCCAGACCTCAGTCACTGCCTGAGTTATCTGGCTTGATGAAGAACTCTACAAAGTATGGTTTTTTAAGATAAAAATGTCATTATCTGATCATACTCATTTAAGAAGCTATTTCCTTTATCACTTGGTTCCTCTCCCTGTGGACCCCACATTCCTGACAATGGACAAGACTGCTGGCTTTATTAGGGCTCTGTTCATGGTTCTGCATATGTGGCCCTCACATGAGGCAATGCTGATTTTTCAAATTCAAGGGCCAGTGTAAGGAATGTGTGTCACCGAGCTAGCCAGTGACATGTGAAGCAATATGAATTCTTTGCATATTTTATTTTTCTTTTTTTGATTTCCAACTCACACACATCTGGCATATTTTACATCTTTGCAATAAAACATGGTTACAATAGCTTAAGGAATTTATATATCCAAAATATTTCACCATGATCTCAAGATGAAATGACCTTGTCTTCCAGATGCTCAGTGCCTTCCCAATTCTAAGCTACAAACTCAAGATATTGCTCACAGCCTGGTGATGATAACGTAGTCAGTACACTGATTTCCCATAATTCCAGAATTTCATAAATACAAACAACAATGAAGAAGGAATAATTCAGTGCTAAAACGTTCTAGTACAAGGTGGATGACAAATAAGTAATCACAGCAATAAATAATGATATGTGTCTGGTGCAAAGTGCCAATACAAAGAACCCATTATCCTGGTTTATCTTTTGAAATAAATGACTGCAAGTGAGTGAAATTCTGAGAAAATTACATTCCTGTAACATGCCTCATAGCCCTACCAACACGATATGTACATCTATGACAATACAGTCACCAAATATACAAAGAAGAAACATGAAGAAAATGTATAGACCCCTGGGTGATAGCTGGATCGGGACGATGGATGGAAAAATCATTTGTGAGCCATCATTTTATATTGTAAAGATGAAGTGCCTTAGGGTAGGATTGTGGTTTTAGGTGAGAATCTCACAAGAAATGAAAGGGACAAGTTCAGTTATTGTTGTAATAAGGTCTGACTCATTAATTATTAAACTAAGCTATTTGAGAACCAAGGAGGGAAATGTTAGCATCCTCATCCTCTCCCAACATGGAGACAGATGTCCAGGTGCTGGGAAGTTGATGCACTGTGACTAATGATCATGACTCCCATTTCCACAGTAGAAACCAGGCCCTCATCCCCAGGCTCCCTTCCTGTTGCATCTTCAGGTCCTAAAGGGTAGGGCTGAAAATTTCTTTGTATAAAGTACCAACAATGGCAAATAATGGCTTAGTATCCAGATGCTATATGAACAAACTTTACTTAGAAGGGATGAATTTAGATTAAAAAGAGCAAACCATATTTTGGTGAAAATGTCAAAATTACTGATTGAGCCCAAATTCAACCCTTTTGAACAAGCTGCGTCCTTTCCATTTCCTAGCTTGAATGCACCAGTTCCATCAAAACACGGGGAGTAGGGAGCATGCAGGTTGTAACTCCACAGTAAATTAACAAAGGCCGCTCTTTCTTTATACAAGGTTTCACTTTTACAAAAGTATCCCTTTAAATAAGATGCATATGATGTACAAAGTATCAAACGTGGGTTTTGTTTTTCTCAGCTTGAAAAGAGGCTGGAAATGGGATGCAGGTTAGGTTCAAAGCTTAAACCTTGTAACAACTGGACACAAGGTTCCTCAGAATTGTCAAAAGTCTCTTGTGAGGCTTTCTACAACCTTTCTCAATAAACGACAATATATGAAATAATTACCAAAACGTCTCCTAATTCAGATAATTTACATGATATGAGCTTGCTTGACAGCAGCTGGTGTTCAGTCCTGGAAAAACAGGATGAAATGGCTCCTGACTATGATGTTCGGCGACTGCTGGGTGGGATGGATGTACAGAGCCTATGTGGACGAGTGTCTCCACCAGAGATACCACCTTTCCACAGAGCACTTGTGCACTCACTTGAACGTGGCCTCTGCAGCGTCTCTTCAGTACCTGTTCTGATGTTCATAATGCCACCGATTAAAATCTATATTAAAAGCTACAATGCTGCCGGAAGCCATGCCAGTGATCAGAGTCCTGTAAGAGCAGAGATGGCGGTGAAGAGAGACAGGATAATAATACACATTTGCCACTTTCTACTGGACACAGGCCTTATCTCAAAAGTCCCCACATCTTAACTGTGTTCACTGAGAGAGGTCTAGCATTTCTTCTTGATTCTGCCAAGAGCTGCTCAGCTAGTGGAGAGTCCTGCTGGAGAACATTAGTCAAGCCCATAAAACCACACATTGCAGTGTGACCTGGGCTCTGATGCCTCTCAGCAGTTGTATGTATGATCTATCCATATCCTCCTCTGGGACCAGACCCGGGCTTTCTGTAGAATTCTGGCCTTTATTTCTTAGTGTCCTTAACCACTCCACCCCATCCCTTATCTACTTGCTATATACCCTGATATGGGGGATGGATATATGAGCCACGAGTTTTCCTGAATCCTCAGGTACCAATTTCATTTTATCTCCCAGATAGCTTAGCCACTGTACACAGCATGCGGTATCATAAAACCTCCAGACTTAACACATTGATCCTGAATCATTGAGGTCACCATATAGGTGAGATAATCCCCTCTTACTTGAGCTTCCTAACCAAGCAGAGGCTCCTTTCTCTGGGATGGCTCACTTCAACTAAGTACAAATCTCCTGACATTCTGCCGTGATGGAGCAGTGTGCTTAGCTGTTAATCCAGACCATCTTCAGACAAGTGTGTCCTGAACATACTTCCCCAATAGGTGTCTACCAGTTATAGTTTCTGTGCATGAACTGGCCCAATGTAGCACTGCGTTGCACCGTATATATAATCAAAATTAAGAATGAGATTTAAATGGAAATAGCAAATAGTTGGCACCTTTCCTGAACTACTGTTGCTCTACCTGTGTTTGCTGATGTCCACTCTGACCCAGCCTAACAAATGGCTCCTCCTCAGCTTCCCACATTGCCAATCATTTCCTCCCAGGGTCTGTCCTGCTCTCCTGCCATTCAGTTACATTATAATCATGGAATGGGTCACCTTATCATGTACCCTTAGCACTTGGCAGGACACTTCTGCTAAATACTGGTACCAGATATTTGCAAAAAAGCATGTGCATCAATTGAAGGACAAATATTTACTACTTGAGAAGATGTTTAAAACACACTAAAAAACATTTGTGCCTACACAAAGAATTAGGAAGTAAGTCACATCTATTTACTAGTCTACTCCAATGGTAACCATAAGCTTTCCTTAAAAATTTTTATTCCTCGGACTTCATCAAGTCACACTGTCTTTTCCCCTCTCTCTCTGTGTGTATGTGTATGTGTATGTGTATGTGTGTGTGTGTGTGTGTGTGTGTGAGAGAGAGAGAGAGAGAGAGATAGAGAAATCATGCCTCAGGCAGTCTCTGTCTCTCTCTGTCCTGGAGCCCATGGACTAGGCTCACAAGCCCCAGGGGTCATCATGTCCCATCTCTCCAGGGCTAAGGGTTACAGTGTACACACCATGCCTGGCTTCTTCATGTAGGTTTTGAGATTTGAACTTGAGTACTCATACCTACATGGCAAACAGTTTACTAACTGGATCTGCACACTGCTTTTCTTGATGTCCTCTGTACCATTCTACTATACTATAAAAATGCTTTGTTTATTATATGTGTTAATACTTAAAATATTTCAAAGCTAATATTTTTCCAAGAAACTTTTCCTTTAGTAGAAAAGTTGGGGCTTCCTTGGGTTCTTACTCATCTCCAGTTTGTCCTTTCTGTGCTGCTCAATCCTTAATCTGGGTGGGATGAGGAGAAAGCCACACTTCCGACCTGTTTCAGTGATCACAGTACCCTTGACACAGCTGGCTCACCTTTGGTCATGGGATAAGTCCATTGCTCTAATGCCAGCATCACATCCAGGGTAAATGTACAGCTGCTTGAAGTCACAGGCCTGCCAGACCTCCACTACACCATTGTCCCCTCCAGTCACCAAGTTCTGTCCATCGCTGCTCAGGAGAATAGCCTTCAGAAAAAAGGCAGATATCAACGATCTCTTTGTTTCTGGTCAATAGCCATGACTTAGCAGCAATTAGCTGAATAGTCTTACAACTGCCCTAGTATATACAAGCTTAATCAACTAACTAAACAACCACCAATACTCAACCAACTACCAGTCAACCACCACCACACCAACCAAACAAGCACCAGGTAACCAACTATAAAACAACCAACCAATGACCAACTAACCACTAAACAACCAGGCAACAACTCACCAATCCACATCCAACTACTAATCAACCAACCAACCACCAATCACTCACCAACCATTAACCAATCCCCAATCATCTGCCAATGACCAATCAATCAACTAACCACCAGTCAACCAACCATCAATCACCCACCAACCACTAACCAATCATCCATCAACCACCAATCGGCCAACTAACCATCAATCAATCAATCAACAATCAGTCACCCACCAGTCACTAAACAGCCAATCACCAATCAATCATCCATCCACCAGCCACTAACCAACCAACCACCAATCATCCACCAACCACAAACCAATGAACAGTCTACCAAGAAACCAACAGACCACCAAGCAACTACCTGGAAAGTACTGTTAATCTCTTTAACATTAGCTTCTTATTTAGCCAGATGTCTAAGTTTCCTAGATCCAATCCACAGAACTTTCAATATAAAATCTATCAAAGTTTTTTTTTTGTTGTTGTTTTTACAAAGACATAGGATCTTATTAAAGTCAATTGAAAAGAATAGAATTTTTAAGGGGCTAAAGAGATGACCTAGTGTTTAAGAATGCTTCCTGTTCTTCTAGAGGACACAAGTTTGGTTCCCAGCATCCATGGCTCACAATCACCTGTAATTCAAGATCCAGGGGATATGATGCCTTCTTTTGGTCTCTGAGTTCAAGTGTGCACACTCCCTGCTCCCCAAATATAGCATAATTAAAATATTTTTTACTAATTTAGTTACAAAATTATGAAAAGTCCCAATGAGACTACTACCAATCTAATCGAGGGAGATTAGAGAGAACATTGTGAGATGTTCTCAATCTGTGAGAACATTGCATTTTGTGCAACTCTTAGCATGCTAATGGAGACTTAAAGAGCAGAAATACATTTTACAATAATTTTTAGTACTGACACATTAGCCATTGTACTTCATTGTAAAAGTGGTCAATAGAGAACTTGAAGCTATAGTCAGGGTTCTCAGGATAGATCTCTTTGTTTATAGTGCCATGTATCCTGGTCATTTTCTCTCTACTTGGCAGAACCCTAGATCTGGGAAGGAGGAATCTTAATTGAAAAAAAGGCCTCCATAAGATTGGGATGTAGTTAAGCATGTAGGGTATTTTCTTAATTAGTAATTGAGGTGGGAGGGCCCAGCCCACTATAGATGGTGCCACCCCTGGGCAGGTAGTCCTAACTTGTATAAGAAAGCAGGCTGAGCAAGCCATGAGGAAGCCAGTAAGCAGTGTTCCTCCTTGGTCTCTGCTTCAGTGCCTTAAGTTCCTGACTTCCCTTCTCATGGTGGAGTGTGATCAAGCTGAAATAAACCCTTTCCTCTCCAAGTTGCTTTTGAGCATGGTGTTTTATCACAGCAATAGAAACCTTAACTAGGACACCATGGGAACATGGAGCTGAGATCACTGTTTGTAAAGGCAAACAGCTGTAGTCTCTAGAGTCTCACTTATTGAGCTGCTTATTCAGTATCGAGGACTCTTGGGTTTGTTCAAACCGTAACTATGAGTTTGCATGCTTCCAAGCCCAGCAAGTGTTTAAGTGGATGCAGGGGAAGCTCTACGTGAAGCATTTTTGACTCCCATGGCTTCTTGCTGCTCAACACTGATGGGTACTCACCCGGGTGGAATCATTGATCTCCATTTGAGCCAAAAGTTTTCCATTGATGCTGAAGTTGCTAAACCGTCCTCGCTCATAGTATATGATGCAGTGGCCTTCACTGGATACAGAAATTAAGCGTGGGAACAAGCAGTTTTCTGGTCCTTCTAGGGCCCTCAGAAGGTCTCCAGTGATGGTATGGACAAGGCAAGGGCCTTCTGCAGTGAGAAACACAGATGCCAAGCCAATTACAGCAAATACCAGGGCCACCAACCGCAAACAACACCTGTGTGGACACTGGTTTGTTAAAGTAGATGAAGACAACAGAAGTGTGCTGTTGCTGTAACACTTATGCACACACACCCACGTCACCCACCTACACTAACACACACAAACACACACGTGATGCAGCACCCACAGTTCTCTAAAGCTCTAATCTCTTCTCCCACCTCCAACATCACCACCACAGGCTTTAGTTCCCAAGTCAAATGAGCAAAGAGTGTGCGCAAGGAGTTTGCGCTGCTGTTTCTAAAAGGTTCTCATTAAGAAAGTGATCAGAGCTGTTGCTACATTTTCCAGCTGCATCAGATTTCAGCATCACAGTATAGGCATGTCATTGCCAGGCGAACTTTGCGTTGGTAGTTTATATGTAAGGTGTAAATGTATAATTAGAAGTTAAACAATTAATTCAGACTACAGAAATGCTTTTTGCCTTTTAATATTAACTAACAGTGGGGCAAAAGTGTAAAGTTAAAGGGTGTAGAGAAAGGCTTATCTAATTTCAGGTCAATTTTATGGCCCTGGAATATATTAAGAAAATATATTAAGTTTCCACTGACCTAATCACGGAAACAAATGCTGTAACTTCATACTATATATGCCTGCCTCTTTGCTCTAAAAAACCGAAGCCTGCAAAAACTGTGGTTACTTTTTTATTGGTCAATTGATTTGAACAGCCACATTTTTACACACACAAAAAGGTGTCAATATCAAACTATACTTAATCCCTCCCCTGACTAAAAAGGGGAGGCTATGGAGCGAAAGCTATGGAGACTTGTGGGAAATCCCTTCGCCATCAAATAGCATTTTGCTTACACCTGCGGAGCTAGGCTCGCTTGTTCTGAAATGCAAAGCAAATGGTCTCTTGTTCTTAGACTGTTCATACTCCACCATGCTGCCGAACAATTTCCAGCAACAATATCTGATCATCTAGAATCTTAGACCTTGATAAAAATAAATATAAAATAGCACTCCCACCCCAAAAAAAAACTTCAAGGAATTCCCACTAAAAATAATAATGCTAAGCCCTTCCACCTCTTGGGCTCTAGGTCTCTGCTCAGCTTTGGCAGAAAAGCCAAGAACCACCTGAATTTCCTCTTCAGATGACAATTCTCCCATAAAGGCAAAGAAGCAGACTCTGCCTCCTTTCCCTCTCTCCTTTCACAGTCAGTTTTGCATAGAAAGGATCTGTATGGATGTGGAGGTCCTAAGGCCAGACTAGTGAGTAACTCGATCCAAGCTCCCAGTGCAGTAGTGGTATGCCTCCTTTGCCTTTTGAATACATCTTTTCATGGCTGCATCATATAGATTCATTGCAAATTTAATTTATCAGTGTCTGGGTTAGAATGCTGGTGACCTCATTGTAAACTTTTAACCATATTTTGTCAATGCTGGTAAACATTACTAATCTTTGATAAAACTAAGCAACTGCAGAGAACCCAGATGCTACATCTGTCTGTGTTGAATCTCCAGAAGAAATCAACAAGAGTCAGCTAGCAAGAAAATGCTCACTGTCTAGAGGTGGAACATGAAAGAAATGGTTTCTGACCTTTAGCACCACTGATAACGAGTCCGAGTTCCGCACAGACGGAGACACAGACAACTTCATGGTCATGGCCTGTGAGGACAGCTCTGGGCGCAGGATAGTCACCTACAAAGAAACAGCAGCAGGGCATCACTGGAGACCAGAACAGACATGATGAGCCGCTTATAAAACAGTCACCAACGATGAGAAGGACACTTCCTAGCTGTATGGCTAGAGCCACTCACTTTACCTTTCTGCCTGTCCCTCGTGTGTGACATGGCATAACTACTATCCTGCAACAGGGTGGCTGGGACAGCAAGGAAATTAATCCATGTGCATGCTCAGAGGTGTCAGTGGCTATTCTCTCAAACAAGAAGTTGTGAGTGGGATAATGTAGTCGTGGCAATGTCCTGTTAGGTCAGGTCATATCTCTCTAGTTCCAGCTTAAATATGAACATAGGAGACACAGAGACTGGGCAACAGCAAATGGTTCCTGATGTACAGTGACCAAAAATTAACTCAAAATCCCATGATAATGTCCATGTGGTGTTTCTGGAAGCTGGCATCTCACCTCCCTGTGTGTATGGTTCTGAACGCACATGCTCCTGCACTGTGTGCCACACAAAATTTACTTCCCGCAGCAACTGACTCAGATTCCAGATGAGCACAGGTTAGGGACTGGAGTTCTTTCAGCACACATACATTTTCTGCTATTATAGATACATGATAGTTCCATTGCCTATTCCTACTGTCATCTTCAGCATGTACCAACTTAAAACACACATAGATTGGGTTGCACCAGACTGCATGACTTTTAAAGTGGTTAATATGACTTTTATTAGTACTCATTAAGCCAACTCTGACTTGAGATTAAGACAGAATTTCCAACCATTTTCGAAAGGAACTACACAAGCTGCTGCCATATTGTAATATGGATTTATATAAAGTGGTATTCTCAGCATTGAGAACTATAGAGTCAGAATGTCCATGGACTCTTTTTTCAGAGTCCAGGGTTCAACCAAGTAACTCTTCATGTTAAAATGAACCATCATCTCAATGACACTTGGCTTCCTCCTTTAATAAATGGTAAAATTAAAAGTATACCAAAGAACTCTTTTAAAAGAAATGTCTATGATTTGTTATGGGTAAATGTTTGGTTTGTATACCTCTTTCTCTGCCTGTATAACTACGTTGTATAAAACTGCCATGGGTGCAAAGGGGTCACAAGTGGAGAAGGTTTAAGAACTGCCCTGTTTCGGTCTGTCCCACAAGGCTCTGATGGCCACTGAGCCCCTTCCAGAGTGCCTACTGTGACAAGAGCTAGATTGGACAGGAGCTTCCATGTCTGCATCGCATGCTCTCACTCTCACTTGAAAACAGCCCTTGCACCTCCACCCAAACAGACAGAGGTGAGCGGAAAAAGGAGGGGATATGGGCAAAGCTGCAAAGGGAAGACAAGTGTCTGAATTTTCCACTTCTTAGGAACAAAACTAGCTAGGAAGTCAGGCTGAGTCATCTTCCACTGGTGCCCTCGCCTCTAAATACACTTTCCAATTGCCTGGCTGCCATCTATTGGCAAGGAGCTGAGGCCAGAGTTATTGAAAGTGAGGATATGTAGCACTTGGTAGCAATATTAATGAGAGCTTATAGTACCCGGTTTCCAGGAACAACATACTTGTTATTCATTCACCCATGTCTCATCTTGCTTCTTGTTGCTAAAGCAGTTATACTAAACTCATATGGTCAATGTCATTGGTTCATGCCTGCAGTATAATTTTAGGACAGAGCATGTATATAGGAAGCTGCCTTTGGTGTATATCTGAACCAATTACTTCATTTTAAGCCACCAGTTTCACAGGCCATTGCTATTGCACCTTGAAGAGCCACACTGTAGCCTGGGTCTCATAACTGCATCCAACTCTTTCACAATTCTAGAAAAATTATGTTCTAAGAGATCAGCAGATACTTTCTTGAGGACAGAAAATTACATGATATTTTGTACTAAATTTCATTCATTCTGATGAGACTAAAACTTCTCTCAGGTAGTTACACAGATGTAATCCTGGTGTTGTGAATTTTTCTTCTGTGGAAATTCGCTCTAAGACTAACTGTGAGCAAGACTGTTTCTCTCTCGCTAGGGTTGAGGGGTCCAAGAACACACTTGCAAGATGTGAGAATCGCCCTTCTCTTCCTTTCTTTGTGATGTTGATGACAATTTTGCTCTCTTTAAAAAGAACCAAGTTGGTTCTCCCAGCATAGCAGCCAGTTTGCCTTTGTTTCTGGAATTAGGGAATTTTTAAAATATTTATTACACATTAAGTATTTATATGTTTAAGATTTAAAAAAAATAAAATGAATTCTTTTGTTCTGAACCCTGCATAAGAAATGTAGAACTATTCTTCCATCTTAAAGAACATAATTTTTAAAGTTTTCTCTTCTGTTTACTGTTTGTTTTTGTGGAATAGGCTGCTCAGTTTGGGAAGTTTTTTGAGTTGTCTGCTTTTTTTTTTTTTCCTGTGAATTCTTTCTGGATGGGTACCTCTGCACACTGTCATCTTGTATTTCAGAGAAGGGCCTTAGGTTTGTGCCTCAGGTCTTAGCACTCCTCTTTCCAAGAAACACGTCCTGACCTGAGATCTGGCACTCACTGTACAGGAGCAGGTGTGGAGACCTGAAGGCTCAAGGGCTGGTATGTGCACCTGCTGCCTAGCTGTCCCTTCTGCACTCCAGGAGGGCTTACTATTTTCTGCTTCTCTAGAGATTTTCCATGTTGGGTGAGCTTTCTCAGATCCTTCAGCGTGAATTCTCCTTTTGATGCATTTCTAAATGCAGCTGGGGAGAATGAGCACTGAAGCCCACAGCAGGTTGCCATCAGCTCTAAATCTATGCAAGCTGTTGTAATGGGCTTTGAATAATGGTACAGTACCTGTTGGTCTTGAGTTTATCTGAAACATATTCACAAAACTGAAAAACTGTGCTTCCAAGATATTTTGAGTTTCTGTTTAAAGAGTTTCTGTTTAAAGTGTGTGGGTGCACAATTGTAGGCCAGAGGTTGAGATCCAGTGTCTTGTTTCTTAACCTCATTTTTGAGACAGGTTATTTCAGTGAACCTGGACCTTGCTGTTTTGGCTAGACTGGCTGGCCAGTGACTACCAGTGCTGGGGATATAGATGTTCAAGGTCCCTTCTGGACCCCAGTGTGTGCTGGGGAGTCCACGTGCAGATCCCTCACACTTGGTTAGACTGCACTCACCCACTTCGGCTTCTCTCCCAGACATAATTTCAGTCTGTGTGATTATTTCGGAGATATCAGAACACTGAAAAATCCTGAAATTAAAGCTCTAATAAATCGTTATTTCCTTAATATACTATGAAAAAAGGAATCATTCATGATAAAGAATTAAGAAAAATGTACAAGCAATTTAAATTCCTTCTGTAATCTATTTTCCACAGGGAAGTAAGCTCCTTGAAGACCTATCTAACTGCTTTTCATTATGATCTCTTAGATCATGGAGGGGTGGAACGTAATAAGTGGTGCTGCGTGGGTCCTGGAAGCATTGCTCTTTTCAACTGCTCTAGGTTCAGCTGTAAAGTAAAGAAAATGTTCTTCAAAGCTTTGCGAGTGGGAAAATATGTAGCAAGGACAAGTGCTTTTCCTACATTTCATCACCAGGGACAGATGTCACACACCCCAACAGTCACTCGAGATCTTGGTAATATCCTGTCACTGTCACATCACAGCTGATGGATGGAGCTCAGGGTTAAAGGGCCTGGAACAGAGGGAGGTGCAGGTGAGACCTCCTCTCCAAGGACCACAGCACTTCACCCCTTCCCCGCTCATTTCCTCAAGGATGAGGAAACCTCATCTTGCCATACTCCAGTGCTGTGGATGATAAGGAACAAATGCATCTGGTCCTCACAAGCAAGCACTGGGATTCTAAACAGAAAAGGCTTAAAATACACAGAGTTCATCTCACCTTTATTAAAAGTCATTTCAGTATCCTTGAAACCTACAAAGGCTGTCAATGCTGCACACAGAGGTGGCAGGAGTGGTCTCATTAAGATGGTCTGTAACTTTAAGAGATGGTCATCACAAAGACTGCTCATGGTTCTTACGGAAATAAGGGGACTTCCATCCTTCTAAATCAGCTAGGGATGAGTGCTGAGGCTGTGGGACCCACCGTCCTCAGGGCTAGTCTGTGAGCATCAGAGGATGAGCCTCTCAGTGATATACAGAGGTCAGATCTTACTTATGGCCTTGTACAGAATCAAGGTACAAACTATTTTCATTCATGCTTACACTTACAAAAACATGATGGGATTTTAATTTAAAGTTCCAAAATCAAACATCAAATGTTATAGTAATTTCATTGACACAGTGATTTCAAATATTTATCAGAAACTTTCTGGAATAGCTAAGAACAGTGGCTGATAGGTTGGATCATACCAGTGGCCCATGATGGAGTATCTTTAAACATACCCTCACAGGGGTCTACGACTTTCTGGTCCTTCCTTTTCTACAAAACAGCCACAAGATGCTCAGATACCCCAGTCTGTGAGGCAAAGTTATCTAGTCAGAGAACATATTAGTCACTCTTGATATTCATGTTATATCCAACACAGGCTAAACATCTTTCTGAAAGTCTCATGGCTACAAAAGGAGAAGACAAGCAGAGAACAAAAGGAAAGCAGTCTCACTCCTATTACAAACCCAAAAATGTCTCCAGAGATGATATGGGACACTACACAGAATGGTTTCATCCCTCCCCGTGCTAAACTAGGATGATCCCTTATGGGCATGGCCATGAGGCCTCAGAATGTCCTGCGACTGAGAAGTATCCCCAGCTCCCCATGCTTCCTCTTCCTCTGACACCTAATAAAAGAACACGCTAACATTTATTACACCTTAGGTAAGATCCTTGGATTGAGAAATGACTCAACTAGTTTCATATATATATTAAAGATTGTCTTTGGGCCAATCTCGTCCATGCCCAAGCTCTTATCACACTGTGGGTCAGTAGTGGCTGAGGGACTAGTTCTAGGATTGTCTTTGGATAAAAGGCTAGTGGCAGACAAAGAGCTGAACTCAGTTTGGTCGATGTTTGGCTGAAGGCTGCAGCTGATAGGAAGGTCAGTGTCTACGGCTGAGTCCACCACAATGGGTGGCCAGAGAAGGTGTGGATGCAGAGAAGGTGTGTGTGCAGAGATATGTGTACAGAGAAGGTGTGTGCACAGCTGGAGCCATCTTTTCAGTTTTCTCTTTTCACAGTCGGCTCAGTGTTTACACATGCGCAAAGAGACCTGGGTTTAGAAAATGGATCAGAGCAGCATGTAACTTTCTCACACATATTACTCAGTGGATATTGGTGGATTTGATTTGAAAGATGAGCACTAAATCCCTTTTCAGGCTTTTATATTGCATGGTTTTAAAATTTTCATATGTATGTATCACTCAAAATAAACATTTAAATTACATTCTTTAAAGCAGATTGGTCTTGAGCTGAAGTCCTAATGCATTTTCGGGGTTTCCTGAAGACACAATGATGTTAACTCGCTCCTCTTGTGACTATCTTGTTGGAAGCTACAGCACGTAATGAGAGCTGTCAAGTCCCAAGATCAATGAAACTCGTGCCCTGGGGATTCCACAGGAATAGCATTGATCTGGTTAGAGCTCACCAGTCAGAGATGGGCTGTAATATATTGCAAAGAAGGGCTCTAGAGGATAAGCGGCCAAGTGCAAGACACCTACCTGACAAAAAATTCAATCAGCTCCTAGCACAAATTGCCTGCCCTGCTCTGCGTTCTTTCATGCAGGAGGCTGCTTCCAATTAAAGTGCGCAAATTAATTTTTATCACTTCCAAATTAGTTTCAGAATTTGTGTAAGGCTGTTTCAGATGAAAGCACCTGTCCCTCATGTCTTTGCAAGTCTGTTATCTAGCCAGAGACTTATTGTAAATCTCCAGGATAATTTCCTATGTTCAATGCCACACGAAAGAATAACAATAGCATCATGAGTATAAAAAGCATTAATGAACAGGACCATCCAACTTGTAGTACGAGCAGGTAGCCTGTTCCTTTATAGTCTGGAATTCTGTGTCACAATCTGTTTGCAAATTTCTATTGTCTTTGTGACACATCCATTGAAATGATAAAGGAAAAAGAGACAGCATGAGACTTCTGAGATGTCTAAATCAGCTACAACAATTTATTTGACATAACTTGACATAACGAAACTAACCTTTCTATAGCTGCCTAAAAATCTACAAACATTACTTATTTTTCTTTGTAGAATAAAGGCATCCATTATTATGTAGTGCTGACAGTACAAAAGAAACAAGTATATTAATGCCCTTTGACCTCATGGTTAGATTCCAGCAATACATAAAGTCAGACACAAATCCTCATTCCAGGCTGCTGGTTTGATGAACGAGTCTGGTTTGGTTTCTACACCACACAAAATGACTCAATGTCTATGGTAGGTTAATTCCCAGATTATAGCAGCTACTGGGCAACAGTGTCCCAGGCTGGGGTTCTCCTTCAGGTCTAGATTATTATATACGCCCTCCAAACCCAAGGGCATACAGTATACCATACATTGTTACCAGTTTAGCATAAGTGCCCTTTAGGTATTGAACAGCAATGATTTAGAGACAGAAAACATGTACAACCTGGTCCTCTGACTTGTGATTTGGTAGCTAGACTAGATTAAACTGGACAGTATTTTCACATTGTCAGTTTTTGATGACAATGACTGCATGTCTATGGCAGTACCACAACTGCCACAGGTTATGGCAGTCTATGTAATGAGTGCTGTGGCTGCCTTTTAAAACAGATTGACTCAGCTGCTTGAGCCAGGCATAGATATTTTGTGGAGACAGACTGTTGTAGAGAAGGGCATAAAACTATCAAATTGATCAAATGTTAAATATTACCTATTTAAGGATTTTACTCATGTGGTTATCCATTTGGCAAAAAGCAGAAAGTTTTTTGGTTTTGTTTTCTTCCTTAAACACAACTCACAAGTCCACAGCCAGATGTGAAGTTCTGGGTATGTATCCATGTACTGATGGTGATAATACTACTTGACAGAGCTACTGAGTCATGGAAGTATTCAGTGTGCTTAGTCACTCAAGGGGCAGGACTTAACTCGTGGAGGCTGGGGCTTCCTCTGACTCGTGCGCAACACAGGGACACAGCAGGCACCAGCACTTCTCAGCTGCTCTACCCATACTGTATCTGCTCCTCCTGCTTTTTCTAGAAGAGCACACATCCATGCCCACATTTCATGTCAGATTGAGGATTGCAGAGTGTGCTTTATGGAAGTTTGTAGGTTCAAAGATGACATGGTTTTTGATTTAAAAAAAATCAATATATGGAAGTAATAATGAAAAACGTAGTGGCATTTCATTTTTATTTTAATAAATAAAGCTTGCCTGAAATTCAGGGAGTAAAACAGCCCCTCTGGTCAGCCTTACAGACCAGGCCACAATACCACACACCTTTAATCCCAGTAGCCACACTAGTTTATTATAGAAACCAGGTGCTGCATGCCTTTAATCCCAGTGGTGCACACCTTTAGTTTTAGCCCTAGAGAGGATTATGGAACAAGAGAAGACAGCTCTCAGATGCAGTATCATTCTGAGTTTCCTGGAGGCAGGATCGCTATTTTGGACAGAGGTTGATGTAAGAGTCAGTGGCTGACTGTTTTGCTTTTTGGATCATCAGGTTGAACCCCAATTTATCTCTCTGAGTTTTTATTAATTGTGCTTCAGAAAAATACATTCTGGCAATTGGCTTTTTAAAGGATAATCTTATCTGTGTCTAAGGCTGAAATAAAATGCTGCTTTTTGATGGTATAGGCCTTTAATCTGAGCACTAGAGAGGCAGAAGCAGATGGATCTTGGAGAGATGAGGTCAGTCTGGTCTACATAGGGAGTTCCAGGCTAGCCAAGGCTACAAAGTAAAACCCCACCTCTAAAAACATTGCTTTCATAAATAAATATTACCAAGGGCTTTACCTATTCTTAATATTTTTAGATTTAACTTTACTGATGGATCAGTACTTGCCACCTTTAGGGTTAAAGGCACCTTACACTATAGCAAAGCCAACACAGATTGTTAGTATAATTTAATGTTTTCTTTAAGATTTTTACCTAATGACAGTATGTAACATAAAATCTCATCTTTGCTACCAGATGGTAGCTCTTTAAGACATAAATGCCCATTTAAAAGAGTTATTTTTAAAATTATGTGCAGCTGTGTAGGGTATATACATGTGGGTCAGAGGCATCAGGGTTCCTCTGGAACTGCAGTTACAGTGGCTGAATCTCCTGATGGGTGGGTGCTGCGAATCAGACTTGGGTCCCCTGCAAGAACCTTGGATCCATCTCTATAGCCCTATAAATCCCTTTTTTTGGATTATCCCTTCTGAGTTTCATTTTTAAGACATTAATTAGGTATAAAACTTTTTTCTGTTGCTTTTTAAAATTCTTTTTTTCTTATACTGCATAATTTTTGTCAATGCATATATAAGATGCTTGGACATGTTAGGGAGTGCCATAGTACTACAGAGATAAAGAACATTTGAAAATGTGAGATGGTATGCTTAGATATAACACATATATCACATATATCAACACTCTATGTGTGGAGTGATGGCCCCCCTCCCTCACCACACACAGTAGAACTCTGCTACAGATGAATAGGGATTTTAGAAGTGAACGTAATGATATTGCTTTGTTTAAATTTATCAGGAAGTGTTCACTGATAATGTAGAATCGGCAACAGATTTCTTTAGCATGTTAAAAGAAAACCCTACTCTGTAGTGTAGGCTAGAGGCCTTCATTTTTCACACTTTTCTCTCCCCACACCAAGAGGTAAGCATCGCTTTGCAGCACACTTTCCACTCCAGCTATGGAGACTGAGAACAAACTCCAACGTATTCAATGCATGTATTTCTGCAGTTTCTGTCCATCAACAGCCATCTCTGGTTTTTGTAGCATTCCAGATAAAATGCACACAAGCTGGAAGAAGTGTGGGTTTAAAGGACATTCTTGCTATTTCTCCTGACACAGGGCACTGATGAACAGAAGTACTTGAGAGACCATCCCAGGTAAGACCACTGACATGGAGAAAAGTATTGAGCCACTCGACTGAGGCACAAATGAAAAGCTCACTGAATTTTAAGTAAGGCAGAGATTATACTTAGCTGAGAGAAACCCTGAGATTTAACAGCCTAGGTAACATTTCTAAAACTTACGGACATTTGGGGACAGCGGCTGAGAGGATCAGGGAGTGGTCAGCATGAGGAGACCGGAACTCTCCCCAGGCCGAACTCACAGTAGTTCCTTACGCTTACACTTGCTTTGTCACGTAAGCTTTCATGTTTTCAGTTCTTTACAGATTCCATAAAAATGAAGGAAAGAAAACAACAAAACTCGCAAGAACCATTGTTGGAAACACTTACTGCTATTGGGGTTGTCGCCAATGATGTGGTGCCTCCCACTCCAATACCAGAGAAGCAAGGTGGCATCTCGAGATCCTGACACAATGTAGCAGTCCCCACCGATGTAGGATTCGGACCTGGCCAGGCATGTGACCACATCCCAGTGGCCAAACACAATCTGTGTCAGTTTCCCTGCGGCACAAAATGACATAATTTAGACTCATTGTCTTTATGGAAATAGACATAATTATATTTTACTAATTTGTGAAAAGAATCCACAGACTCTCAAATCTGCAAGAAATTCAAGTCCATTCACAGGTGACTTCTAAGGAAAGGTCTTATAAAATGAGACAATCAAGATTTTTCTCTTCAGAATTTGGGTCTGACAATGGAGCAATGGAGGATTTTACTTTTTATCTTGGATTTGAATGTGGGGAGGGGCCGAAAGCATCACTGAGCTATAAACTCAGGTCAGTAGTGAGTTCAAGCAGTAGTTCATTTCTGAAGCAGAACTAACTGGTTAGCTTACAGTGTGGTCACTAAGTTGGCATAGCATGGAATCTCAACACTATCATGACTTCACATCAGAGAAGATACAGTCTTTGTGAATGCATGTGTGATGTGTGTGTGTGTGTTTGCGTGTGTGTTTATGGGCATGTGTGTGCACACATGAGTGGAGGCCAGAGGTTGGTATCAGATGTTTTCCATAGTCATTTTCTGTCTTAGTTTGGAGACAGGGCCTCTCACTGAACCTAGAGCTTGCTAATTCAGTTAGACTGCTGGTTAAGCGCCCAGGGATCCTCCTGTGTCTGCCCCCTCAGTGCTGGGATGATAGGTGAGAACAGGCTTATGCGTGGGTGCTGGGGTGAGAATTCGGGTCTTCAAGCTTCCACCATCACTTGAACACTGAGAATAAACTTGCTGTGAAGATTACCAGTTTCTGTAGAGTAAACTCTGAAACTCTTATCCCAAAACCCGCAGATGAGAATGTAGCGATTATCTGCTGTGACCACAAAGCAGTGGGCATTGATCTGGATGCTCTGGTCCACAAGGTCTGTGATCTGACGTTTGTTCACACCAGAATTATTTGCTAAAAATAAACATAAAAGAAAGAGTTTGGCATGTTCCTTCTGTTTCTATTGTGTGCAACAATTTGAGGAGTATTAGTATTAGTTCTTGAAAGTCTTATAGAATTCTGCACTGAAACCATCTTGTCCTGGGCTTTTTTTTTTTTTTTGGTTGGGAGACATTTGATGGCTTTCTATTTCTTTAGCAGTTATAAGTCTATTTAATTTGCTTATCTGGTCTTGATTTAATTACCCTGCTACCCAAATCACACAAAGACATTACTAAGAAAGAGAATTACAGACCAATCTCACTCATAACCATTGATGCAAAAATACTCAATAAAATACTGGGGAACAAAATTCAAGAACACATCAGAAAAATCATCCATCATGATCAAGCTGACTTCATTCCAGAGATGCAGGAATGGTTCAAAAAACAAAAATCTGTCAATGTAATCCCCAATATAAACAAACTGTAAAAAATATGATCATCTCATGAGATGCTGAAAAAGCCTTTGACAAAATACAACACCCCCTTAATAAAGTCTTGGAGAGAGCAGGGATACAAGGAATACCTAAACATAATAAAGGCAATATATATAGCAAGCCAACAGCCGACAGCAAACTAAATGGAGAGAAACTCAAAGTGATCCCACTGAAATCACGAACAATACAAGGTTGTCCTCTCTCTCCATATCTATTCAATATAGTTCTTGAGGTTCTAGCTAGAACAATAAGACAACAAAAGGAGATCAAGGGCATACAAATCAGAAAAAAAGAAGTCAGACTTTCACTATTTACTGATGATATGATAGTTTATATAAGCGACCCCAAAAATTCTACCAAGGAACTTCTACAACTCATAAACACCTTCAGTAATGGAGAAGGATATAAGATTAACTTAAAAAAAATCAGTATCCCTCCTTTACACAGATAATAAATGGGCTGAGAAAGAAATCAGAGAAACATCACCTTTCACAATAGCCACAAATAACATAAATATCTGGGAGTAACTCTAACCAAACAAGTGGAAGACTGTATGACAAGAACTTTAAGTCTTTGAAGAAAGAAACTGAAGAAGACACCATAAAATAAGATCTCCCATGCGCTTGGGTAGGTAGAATTAGCATAGTAAAAATGGCAGTCTTACCAAAACAATCTACAGATTCATTGTAATGCCCAACAAAATCTCAGCAAAATTCTTCACAGACCTTGAAAGAAAAATACTTAACTTCACATCGAAAAGCAAAAAACCCAGGATAGCCAAAACAATCCTGTACAATAAAAGACTTCTGGAGGCATCACAATCCCTGACTTCAAACTCTACTACAGAGCTACAGTGCTGAAAACAGCCTGGTATTAGCATAAAAACAGACAGGATGAACAACGGAACCAAATCAAAGTCCCAGATATTAATCCACACAGCTACGAACACCTGATTTCTGACCAAAAAGCAAAAAATATCAAATGGAAAAAAAGGGCATATTCAACAAATGCTGCTGGCATAACTGGATATCAACATGTAGAAGAATGAAAATGGATCCGTATCTATTGTCATGCACAGAACTCAAGTACAAATGGATCAATGACCTCAACAGAAAGCCAGCCACACTGAACCTCATAAAAGAGAAAATGAGAAGTATGCTTGAATGCATTAGCACAGGAGACCATTTCCTAAATATAACCCCAGTAGCACAGACACTGAGAGAAGCAATTAATAAATGGGACCTTCTGAAATTGAGAAGCTTCTATAAAGCAAAGGACATGGTTAACAAGACAAAACAGCAGCCTACAGAATGGGAAAAGATCTTCACCAACCCTACATTGAACAGATCTCCAAAATATACAAAGAACTCAAGATTGGTCATCAGAAGAATAAATAATTTAATAAAAAATGGGGTGCAGACCTAAACAAAGAACTCTCAACAGAGGAATATAAAATGGCTGAAAGACACTTAAGGAAATGCCCAACATCTTTAGTCATCAGAGAAATGCAAATCATAACAACTCTGAGATTTCATCATATACCTGTAAGAATGACCAAGATCAAAAACACTGATGATGACTTATACTGGAGAGGATGTGGGGTAAAGGGAACATTCTTCCACTGCTGGTGGGAATGTAAACTGGCACAGCCCCTTTGGAAATCAGTATGGCAATTTCTCAGAAAATTAGGAAACAACCTACCTCAAGACCCAACAACACCACTTTTGGGTATATAAATATCATATATACTCACTCATAAGTGGCTTTTAGACATAAAGCAAAGACAAACCAGCCTACAAATCACAATCCCAGAAAACTTAGACAATAATGAGGACCCTAATAGAGACATACATAAATCTAATCTACACGGGAAGTAGAAAAAGACAAGATCTTCTGAGTAAATTGGGAGCATGAGGACCATGGGAGAGGATAGAAAGGGGAGGGGAGAGGTAGGGAGAGGAACGGCAAAAAATGTATAGCTCAATAAAATCAATTTAAAAATAAAAAAGAATAAAAATAAATAAATCACATGCTGACTCCCCACAAAAAAAGAAGAATTTGAAGGTAGATTTCAAAAAGTTTCATCATGCATACCCTCAGGGAAGGAAAATAACTTTGTAGAAATGGACCTTCTTTGTGTGTGTGTTGTGTGATCAGGGTTTTTTGTTGTTGTTTCTTTTTCCTTTTATTTTTTTGGTTTTCCAAGACAGAGATTTTCTGTGTATCTCTGGTTGTCCTAGAACTCACTGGCCTTGAACTCACAGAGATCTGCTTGCCTCTGCCTCCCTGCCTCCCTGAGAGGTGGGATTAAAGGCATGCACCACCACCTCCCTGCTAGAAATGGACTTTCAATGGTGCAAAATTGTTAATATTTAGACTTTTTCTTCAAGGAATATACATTTCTTTAGTAACAATGATTATTCACAAGCTATATCATATCCTTAAAAACTATGTCAGGAAACTCAGCTCTTTCATCAACAAATGAGAACAGATAAGGAATCCAAGAAAGTAATTTGAAACATATAAAAGTATTTAGATGCTTCTGGTTTTATACATGCATGATATACTTCAGTTCATTAGTGTCCAGTAAGGACCAGGTGGAGGTAAACCTTGTACACAATCAAAGAGTATCTTAATGTTTGTTCCATCTGCCACTTTCCCACGGCACATTTCAATCCACATGAAAAGCTGGCAGAGAGCTGCTGGTGTGATGTGGAAAGCCCACAGGGAGCTTCAGGTCAGTAGCTTTAAAGACCTGGGTTGTCAACACACACAAGGCCTTTGCAGCATGGTTGGCAGGGGAGGAGACCAATAAAAGAGATGGGAAAGCGATTGGGGGAGAGAGAGAGAGACAGGCAAAGAATCAGTGTGCAGCTCTGGGAGTAAATCTGAATATAGCCACGAACTCAGAGACATCTATGATTTCCCCAGTGCCTGTCTGGATGCCAGCCTGTTCCCTAAGCTGTGCCATCCTTTTAGGCAAAATCCCTTCCTGAATTCTTAAACAGGAAGTGCAGATGTGGAAGGACACCACCACTAGGCTCTAATGCCAATTAAATCACTGAGCTTCTATATGTAGATATCTACTAAAGCTGCAAAATAATTCAAATAACTGCTTGGTTAGGGTAAGGAGTAAGAGAGAATTGACATTTAGAAACATAGGTTTCTAAAGTAAGCCGGAAGTCTTGGGCTGCTGGAAAACCGCAGAACTGGTGTCTGGTTACTGAGAGCAGAGTCAATAACTGCCCCATGGTCACACACTAGCTACCCATTTCATTGTCAGTGTCTGGAAGACAGACAAACAGCAAGGATAGACTCAGAAATTGTCTTAGTCCAAAAGCTTTTATCTTTGCAAGACTGTCTTGTTGGGGATGAGAATAAGAAGAAGCCAAGACCCATCCGTCAGAACAAAATGAAAGCTAAACCAAGGGAAGAACAGAATACCACTGCTTATACACACTTAGCAACTTTTTAAAGCATTTCGAGTTTTTTTTTCAGCTTAATTTTCTAAATAAACCCACAAACCAGGAGAATATAAGGTTTATCAACATAAACACTTCACAGACATAAAACCAAGGGGCAAGGCATGTCTATGGACCACACAACTGTAAATGGTTGTAGCTCAGGAGTTTGCAATTCAGGTGCCTTTACTTTAAAAAACAAGTTTAGCTCCATCAACTAGAAATTTTTTTAGAAGGTGCTTTTCAGTATTAATTTCCCTTAAGATTGTTAAGAATATCTGAGGCTCAAACACCGGACAATGTGTAATTATTTGCCTTTTACTATTCAGCTTACATATCTCCTAAAACATCAAGAAAATGGCATAAAGAGTTGGTTTAATAGCAAAGCATTCTTGGATTGCATGAGGAGACTAGCAAAGCCCTTTGTGACAATTAGTTGTCATTGTCATGTTGACGTTGTAATGTACAACTCAGCTGACAAACAACCACGTGAAAATGTGTAGATAGATGAGATTTTAAAATGCATCTTTGTTAGCTGCTGTGGATTCAGTGAGAAATGACTGCCCTAGGTTTAGGTATTTGAACACTTGGCCCCCATTTGGTGGCACTTCTTGTGAAGGCTGTGGGACCCCTAGTACCCTTGCTGTAGGAGGCACATCACTGGGGACTGACTTTGAGAAGTTATAGCTTCACCTCACCTCCTGTTCACTCTCTTTGCTTTATGTTTGCTCAAGGATGTGATCTCTCAGCTTCCTGCTACAATGCTTCCCAGTCATGAGGTACTCTCCCTCTGGAACTACAAGCCAAAACAAACTTTTCCCTAGGTTGCTTTTGGTCATGAGTTTCATCACAGACATAGAAAGTAACAAATATATTAGCATACCAATTAATGGGTCCATCTCAATAGGAAGATGATGTGCTTGATCCAAGGAGTATCCTGGGGCTCCTCTGAGGCCTAAAGAAGTGAGTACAGAGAGCTGCCATGACATTATCTGAAAAGAAGCCTTTCCAAACAAGGGTGTTTTATGATGCCACCTAAAATGTGCATTTGTTTAAAATTTGTGCTGACTCGGTTCCATCATGTGACCTCACTGAGTCCTAAAAAGTCACCACAGCAGGAACTTCAGGTTTTCCTTGAAATGTGTTAAGTCAAGAAAAGTGGTAAACTGGACAAAGAGAGTATCACAACATTTCTTACAATGCAACCAGTGGGCCTGGAATACAAGACAAGGCTGGTCATCCATGGAATGGGGCCAGGTAGGCGCTGGGGCTCTCCTGCAAGGGGCCTTTTCCAATAAAGTGACGAGTCAATCCATGTTATAAGTTGAGTCTCACCTAAAACTTTCATCCCACTTAAGTTACTTTTGGAACTGACATCTGGGGTCTGAGTTCAACTGTCATATTTTTACATATGGTTATGAAATAACTATACATAATATCTTGAACAATTTAATAATTTAGCCCTTTATAGTTTTTTTTTCTCTTAATGAAAAACATTCCTCGGGGCCAAAGCCCCATGAACAATGAAGTCTTCTTTTCCCTTAAGATGTCTGCTGTACACTTCTGGGCAAGCAGAAGCTGTGCCACCCCCTGCTGATAATATCACCAATAACCACAACCAGAGCCAGACACATATAAACTCATGGAATTGAAGTGTGGTATAAATCATTGCCCTTTTCAGAGTGAGGTTGACATCAGTGGAATTGAAAGATCCAGGTTAAATCAGCAGGGCTCATCTTTTCAGTACTGGAGACAGTGGAAGTCCTGAAGCTTTGCAGTGGTGAACTGGACCAACTAAATCATTTGTTCACATCCATGCCTGCCCTGGTTAAATATGGATCAGTATGTCTAAATGTTTGCGATGACATTATATCATTCAAAATGTGCTGGTTGGAGCCCTCACAGTTGAATGTGGAGCAAACACATGTGAAATCACTGGACAACTTTAGTGTTTTCATTTTCTCACAGACAAGCTCCACAAAGCTAGAGATGGTATTTGTCTTATTTCCCGCTGAAATTCAAAGCCTAAGACTATTTGACACATAATGGGCATTAAAATATTTGCTAATGACAAATAAACTAAAGCTATTGAAGGAGGATGGTTTGAAGTTATTGCCTACAAAATCCAGACAAACTTGCTGTTTGGAAGCTTGTTGGAGTGCAGAGGAAGAATGGAGCCACGCCTAAGACACTAGCATAGGGCTGTAGCAGTGGACAGACTGTGCTGCCAACTGGGCCTGACAGCACTCTTGTCCTACTGCCGTCTGTATGTAATGACACCTTAGTGCTGAGGCCCACGTACCTACTGTGTTGTGCCACCTGTTCACAGCAAACAGTCTGCTGCAGGTCACTGTCACCACTGCAGGGATAGTCAGGTGGGGCAGGGTGTTGGCAGCCACATGGGTCACAGGAGAATTGGATGGAAACTTCAGCACCATTATCACATCCTGCTGCATCTGATCTTTAAACATGAGCGGGCTCTGTGGAAGAAAACACTGTTGTGTAGAAAGGGGAGAGACAGAAGGAAACAGAAAGGATAACTCGGTTAGTTGAAGGTCTAGGTATAGGAGATGCAGACAGACAAGGCTAGCATGAGCACAGCCATTTGTATGGTCTCCCTGGCCAGGGCACCCTAGATAGAGCAGCTTCACCTGAAGAAGGCACAGAGAAAAGGGAACAGGGCCTCTTAAGTCACTGAGGTCGTACACTCTGCTGCTAAGAGTGAGCCTCAATTTGTATATGGCCAGGTTATCACATAGACAACTCACAGACATAGCCACAAGATGCACTATAATTGTTCAGAGAAGTCAAAAAAATTATTCAATCACTGGCTGATAATGTTAGCATGAAATATAAAGTGGTTTGGCTAGTGACTGTCATCTTTATTGGGCTAACCTAGGGCCAGGATATAAAGGATTAAAATACACCCACCAGTAGCCTGCTGCTCTGGCCAGTGTCTTCAGGTATCTGGGCTCTACGCTGACCTGTTCAGAGCTTATGCCTTCTCTCTCTTATAGGTTCAGTTTACTGATTTCTTGAGCTTTAATCTAGTTCATGATAGCAGATGCTATAAGCACTACGGAGCACTATACATTATATTATACAAAAACATAAAATAAGACTGCTGAAAATAGACACTACTTGTATTTATCCATGTTTGAGAATTGTCTCTATAGAACGTGCGCTTAGAAAGCTCATTTTCTCTTAACAGCTCCATGCCAATTTGGCATCCAATAATTCCTTGTAGGGAGGTAATGAGTTCTAACTGGGCACTTCCCCAGTATAGTTATCATCACCATCATCATCATCATCATCATCATCATCATCATCATCATCATCATCATCATCATCTCTTCATTAAAAACAGAGAGAAAGTAATATAGACTAGAACTCTCCCATGAAGTCATTTCATAAGACAGATGCAGGAGATCCTTAGGCAGTGTGGAGCTTGGCCCTCTAAGACCACATCTGGTCTGCACCACTGCTGACAGTCATTTGGGAACAACCTGTGTTCCATGCAAATCTCTCTGTTTTGTTACAGAGAATGACTAACTACAATCAAAAGACACCCACTGTGCCCCTGGGCTGAGAGTACATAGATGGCTGCTGTGGAGAGAAGCGTTAAAGCAAGCATGTAGATCTGTTTTCCCAGGTAGAGACTGCCTGCTTCTTGGTAGAACTGAGGACACACCTGACACTGTGTCTCACTGCCTAGTCATAGGAAACGTGGAGGGCTCAAAAATACATTAAGTAATTGAAAGAGATAAACATTCCTTCCATCAGAGAAACATTGGCTTACAGGCTTGCTGATGCCCACCCACTGCCATACTATCTCAGTGTTCTTCACTGAAGAGCTTGTCGCCAAGATGGTGGATACACACAGATCATTTGAGAATTCATTTGCAACTGTTTCTGTCTCAAAACATCTGTACTTTCATTTAAAAAAAATAGTAAAATATCACAGTTTAAAAAATACATTGGAAATATCTCAGTAAGTTTTTTTTGCCTTCATTGAATTAAATAAAAAGGGGAATGTTTGTTATATGCTGATAAACTGAAAAAGGATTGCATTGTTCTAAGAATGGACCTTTAAATTTTAGAATATAACATAAAGATTACATTTTTTTCTTTGCATAGTAGGACTAATGGTCTAACATGGTCAGCTCTTGATAAAGCCAGCCAGCATCTATTGGGGGCTTACATAACAGGGGCTGGCCTAAGAGAGGTTCAGAAGCAAGCCTTACACTGTCAGTGCAGGGATACTCCAGATGCTGAAATGTCAGCACACAGCTGTTAAGTACTCAGCTACAGTCACTAGTTAGTGGCGGAAATGGTGTTTGGTTCATATCTGACTTTGGAGCTCTTATTTGTAACCAGCCTGTTTTGTCCCAGAGTCACTTGGCAGGAGCCACAAATTGCCTTTAGAATCATTCACTTTTCTTAAAATGAACCACTCTTCTACTGACTTGTGTTTATACTGCGTGGTAATTTACAGATCTAATTTGATTTGGGGACAGTGTGTATGTGCCTGTGTGTACACTAATAGGCTTAGGGAGAAGTAGATGCTGCCTTTGTGAGCCCAAGATTAGGCTCACTTAATAAACAGGACTGAAGAGTAGAAATCACACTTCCTTCTAGCATGCCCTTGAGCTTCAGAGTCATTAGATAAATGGAGAAGCCTCTGAAAATATTACTGAAATATCATTTTATTTACGTTCTACCTGGGTACAAAGGAGAGGAAAGTCCCTCCACAGGCTGATGCCTTACCAGGTGCATGGCTGAGCTCCGAGGAGGATGTGGCTCGATGAGCAACTGAGATGGCGTCTGTCCAAAATTCTGTATCTGTGCTTCCATGGCCTGCAGGGCAAGAAGGGTGAGTGCCATGAGCAATATTTGTCAAAAGAGAAGTCAACACACTCTTGACAATGCAAGTGTAGCTCAAGTCAGCCATAAAAGGATCTAGAAAATTCTAGAAGTGCTCTTTTCTCAAGGTGCAAAATCCTTTCAGTGTTAGTATTTTGGGGACAAACTTCACTTCTTATAATCATGCTTCATTTAAGCACAGCACTGTTCTCATTACCGGAAGCTGGGGTTAAATGTGAAAATGCTAACCTGTGAGTCCATGCATGCAGTTAAAGACCAGAAAACACCTTCAACATTGGATACAACACAGGTACCTTAACAAAGTCCTTTGTAAGGAGGAACGTGTGGGGATTTCTAATGAAATAAGCTTCTGGAATCTTCACAGAGAAAGAGAATGAGACATAATGTCTACAACTGACATGAAATACAATTTAGAAAATTGTGCATTCCAGTCAACACAGAGGGCAATCTGAGGTCAGAACTCCAAGGCTTCGGTGTGGCAATCAAATAAAGCAAAGCTTTCAATACAAAAGTACATCTCAGTTTGCTACTGTGTTTTAAGACAGATCCTGAGGATATTATTTATAAGGTATAAATTAGTTTCTCTCAGCTTCCCCCATGTAGACTAGAGAAAGGTCACTAAAAATGGAAAGAATTCTTTGGGTATCTTGAGCTATATACAGCATTTTATTAAAGCCTGTGCAGATATGAATATTAAAGCTGTATGGCTCCCATTAAAACTAATTTCCACCTCAAACTGTCTAGATCACACAATATAACACTGCATGCATGTGCACACCCATGTGTCTGGATGTACAACTGTTTGTTTAGAGACTTAAGCATTTCTCCTAAACATAAATTTTATAGGTAAAATATTTCAACATATTAAATTAGACTAATAAGATTTTCCTGAGATATTGTAAATGTGTAATTTAAGTCAACAAAGAAAAGCACAATATTTACTACGATCATTACTTTGTTACTACGCTAGTTTCCCCCTACTATCATGTGCAATTTGGTGCACATAAAAGTGAAATACGAAACCCACTGCTGAGCGCTGGAAGGAATGCAGGTAAGCTTGTAGATGGCTCATGACATAACACTGCTACTAATCGCATCACTATCTACAATTCTCATTTATAAAGTACTTAAATTTAACCATATGTCCTTCTACACTGCATTTCAAGAAAATGTTTATCAGTAAAAATGTAAACTTTCAAATTTATTAGCAATATTAAACATGAATGGATCATTATCCACCATATTTTAACAACTGCATAAAAGAGGCTTTGGTTCATTTATTTGCAGCGACAATGGGATGAATTATTAAATCTCCTTAAGTGCTGTCCAGTTTTAATGTAACATTTATTTTCATGACATCCATTCAAATGCAAAGTGTGACTATTCAGCTAAATTGTATTCAATAGGTACCACCACACTGTCTCTCCCGATTGTGAGATTTATGGTTATAAAAGGGGGAAAGAGACCGTTTCTAGTTGGCCTCACATTATTACAATAACTCTTGAGAATCATTTGTGGACTAAACAATAATTTTACTGTTAAAGCAAATGTCCAATATCAACTAAAGTCTTTCTAGCAATGGACACTGTGATCTGTACTTTCACTCCTCCAAGAAAAAGGGCCTTCTGGGGGCGAGAAGATGGGGCTAAAGTCAACCCTTCTGGCCTTCATTTACTGCCCCAGACACTCACTGAACGAAGAGTCAGCAAGCATCTCCCACTTACTTTAACTTTGTTTCACAAAAAGAAGTATTAAAATTATACCAGAAAAACGTTAGGATGCTGGTATAATTTCCAGAAATTTCTTGTTTAGTGCTCTTTGGTGATCCCTTTGGCCTGAGGCAGAGCATTCAAATCCCACATTTCTCTTTTGGGATTGTGCTTTCTTCATCCCAAATGGTTTTGTGCTCCAAGGGACTGTATTCTAGAATTTATCTACTAGATATCCTGTGTTCCTGTCTTGCAAGTAGTCTTCCCCTTCTGAATTAGAACATTTCAGCTCTTACTGATGTTAGGAAAGCAAGGTTCCACCTTCGGTCATTAAGAGACACTGGTCAGGGGAGCCTGCTGCCTCTCTTCTATCCCTTTGTGCCCATTCTCCACATCCCCCTTAAGGGAGCCATTGGTGTCTCCATGTTGAGCAGATAAGTACTGGGACAGCAGACTAGCCTGCTGTGATGTAGGGCCCATCAAATAGTTTGGGAATTTGATTAAGTCGCTGTCCTGAGAGATCCTCCTCATGCAGGAGAAAGTCCTCTATTGATGCTGTCCATGGGCTGGGACTCTACAGATCATCACCAGGTTCCCCCATACTCGCAGAGTACAGTTCCTCCCTCTGTTACAGAATTGAACACATGACAATGTGTCTGTTTGTTTACTCAGCTTGACTCTCTGCAAGTAAGGGCTATGGCACAGTCTTCCAGTATTTGCTGACTATAAAAGTGGGCACTAGAAAGATATCTGGGCCAAGGGGGAAGTTGGTTCAGAAAATGAAAAGCACATGGACCCTGGGATAGGAAAAACACAAGAGTCCATTAGTTATAACAGTTCAGTGCCACTGCAGCAATAAGATTGACAAATCTGAACGCTTAGTCAACATCCACACTGTCCTCAAGAAGTCTGCCGCCCCAGAAGGAAATCAGAAATGCACATGAATGCACACAATAGGGAGGACTGTGGTGGAGACAGGCCCAGACTGCATGTTTCACTTGATTCATCCCTGCCTGGTTATTGCAGATGCTGCCATTTGTGAATGCTCTTAGTCTAGTCATTCTGAATGCTCAGGAGTATAAATAAGCAAGGTATGTAAGTCTAAACTGTGGAAATGAGTCTGTTAACCCAACTTCCTTTACTAGGGAGTGTATGCACAGATAACGTGTAGGCCACATTCACAGTGACCCACGTGCTGAGATCAGAGAATAACTTGAGATAATCAGTTTGTTCTTTCCACCACGTGGAACCTGGGTGTCCGGGCTAGCACCTATACCTGGTGAAGGTTTTCTCTTTATCAAGACAGAAGCCTTAGGAACAGAATTGGAAATTTCCTTATCTTGGTCTTTGTGCTGGTTACAGGGACATGTACCTGTATAGGCAACCTTCTATCTCTCCTTAGCCAACTGCCCCAATCCACACCCCATCAAGTTAATCACTATCTACATGCTTATCAATATTTTCTGGAATTTCTAGGAAACTAATCAAAAGGTAAACATTTTACTTGGGTGCCTTTGTGGATCAACATAATGTCTGTGACATACATTCCTGTATCCATCACTACTATTTTTATGTTGAGCAGTGTCCTATTATCAGTTCAGCACAACTTAGAAATTTTGCGGCTATTAGTAGCTTCAAGTTTTAGAAACAGTTCAGAAAAATGTTGCACATTTTTGAAGGAGGTAGGCAGGGACCATTGGAGGAACATTTCAGTGTGGTGGTAGGCATTACCACTGGACTTGCTTCCTGAACTGGGGAGGCTGCCATGGGTAGAATGCCCAATTGTGCTCCAAATTGAGGTGTTGACTTGTGTACTTACATTTGTGAACCGGAATGTAATGGTCATTGTTATAAATGAAGAAACCATTGGATTTGTATGGTGTCTCTAGGGTATTCATGGACTGTAACTACTGTACGCCAGAATTCCTTCTTATCAACTGATTACAGATGGAAGATCACTTTAGTTTTCTACTGTGAACTGTTCAGATGGAAATAAAAGTTCAGGTTTTTTGTAAACATTACAATTTTTCCATAGTGATTCTGAACAATATTTTTTATTACTCAGCAGAATATTCACTGGTCAGTCATTAAATGCTTATCATCTGTCTCTTAAGCATCTGTCATGAAGCAGGTATGTTCAACACCTCAAGGAGATTTGAGCATTTAGGATTCTGCAAGGATAGGCAGACAAGGACACAGAAATGTGCTGTGCACTATGCAAGGTTGAAGAAATAACTAAGATGGTGGCAGGTGACTTTTATTTCCAGCATAGAGAGGTCTTATCTGCTTAGTTGTAATATAAAGCTCCCAGTAGGAAAAGGACCCAAGAGGACCACTTTCTCTGTAGTCCTCATTGTCCTTTGTCTTGTTAGGTTCTTATCAGTAAAACACTCAGGTCTCCTTTCTTACTGATTTTCAAAGACTCTCTAGATTTGTCTTTCTCATTAATCAAGGCTGATACATAATGGTGCCCATTTGGAGGCAGATGGTGCCAGAAACTGCCTCAGTTCCCAGTTCATGAGTTAATGAGATATGCCTTACACACATGCACAGAGGACCCTTGTACGGCAGCTATAGTGCAACACACCATCCCCTACTGACTTGCTGATCACCTTGCTTAATTGTTTTCTTTCCTCTTGTAATTGCCCCCCATAATCTTATAGTGCACTATTAGGAGGTGTGGCCTTATTAAAGTAGGTGTGGCCTTTTTGGAGGAAATGTGTCACTGTGAGGGTGAACTTTGAGGGCTCCTATGCTTCAGATACCTTCTGGTGTCACAGACCATTTCCCGTTGCCTTCTGATCTACTTGTAGCCTGCACCATGTCTGCCTGCAGGCCATCAAACTCCCCACCTTCATTCTCCCTGCCAGGACGATAATGGATGAAACCTTTAAAGCTGCCCTAAGCTAATTAAATGTTTTCCTTTATAAGAGCTGTTGTGCTAATGGTGTCTCCTCACAGCAACAGAATCCCTAACTAAGGCACAAAGTTCCTTCTCACAAAGTTCCTCCTCTGTGAACAATCTGGTACTAAATCCTCAGAAGAGGAGATACACAATTAGGTTATATGTGCCTGTGTGTTACATATGTGCTAGTCCAGAGGAAAGACTTCATAAACAATGTGAAAGTCAAAATCTAGGACACTTGTAGCAGCCCCTTGCTGTGCAATAGATAAAAACAAGTTGACTCTGTCCCATAATATAGGTAACCTATATGTATTTTTTTCTTCCATAGAATCTTTAAAACTTGTTCCTTCCTCCCTCATTTCCTGTTCTTCCTCCTTCCCCTTTTAACCCTCTGTTGTCAACCTGGTCGACACAAAAAAGATCCTATCAAAAAAGTTGCTTTCTTCGTCAAATCAGCTGTTCTTGTAAGCAGATATCAACCAGGCACTCTGGTGAACAGGAGACTTCTCCTCTGGAAGGACACGGGTGGAGAAGGTCACTGGATCAACACCTGAGTATCCAGCCCCTCCCCTCAACAATTTATATGCAATTCTACCCTAATTGCAGGTGACTAACTGGAGGTGTGTGTCCCCTTGAGGCACAGGAGTGTACAGCCTGGGGGAATGTTAACTGAGAGGGACTCCACCTACCAGCACTGTGGCCAACACCTAAGTTAGATCAGACTTTCCAATGTGGCTGCTTAAGGGTCACCAACTCTACTCAGTTTTTAAAAAAAAAGAAAAGAAAAGAAAAGAAAAAGAAAAAAAGAAGGAAAGAAAGAAAAATAGTGTTTGAAAACACAGAAAAAAACTTTTTGACCATTTTACCTAGTGTTGTGCTTATCTCATTGTTACAGTGATTTTAACATTTAAGAGCTGTTGTTTCCATAACCAAACACAAAATATAAATTTGACATAACAAATGTATCATCTTTCTTTTCTACCTGTAATTCTGCCTACATCACATAAAAAAATTAGAACACAATGCAACTTTGAGAATGATCAAAAGAAAGGCGACTTGGAATATATTTTAACTGATAAGCTTTGCTTTTGACTTATTGTTGTGATAAAACAAGATCATGTAAAGCATTACTTTTTAATGCTGGAAAACTAAGAATAAAGTAGATCAAGAAAGTAATATACACACTCTATCATTTGCTTTTAAACATTAAACTATATAAAAAATTAAAGAGTTGTTTTATAGTTAACTGTTTCTAGTTCCTCAGAAAAACCACAAACAGAAATAAAAATGTTTTTATTATTGATTTAGTAATCACCTACATTAAGACTAAAACAATCTATTATGGCAAAATTATTGGATCCATAAGCAACTGTTTGCTAACTTTAGTTAAAAGGAAAGAACTGATTTGCGTTGGCTGGGAAGGCTGTGTTAGCCCAGGCTTGCAGGTGCAATTCTGGTTTATTGTTACCTGCCTTGGTATTTGAGAGGACACACAGCTCCATCTCCTTGAAACAATCAACTGTAATGATATTACATAAGTGACTTAACAGAAATCTATCCTGACAGGAAAATCTCCCATCCAGAATGTTTTCTTTTTTATAATTAGTACAGTTCTTCTAGATGGCATGTTCTCTCAGATTTTGTACTTGAAGTGTACTTGTACTCAAGTCCCAGGGAAAAGCATGGTTTTTAATGCAGCTGATAGTGGCTGACCTGCCTTGGGTGCCTAAAATACATTGGCTTAGCTGGAAGCAACACTTCAAAGGGATGGATGCTGTTCTGGACACCTTTCTTCTTCGGTTCTGATTCTCAGGCCCTCCACATACCTTATCACTACACTCTGCTCTTGGCCTTTCCCCCAGGTTCAGCGGAGAGCCCAGCTTAGCACAGGAGACAGGAAGCTGAGGGATTTTCTGTGTGGTTCTCTTTGCCAGGTCTTGGTTTAGCTGTGGCTAGACTGGGCCCTGCCTTCCTGCCTCAGATCACAGTTTATTTAGGACAACACATCTCTTGCTGTATCTCTCTTTTAGCATTTTGCCTCTTACCTGGGGCCTGGGTATGTTAGCCTTCAAGTGTTTTGCTTTCTCTTCTGAACCTCTGCCTCCTGCTCACATCTCTGTAGTAAGGGACCATTATTACCTATTATAACTCTATTACCTCTTAAGGAAATTTTAGATGCACATAAAACATGGTTTATTATTTTAGCCACTTTACATACATTTGTGCAGTGCTCAGTATCACCACAGGTCCTTAGATCTGTATACACTAAACATAGCCCATCCCTCTACTCTCTTTTAATCCCTGGCAACCCCCATTCTACTTTCTCTGTGATAGTGGCTGCTGCAGACCTCTCTTCCAAGTGGAATATTTGTGTTTATATGTGGGAGAGAGGGGTGGAGGCGGGGTGTTTGTTACCTTTTTGTTTTGTTTTGCTTTGTGGCAAAATTATTTTACTTAGTACAGTGTCCCTAGGGTTCATCTATGTGGCTGTGGTTTTCTTTTAAAGGAAGCCTTCAGTGTCTTTGACAGGTCATGTGCTGATATCCTGGAGATTAGTAAGAAGGCATAGCCAGTGAGACATGCTGCTTACCTTTGCTACATGTCATGATGGGACAGAATAAAGGAAAACTGTTCTTCACCAAGAGCCACTTTACTGAGGAAGGTCTTACAGAGGGCCCTGGTACGAATCCCTGGGAGTGCAGGAGTCTCTTTGCAGTCTACACTCACTAATGCCCAGGAAGAGATGATGTCTTAAGGAGGCCTTTGTGTTTGGGGTTCTCTGCTCACTTCAGTACTCTTCTTTCATAAATGGAGGACTGAACGCCCAATGGCACAACCCAGAGCATCCCCCTGTCAAGCCTGCCCTGTCTGAACAGCTTTCTGTGAAATGCCTTCTCTGCTGGTTACTCAGGAGAGAAGGGGAAGAAGAGGCTGTGGGCAGAGCGGTGCTGAAAGCAGTGAGAGGGGACAGGCATGCAGGTGGTGCCCTTGTAAGCTGGAGTGTCTAATCATAGAAGAGTTACTAAAAAAGATAAAAAAGGCTCAAGGTTTGGCTTGGTTCACAGCTCAATGACACAAATTCAACAGGTAGTGACATCAATATTCTAAAACAAAGCATGTCTTGTTATCAAGCCAAACTCATACTCAAAATATCACAGTATTAATTCAACAGAATAAAATGTACCCTGGTTTTGCCATAAATTGGAGACAATAATTTAGAAAGACTACATTGAGACTTCAAACAACTTTAAATTGGGCCATTACCAATGTGTCTGAGTCTTTACGTGAGTCCTGGACATCTAACTGAAATGACTGAGTGATATCCATTTCCGAACGGAAGCAGATGACATTGTAATATGACTAAGCTCTGTGATGACGGGAGATGAGGAGGTGTCGAGACAGGGTTTCTCTGTAGTTTTGGAGCCTGTCCTGGAACTAGCTCTTGTAGCTGGTCTTGAACTCACAGAGATTGAGTGGCCTGCCACTGTCTCTGGAGTGCTGGGATTAAAGTCATGCACCACCACTGTCCGGATCAATTAGCATTTCTCATTAGCACATAATGAAAATAACACAAAGAGGGGGAACAAAGAACTAGCTGTTATACATCTAAGACTGACTAGCTGTGGGGAGATGAAGAAACTGATTAGCTAAGACCCAGTAAAGATCCAGTGAGAAAAGAGAAACCCAAATTACAGATTAGCTAAGCATAATTCAATGTGTACCATCAATTTCTTTAATACTAATTTCCACATTCAAAGTTTATTAACAAAATCTACATGTAAGCCTCAGTGCTGTAATATGAAACACATGGGTTTGAGATTATGGTATTTTCTTCCTCCCACCCAAGCTCTGAAGAACACCTCATGCCTACTTGTGCTTCACTGATCAAAACACAGGGGTGCTCTTTGCATTTAATTTGAATTTTGAACATGCTAAAAATTTTAAGGTAGTAAAGAAGAGATTTACTTAAGGCAATTTAGGAGACCGTCACCAGCTATCTTTTTACTCATTTATTGCAATCATGAAAAGCTCTTAAGGAGAGAAACCCTAATCAACCAGTATGAAGACAATGAGGCCCCATCACTCTGTGAGTGAATGCCAAGTGCTGCAGTCTAGTAAGGCAGCTTGTTCATGGCTCACAAATAGAGGACTGAACTCACAAATGCTTAACCTATATGATGAAAGCAACATTCCTTGCTGATACCCCTTGGTTACATCAAAGGAAGACATCAGGAGTGCAGGGAGGAAAGGGCTGATAGACATAGGAGGAGTGTGAGCACAGAAGGTAGGGCTATTAGTGCTGCCATTGGTCTTTTCATTGACATCATCAGTAAATGAAGAGTGCATTGATTATTTTTTTCCCCTTATAAACTTTATGAGTTCATCTCTCTGGGAAAGTCAGCAGCAGCTGTTTTGGATACAGACGCATCTGTCTTGCTGGTTCTTGACAGCCCTATCATGTTAGTGCTCTGTAGTAGCAAGGAGCATTTCAGCAGGAAAATGAAGTGAAATTGCAGTGATGGAGCCTACCTCCTGTGGGCATGCTCTCCTCATAGCACACATAGAGAGCAGCTCTGTTACCCCCGGCAGATCAAAAGAGAGATCAAAGCAGGGCCTGCCTAAGTAAAGACAGCTAGATGGAAAAATAGCACCTTTTTGTGATTGCTGATAATATTTAAATGTATTGAATATTGTAAAATGCAAAACTGATGAGTATATCTGTAACTATATAGACACTGTCTGGCCCATCTGTTCTAGGGACCAGCTGCACAACACTACTTGGCAGGCTTGTGTCTACCTCTCCCTGTCACAAAGTACTCACTTAAATCAATTTTCTTTTTGGTGAGGTTTGTAACAGGTATGATGACAGGTTTTATGTCAGGCTCAGAACTTACTGCTCGTAGTCATTTGTTTGGTGTGAGCTTGTAGTTTCTGTCAGAATACTGACTCCACTTTTTCCTCTTGTTTCACAGGTGCAACTTCAACACCAGTGCCATAATAATGCTAACTTACTTCTTGAAAACTAACGACATTGAACTAATGGAGAGATGCTCAGCAGTTAAGAGCACTGGCAGCTCTTGCAGAGAACCTGGGTTTATTTCCCAGCTCTTACATGGAATCTCACAACTGTCTGTAACTCCAGTTCCAGGGGACTCTTATGCCCTCTGCTGGCCTCCATGGGCACTGAATGCATTTTGTACACATATAAACCTAAGCAGAAACATATAAATTCAAACAAATTTTTAACAAAGATAAACTATTGACATTGAAAGAAAAATTATAGCTATAAATAACAATTAAGGACAGAAATATTAACTTAGAACAAAACATGCAGTGTTGTTCTTTGTATTCTTAATATCATTAGGAGAGGCAAGAAGACACAGTAGGTGTTGCTAAGATAGCTATATGGGCATGGAATATACGTTTCAAACAGTGGAGGATCCTGGGATGGAGAAGCAGATGCAATGAGATGAAACTGGGTGACCTCCATTATACTATTCTCGCTACAAGTATAGAAAAGCAGAAGTATCTCAAGTAGTCCCAGCACATCTTCTGTAAAACAAACCTCCAACTTCATCTGCTTGGGCTGGTGAGAAGGCTCAGTGGGTAAAGGCACCTGCCTCTAAGCCTGAAAGCCTGAGTTCAATATGTTTAGAAAATTAAATCTATAACATCAAGTCCCCATAGGCCCTGCTGAATGCTCTCCTGAGTCATGTTAGAGAAGCTTAAGTTTCTAGCCCAAGTTCTAACAAGCTCCGAGGAGCTAGGATTCTGCTGGGCTCTGGATCACACTTGAGGAGCAGGGAGAAAGAAAACCACAGCACCCAGTAGCTACTAAGCAGAACTCTTTTTTCTATGCAAGTCCCTTGGTAGGCACAAATATGAAGAAAATAGTGGTTTTTATTAATATGGGAAAAGGAGAAGAAAGAATGTTCATTCATTATCATGCTTCAAAAACCACTGCCCAAACAGTTGAGCCATCACGAGAAAAGAGCCCAGAAGATAATGATGTAAGACAAGACTTAAGGCAGTTTAAATAAATCTCTTCTCTCCAGCAGACCTAGTGTTTACATATTAAGGAGCTTTGTACCAGAACTGTGCTGTCATGTTTCTGCCCAGAAGCTGTCAAGATAAAGTTTACTATCAATTACTGCTTTACAAGTATAAAATAAGTTAAGCTGTCATCATTTTCTCTGCCAGAGATCCTAAACTGTCAAAGAATGCCAATTTTTAATCTGACACAGAGAAGAAAATTATCTGTTATTCTGACCTCTAATTTCTTGACATTTTAATGCCATAATTGCTGTGGTTAGTGCTGGTTCATGACTTCACCTGTCAGTGAGGAATGAGTCAATAACCTTAAGCTATTTCTCAAATTTTAGTGCTAACTTCAAAGCTGAAAATTCTAGGCAGATCACAGAATTTTTAAACAAAGGGGGCATGTTAATCTTTTATGGTGTTTAGCATTTTTAAAAAACATTACCTTAATTAGTCATATTGACATATAAAACAAACAGAAAAAACTAGTCTTCCTGTGGTTTTATATATTAATGATCTTTGCATTAAAAAGTATCAAGATAATCTACTTTTTTATGAGTCTGTGTTCAGTCTTTCAGACTGAAGCATCTCTCTCAAGTTAGGGTCTAATTGGGCAGGTCTACAGGGTTCTAACCTGTAGGGATGTTGAAACCAGTATTGCACTTCTCCAGGGGTCTTTCAGAGTGATAACACTCAGGAAGGGCATAGACGACCATCAACCATAGATGCACTATCAGAGAGCTGTGGCTCACGACCATGGAGGCTGAGTCTTGCTTTGTAGATCAACTGAGATAGTGAGTGATATTCTGCACTCTGGCTCTTTTCAGCCATCCTGTAGCTCTTGAGTGGTTCTTAGCCTTTGAGGAAGACTGCTCTTCAAGCTCGTAAATGGTAGGACAGGACATTTTGTGGGACCATGTTTCATTCTAACTTATTTACTGACATTAATGGGAATGATGGGTAACAGGAGAGAAAAAAGTTAATTCATATTCCTTAAAAGCCCTCAATCTGTTGTTTGCACCACACTAATGGTCTGTTGTTGCCCTTGAGGAGGTGAAGCAGCTTCCTCAGCAATCCTGAATTGATAGTGATTTTCAAAGCCAGTGAAAACACCTCTGCTGACTTGTGTTAGGGCCTGTGCTAGCTGGAGGGAGAAGGTGTGTTACGGGAATATCACAGCTCTAAGAGCTCAGACACCTGGGCAAGGGTTTGAGGAGGAAAGGATGCACAATCTAGTTTAGTTTGGTTGTGAGGCTGGCAGCACTTCGGCCTCCAGCAAGTGTTTACTCAGAAGGAGATGCTCAAAGGAGCCAAGTCCTAAACAGAGACATCCGGCCTAGCACTAAACAGTCTGCATGATTTTTTTTATTATTGGGGTAATAAAAACCCATAATGTAACAGATTCTGTTCATAGCATCTACATAATAAGCAAACACGAGGCTGGACCCATTTTCATCCAGCAAATCAGTGACGAGCACACATTTTGTGCTACAGCTCCCACAGTGAGATGAGTAAGGCTCAAGAACAACTAATTGGCTTTGCCACTGTCCAGAATAATGGTGTGACAGCTGAAGAAGCAGACACCTTCAGTGAGGTTCAAATATGCACTCTAATCATGGAAGGAATGTCTCAATTTGAATTCTGGTGTCTTTTTCCTGGCCTATTTATCTCTTTTTCAACTGACATTTAAGGAAAAAAAAAAAGCAAAAAACAAAAAGACCCACTTTCCTATCACAATATGAATGATATCTAGTGGTTTTCCTCATATTCAATATGTTCAAATTTGTATTTTTGTCTAACATAATCAGCCTCTAATTTCCCTTTTAAATACAGAACTTTGTTGTAGATGAGAAAAAGCATAATAATATACCCAGGACCAAAGATGTTCATGAAGTTTATAAATCAAATCCAAATTGCAACTGGGCTTGGACTATAAGGATGAACTATTCCAATTTTCCCTTTTCCGACTATAAAAGTATTCACTATGGTTGGGTGAGAGAGTGAGTACCCTTGACTCCAGCACTCAGGAGGCAGAGGCAGGTGGATCTCTCTCAGTTCTAGGCCAGAATGGTCTACACAGTGAGACCTTGTCTACAAAAAAAAAAGTTGGAAAAGATGAATTTTGTTTGTAAAAAAATTATAAAATGGGTCTGTGTCAGGCAAAGGGGTGCAGCTTTAGGATTTACTTCTCATCAAATAAGCTGATCAAAATTTATGTACCCTTGGGCGCTACATTCGGCAAGTGTAGTGGTCTCTGGAGGACATTTCTCACTTTACCACACAATTTCACCATACCTGGGTTCTCCCTGGATTACTCACCCTCTTTCTGCTCCCATTCCCTTGTGTTTACGCTACTGTGCAACACTGCCTTTAATAACATGCTTGAAATGTGTTCTCCAAGGGATCAGTGATCGTGTGCTCTCTCTTCCTTTTCTTCTCTGCTTGGAGCATGCAAATTGGGTCTTTATTTTATAGAATATGTAAGAAATGGATACAAGATTTTTTAAAGAGAGCTTCATTTCCCAAATCTGCACGTTTCCTACCTCTGAAATGAAAACTGAAAAAGCATCCCAGTGCCTGGAGATGCAGCCGCGATGGTTTGTTTTGCATACGACAGATGGCAGATTGCGGTTAGGGTGGAGGGCAGGAATACAGTCTCCTTGCATTAGCTCTTACCTAGCAGCTGTTGCATCTTACTCTGCCCACCTAGCCAAAGTCATTTTATGCATGGGAAGTTATTTAAATGCTATTTAATATGATTATTTTCACTTAAAAATACTTAAAATTCCCAACTGTTAGATACAGACAATTCAGGCTGAGAACAAATGGGAATCAAGTACTACAAGAGCATGCACTATACTGGTATATCTCTTTGAATGTTCCTTCTGGCAGGTCGCAAAGTTGCTTTTGTTTTTAAAAACAAAAGAACATATTGCTGATCATTTTAGTGAATTACTCATATTTAAATATTAATTCATCTAAGCCTCACCCATTAATAATATACTTAATTATGCATTTTAATGAAGATATGGAAGTAAAATTACAGTTCTGCATTGAAGTGGTTGAATTTAAGAAATCCCAACATATTGGTCACATTGCTTGCTTTTCATATATTTTCTTTCTTTTTGTTTTCCCCCATTTGTCAAAAGCCTGAAACCTATGTGTAAAAGAGTTAGGCTGAAAGATTTGCAGCTCAGGGTACCCACCTCCCGGAGCACAGGATCTGTGATGCTGTCCAGGTTCACAGAGCCTTCATAGGTCAAGTAGTGGAAAACATTCAGAGCACGGACCGCCTCCGGCCCTCGTTGTTTGTAGCCAAATATAAGGTCAATCCACTGATGGAGCTGGCAAGAAACAAATTCACTTTCCAGGGCCTGAAACGAATCAAGGAAAAATGAGACTGCAAATTTAGCAAGGCTCCATATCACTTTCTCACTGTGAAATATTCAGTATAAATAAGGATACTGTGTCTTTATATTCTATTTGATTTGTACGTATTAGATCTTCAGTCCCCAGAAGTGGCAAAAGACTACCTTTAATAAGGCACAGAGCTAAATAAATTTCTCTTCACAAAATGCTTGCTGTTCCATTATGTACCCAACATAAATGTTCATATTAAATACATTTTTTTTTACAAAAAACACATTCATGCTCAAAAGAAAATAACTTGCAATAGCTGTTTTACTGCCATTGTATAATAATTTCACTTCTAATTCTTAAACACTAGTTTAAAATTAAACCATTTTATATGAAACTTTGATATGGGTTTATTTTTTCTGAATGAACCCCTCCAGCATGCCTCTAAGATGTCTAGAAAGGAAGACCTTCTTCCCTTCTTCATGCCAGGAATCAACTCAGCTGGTACAGACTTGGGAAGCACCAGGCAATCAGGAACATCTGCTAGTCAGTGGGGGAAAGTAAGTTAGAGGGTCAGTGAGCATGGTGTCTGGGAAGGGTTGAGAAGAAGAGGTCCTTTGTGTTTAGCTAGCTGAGAAGCTCTGAGTTTGGAAATGGGCAAGTTAGGCAAGTGTTTGAGTGACTTCCTTAAATAGGCTGGGTGATGTTTTTATTTGTGAGATAATTAGAATAATGTGATTTTATTGAAGAACCACTAGAAGCTCCCTGGAAGCACTAGACAGGTGGGCTGGAGTCGGTTCAGACATGGATGGAAACTGTAGTCAGTGCTCTGCTGTCGGGAGTAATCCACTCCTTTACTTCTGGTCCAGTCAGAGCAGGCAGGGTGCCAACCGTGCGCACAGAAAGGTCTGTATGCAGCTTTGTAAATTCTCTCTGTATTTGACTGTGTATCATAAACCACCATAAACGTGTTGCTTGCCCTAGTTTCTAAGGTGGTAACCTGTTTTTGGAATTCATATACTTAACAAATAACTTTCAAAGGAATCCTCTCAAAACTGTACTCTCAATAGTGCTTTTTAACTCTTCCCACACTTAATACTTCATCCCTGCCATTCTTTTCCTGATTACTTTTTTAAGAGTGTCACTTATAACAATTACTCTGTATAATTCTCATCCAAAAATCTAAGTACTAAGATTTTGTGAAAACAGCATTTACTTACTAAAACTAAACAAATTTTTTTATGCTCCATTTTACTGATATTAAAATAACCATTCAGACCAGAATATGGGCAATGCGACAAAAATAAAATGATCAGTTAAATTTTTGTAGATTATATCTGTTACATATATATTTGTTTGTGTGATTTTATCAATTCAGTATCATAGTCAATTTAAAAAATGAGTATAATTGTTAACCATCATGTCAATGCTGTATCTAAATGATAGAAGGATAAAAAAGCTGAGTATCATGTAGGGTCACTGTTGAGAGGTCACATTCAAATCTCCTCCCAGGAACTGAGAATAGCTGTGGAATTAATACTTAATGGAAGTTTGGACTATTAATTTTTTAACCACATGGTTTGCTAGATAACAACCAAGTGAAATGAATCTTAGAGCGATCACTGAAAGATTGACAGACATATTATTATTATGTTAGGATAAAGCCATTATTGAATAAAATGGCTAATTCAATAATGAGGGACGGAGAGAATAATGGCTTTCCAGTACTCTGAGTTTTTAAAATGTGTTTATTCATCTCAGGACCCCTCTTTCCCTTCCTCTTCCACCACTGGCAACAATGGTTAATGATTCCCACTGCTCTGAAGAAACATCCTCTGTTGTGTGTCTGTCTGCTCTAGAGCCACAGCCTCGGACCTCATTCTGTCCCTGTATGCCTGAGATCTGCCTATGGCAGCCTGTGTGCAGCCAGTTCACTGTTCCTCATGCTGCAGAAACAGTGTGGGGGACTCAATATGTGCCCCCCTTTGGTGTGATCCATGTTTCTAATTCTGGCTATTATGATAGATACAAAATGATAACTTTTTTAGCTTATAGTCCTCTGATTACTAACAAATTAGATAGTTTAAAAATGTTTATTGATCTTCTGGGTCTCCTAGAAATTACTTATCATATCCTCTGTTCACTTTATTAATTTTTTTAAAAACAGGTTTCTCTGTGTAGCCCTGGCTGGGCTGTCTTGGAACTCACTCTGTGGACCAGGCTGGCTTTGAACTGAATGCTCCCATGCTCACTTAAGTGCCCTTTGATGCCAGAATACATATCCCATTTCCTGGAACTGGAAGTTACAGGTGATTGTGTGCAGCCTCATGTGGGTCCCTAAATCTGGGTCCCACAAGAACAGCAAATACTTTTAGCATCTTAACTAATGAATATGAAGTTGCACTTGCTTTTTTTTTCTTAATTTCCCCTTTAATTACTGTTGGGAATCACAATCCTATTACCCTCCTAAAATGGCTTCCTATGATTTCTGGGGGGCACTCTGGATAAGAACTGAGTACATTATCTCTTGAAATTTTCAATAGAATTCACCTAAAAAAATAGAAGCTTTGGATGCTTTAAAATGCAAATATCTTGCTTGTTATTAATCCATTTCCTCTCAGCTTTGAACCTTATTAGTTCATAGTCTTCATAATAAATTTAATGAAACTCAAAATCTTTCTGATATCTATTGTTATTTGCTCCAGTGTAGTTTACACAATAGAGGCAGCATGATGAATCAACTGACAATGGCCATTAAATGCTCTGGATAGCTTAGTTTCTTCGTTCATAAAATTAAATGAGGTAGGAGTGAAGACAAGTCTTATTAATAACTATCTTGTTCATCACAAGGAAAAGAAAACCAACGTTTAGAACACTTGAAAGCTAAATCTAGCTCAAAGTCAAATGCACATCTAGGAACTGGATATAACTGTCACCTCATGAGAGCAGAAGTCTACTCCAGGACTTCAAACGGTACTTACCTGCTACTGAACACATGCCTGTGCTCATTTGTTTTTTTTAGAGCTTTTTTTTTTTTGCATGTACAGACCCACATTGCACTTTGAAATAAGATTTTAGTACAGTGCTTACACTGAAAAATATGAAAAAGAAATACCCGATTACTAAGCTATTAGTATTGTAATGGCCCTAATAGCTTCTTGAACATCTCTTTGTACATCTCAAGGCAGAGGCAATTGCTTTAAGCCTAGATAACCCAATTTCCAATCCATAAGTCTACCCTGGGGATGGGGAAGGAAGGAAGTGAAGAGAGATATGCAGTAGAGTGGTGTCTTTCAGATGGATAGCACCTACCTAAATCTCATCCCCATCTCTGCCCAAGGGAATTAGATGGGAAGTCTTACACTAATGTACTTGGGATAAAGCCTCTCTAAAACTCAGGAAAAAGAAAAAAGGAAATTTAATGTGTGAATTCTTTTATATACTGAAATGCAATTTCTATCTCTTCTATACTAAGTAAAAATACATCCATCCTTTTATTCAATCAAAGATCTGTTTTCAGTAATAAAACACTCTTTGAATACCTGTATTCAAGCAGATAATGAGAAAAGCATTCAAATTTCTCTAATGTCTAGACTAGCTTTATTCTCCCATTATTGCATTGAAATTTTAGTAACTGTAACTTTAGTTACTCAATTACTGTTTTAAATAAACATAACTGGACATATATTTGTGTTATATTTATGTTTTATATAATATACATAATATGTTTAAAATAAACAAATTGGATATACACACACACACACACATACATATATGGTCATGTTATGTGGCACAGGCCAGCTTTGAACTCACCATTGGTCCCAGGCTGGGCTTGAACTCTTGGTGATTCTCCAGTCTCAGTAACCTGGGTGCTGGGATAATATGCCTAGCTCAACAAAGCTGTTTTAAATGATTGTGGTGGGGAATGTGTGTTGAAATATTCTACAAATAAGCCGGGCGGTGGTGGCGCACGCCTTTAATCCCAGCACTCGGGAGGCAGAGGCAGGCGGATCTTTGTGAGTTCGAGACCAGCCTGGTCTACAAGAGCTAGTTCCAGTGCAGGCTCTGAAGCTACAGAGAAACCCTGTCTCGAAAAACCAAAAAAAAAAAAAAAAATCTACAAATGGCCTTAAATTACATGATTGATTACATGATTGATGGCTGGATGTACAACAACCCAAAATGATTTGCTGGGTCTCCCTGCCTCCAAATGGCCCACTACAATACCATTGACTTCTTTTTCTAACCCCAGTGCATGGTAGCCTATTAATGGAGTAGACTTCAAAAGCTAACCATGCCCTGTACCTTCTCTTACACCCTATCCTCACCAGGTTCCTCCATGCATAATTTAGCCAGCATAGCCCTGCACACCCCAGCCTTTCAAACTCTGTCCTTTGCTGCCTCTGGAATTTTTCAGGGTATTCTGATATATAAAGGCTCTGGGACATAGGTGGTCCATGGGGGCATAGGGCACAGAACCTGGGTCTGATCCCATGTCCTACTGCCCCTTTCTCACTGGCCTGAGAGCCACTTCATCTTGTGTATTTCTGTGTTGAACCCATTCTTTGTCAGGTGTTTATTCTTTCACTTGTCTTTTCTTCTGTGAGAAAAGGGGGAATACATGCTCTTCACAAACACCCTCTTGTCATAACACAGTGGCAGCAGCACACACAGTTACCTGTGGAATCTATTTACATACAAATTGGAAAGTGCAATACAAAAATAGGGGATTATTACCAAGTAACACTTCATTGTTTCAAAAGTATAATGTATATCCTCAGTGAGAGAGTGTGCCTTGGAGACAGACAGTGTTCTAGATCCTAGGGACAGGTGACAAAAAAGATAAAAAAAAACTTCTGATTTCCCAAGCATATTCTACCAAATGCAAAAGAATAAGTTGAGTACCTGCCTCAAATTCCAGCCCATTTACCTACGCCAGACCCTGTCCTTGGAGGTACAAGGATAAGAAGCTGTCTATGTGCTCAACAGATCAGAGTCTACTGGGGTAAAAATGCTGACTTCAGTCTCTCTCCCTGCCCCCATGCCATGCCATAACCCCCTTCCCTTCACCCTAACAAAACAAACTGAAATACTGTAAGTCTCTTATATGTGTGAGCAGGCTCTGTGCAATGCAGTCATGACCCTTTCCCTGCTTCTGTAAGATGAAGAAATTGAGAAAAACTGTCACTAGTAAAAGTCACGGAGGGACCTTAGGGTCTAACAGTAGAGCATACGAAGAATGGATTAACAGCGTCTCACTACCTTCACTCTCCGCTCTATCTCCCCACTACCTCTAGAAATGCTTCCTGATGGGTTTCAGCTCTCTGGCAGCCCCAGAACTCTCACTGCTGACTGGATGTAAGGCCATATCAGTCTCTTGCTCAAAACAGTGCTGACTTTATTCCGCTGCACTCTGCTCATATGGAGCCTTCAGGCCCAGTGTGGTAAGTCCTGCTGCTACTCAGTTCTCCTTTGCTATGCACCACTGCTCACTGCGCCGTGGCCCACTGGCCTCCTCGATGAGCATGCCTGTCACTGGACTTTGTCCAGATGTCCCTCTGCCCACAGAGGTCTTTCTCTAGGGAATCCAATGTCTCACTCCTTCACCTCAGGCTTCTGTTCAAGCTCACTTTCAATGGACCCACCAACCTCTTCCCCAAGTCATCTCCTTCCTTCTTGCTTCTCTTTAACTTAGAACTAGGCACCTCACATACCAAGCTATTTCTCTTACTCCCTCCTTTGTCCCTCCCTTCATAAGGAAGTTGGCCTGCCTTGAATGAGAAGAAGCACAATGAGGGTAGGGGATTTGCCTGGTCAGTGATGTACTATAAATCAGAACTGTTTGGAGTGCTCACTAGCTACTTGTTAAGTGGACAGCACCAGCGTTCTTTTGTAAGCAAGATACTGATTCATATGTTAGTAAAGTATTTGACATTCAAACTGTTACCTACTATACATTTTTCTTCAAAATAGGAAAAATTTGCAAAGGACATGAAACAGTATGAGCAAAAGCTCAGGGCCTCAGTGGGCCGTGCCTGTGTGCATGCAGCCTGTGCTCTTTGGCCCAGCCCTAAGACTCAGCAGGGCAGAGGGCAGGACAACATTATCACTTCACATCCATGGAAGGCCTTTTATTCTAAAACAAATAATAAATGGGTAGATTATGATTGATGAAGCCAGCATTAGGGTAATACTATCAGAAAGACTTTCTATTTCTGTCTTTTGTCAAGAGGTCAGATGCTAACCATGTTAGAACTGAACACAAGGCTTTATCAATGTAAGGAAGTTGGCTGTGATCAGTTTAGCTGTATGTAGATAAATTAAGCCAGTGCTTGCTTGCTGTGCAAACAAAGCATTTAGAATTTACTGAGATGTCTACAAAAAGGAATGACATTAAGATCCAGTTTTTTTTTCTATTGAGACCAAATTTCAAATTTTACAAGTCCTCAGTGAAACAATTTTTGTGACTACATTCACTCACATCTTGGCCATTGTATTCGCGATACACAAGCAGCTATATGTGTTAGTGTCACAACAAAAGCAACAACACTAGCTGCAACAACAGATTACGACTGCATCAGGACAAGCCAAAATACTAGGGGAGAGCTTTGGTCGAGGAACATTATAGACAGGTATGAACTATACACTATACGAGTCTGTGCAATCACCACGCACTATTAATAAAGCTTTGGTTTTCAAAGCTAGTAAATGATCTGCAGACAAGCAAAGGCTGCTGCCCATGTATGAGACACCTGCTCAACTGCCACAAGCTATGGCAAAGCCCACATTTAAAAACCAGTGATGCTTTCCCTTTCCTACAATTATTTTTCTCTTTTTTGCCTTGATTTCTTAATGACAGCTTGAGAGGAGGAGGAGGGAATGCTAATGGATACAGAATACTAATCCACACAAAGAGATGAAGGACTTTTACCAGAGTGAATGTCATTTCTCTGGGATATATGACATTCTCATTTTGTACATTAGGCTCAGTACAAAGAACTCTTGTGAATAAGAGATAATCCTGGTCTACACTAACATGCAGCAGAGCACATTATACTCCCCTCCAGACCTATTTCAGAGTAACTAAATCCTATAGGAACTGCCCAATAAGTACACAGAAACTTTAACAAAACACTGAAGTAACGGGGAGTTGTCATCACAGAATTTAGGGAAGATGTAAAACCTTCTACATCTTACTTTATTTGGAATATAGGCTTTCTATATTATAAAAACACACACCAAATAAATGTAGCTTTGGCAAAACTTAGAAATACATAGCAAACTGTTGATATTTAGTACTAACTCATTGTTTGCCATAATTCTGCACATCGGTGTGATCACCCCATATCAGCAGATGGGGAACTTGGCCAGAGCAGAGAATCTGCGCCAGAGCTGTGGATGTAGACTTCAAGTTGGTGACCCTGACAGTGGCCGTTGTGGATGTAGTCGTACTTGGTGATATGTCCCTTTGTAGCTCTGCTGCTCAGAAATTCCCAGAGGCAATACTAACCCAGAAGCAAAACTGGCTGCCACAGACATGCCACAGAACTATCACCCAGCTGATGCACATGAGAGTTCTTTCTTTAAGCTTCCCAAGGTTGCTTCAAGAAAGACCCAGAGGGAAGACTTCTAAAGCCGTACACTGTAAGCTGGATCTTCATGCAAACCATCTACTTATCCAGGCATGGCTCCTGGGTGACAGACAGCAGAAAATGGAAAAATGGAAGATCCCAAAATATCCAGCATACAGCAAAGGATTACTTTACAAGTCTTCATAAACTCATTAGTAATATAAGAGAAAATTTGGTTTAGAATTGGGAGTGGGGGAAACCTAGGCAGAAGATGTCTCAGTTGATAAAGTGTTTGTCTGAGTTAGATCTTCAAGATCCCAAGTAAGAAAATACAGTGCCACAGGCAGGTTGTTGAGGGCTCCATTGTACAAAGAGCTGTAGATTCAAAAGGAAGAAGGGTTATGTCCTTGACACGAGGTGAGTGAAGCATGTGTTATGGTAGGCAGAGCAATATTCTAACTTGGGTTGGTTTTTATCAGTCTACAAAGCTCACAGACTCCTAAATGTGGAAGAAGGTTGAAAGACTATTCTCACAGGGATGAAAAGAAGGGATCTAAGTGGCAATAAAGCTTAGAAAAATAACCATAAAAATCTCTCAAATAATCCCATTTACAAAAAATCTAGAAATATCTCTGTGTGGCAAGTTCACTGGGTTGGTTGCAATGCCATCTAACGCACTAAATAACTCACTGCACATTTTTCTACAGATTCAATTAAGAATGTATCATTTTGCTTGATTAGTTTCTACAAATAGTAATTGCGTGGTAGTTTCTTGTCCAGATAATTATTAGCTTTCACTACACCCCAAATCCTTAGACAGGATATTGCTTGCCTTGAAGATTTGTCTTCAAAAGAAGGACCTACTTTTTTATTCATTAGGAATATTTAAAATAAGATTACTAATTTGGGGAACATATAAAATAATACAATGAAAAAAAAACCAAGGTTGTATCTATGAGTCACTATTCATTGTCTTATTAAAATATATAAAAATGTTTTAGCATCTATCTAATAAACACATAAAGAAGTATCCAAAGTCATTTACTGGAGAATGATATGTTAAAATTGTAAAAGTATATCACTTCATATACAGTAGAATGACTGCAATTTAAAAACAGAAACAAAAAACAGGAAGTGATGGGTGGATGGAGGAAAAGGTGCCAGATCCCCTGAAACAGAAGTTACAGACAGTTGTGAGCTGCCATATGGTTGCTGGGAATTAACCCTGGGTCCTCTGGAAGAACAGTGTGGTTTTAACCATTGATCCATCTAGTTCCCTAGGTATAAACTCTAAAGATATAAAAGCCCATTCTTTTCTGGAAATTTGTATGATAGAAAAGTGGTGTTATGTCAATATTCACAGCAGCCTTACTCAATACAGCCAAGATGTGGAAACAACTCCAGCACGCACCATCACTAGCTACTGCATGAACTAATAATATTGACTAGCGGATCTCTGTGAGTTCGAGACCAGCCTGGTCTACAAGAACTAGTTCCAGGACAGGCTCCAAAGCTACAGAGAAACCCTGTCTCGAAAAACCAAAAAAAAAAAAAAAGACTATTATATCAGCAACAATTATTAAAACTGAAGTGTATCAAAAGATGAATATTCTTAAAGACAGATAATAAAAGCACAGCATGGGAAGGACATGCAGAGCTGTGCCTCAGGACTGCACCTATGAAATGTCTGCGATAGGCACAGAGATCCAAAGGTGGAAGATTAGAAACACCGGGGGAGGCGGGAGGGGTAAGTAGGTTAGCTTGGCCTGGGCATGGATGGTGGGATGGGGAAGTTGAGGAAAGTGGGTGAGATACCAATGGGTCAGGGGTCTTTATAAAATGACAAAACACCTCCAGGCTGATTGTGGTGAGGGCTACACAGCTCTGAGCAGGCCAAACCCACTCAGGTTAAATCTCTGTGTGTGAATTATTCAATTTGCCATTTTTTTAAAATCAATAATACTCTTTCCAAAAGGGATACATGACTTCTATTGTGCTGTGTGGAAATTTTATGGATTCGGACTCACAAATCAACTGCCCAAAAGAGGAAAATAGATTTATTAGACAGGTGAAGAGACTTGGGAGAACTCGAAACAGGGCTGAAGATGTGCTTTTGGGGCCACTGTCTCCATTGTCTTAACAATTCTTGACATTATCAGTACACTACAGCACAGCTCATCTCCCACGTGCCATAACCACACCACGATGAAAATCTCCTTAACTGCAATAAAATATATTTAAATCTAGAAAATCTCCACAGGCAGACATTATGTACATAAGTATTTGAACACCCAGACCTCTGCCATGTGTATTTTAAATGCTGTAAGATGGGTAGCTTCCTCCAGGCCAGGAGCATTACAACAAGAAGTGTGTTTCACAGCATACGCTTCCTATGGATAAAACTTTTCCAATTGTAGCTTTCTCCTACCTTGAATACTTTTATGAGTGAGAAAGGTATGCAGATGCAGTGGTTACAATAGACAAAAATAAGGAAAGGACATTTATTTTAAACCATTCAGAATTTGTGATGTTAGTCGGCAGCCACTTGTCTGCTTGCCCGCTCTGGAGGGAGCACACAGCACTGAAACACCTCGCCATCAACCCTCCTCAGAGAAAAAGTCTGCTCTACAACAATGGCCACGATCACAAGATGACAGCAGGGGTCTGTCATTGCTTCTTAGGTTTGAACCTTGTAATTATAGATGGGGAGGACACCTGGCAACAGGTAAAAACAAAACCACAGAAGACACGAACTTCTCATTCCTGTTCTAGCAGAAAACAGTTTTCTTACCATCCTGTTGATCCGCACAAAGTCTTCTGGCTTCTTGGCCCAGGGGGGAAGGTCCACATCGTTCACCACCACTTCGTCCTCCCTGACACCCAGATGGTACCCATTACTGTTGACAAACATCTCTGGTAGGTAGTAGAACTCTGGAATTAGTTCCTGTGCAGAAAAGGGATTCAGCTTAGTAGCCAGTTGGTAAAATCAGTTAGCAAAACAATTGACTTTTACCAACTATATAAGAAAACAAATCCTTGACCTAATTTTAGTTCCTCTAGTCTCCATTTGAAAACAAGTAGGAATCCAAGAAGATGAAACATTTACAAAATTCACTTTATCATCCTTTCTTTATTATGAATCCATAGACACACGGAGTTGAGGGAGTGTGTGGCTCAGAAGTAGAGAACCCTTGCTTAGAGAGCTGGAGAGGCCCTATGTTTAATCTTTAGTTAAACAAACAAATATAGAAACAAACAAAAACAGTAATGAATGGGTACACAAAGTAACAGCAGCTTACAACAGTGCCAGTAGATAAATGTACGAAGCTGTATCAACAAGTCTATGCTGCTTAGGGACCTTTTATGTATATTAACAAACTATGACAACAAAGTATCACTGGTGTGGGAAGTCCTTATGTTTATGTGTTGCTTTTATTGGTTAATGAATAAAGAAGCTGTTTCGGTCTGTGATAGGGCTTAATGGAGTCAGGTGGGGAGAGACATGAGCTGTCAGCTGGAACCTTGCCGGTGGGCCACGAGCCTCATGGTAAAATATAAAATAATGGAAATGGATTAATTCTAGATGTAAGAGCTAGCTAGAAATACGCTTAAGCGATTTTGGGC
>JAQHUG010000162.1:994459-1062268 GCA_028555095.1 Dicrostonyx torquatus
AAATAATATAGTTTCCGAGAGATTACTTTGGGGCTGAACAGCCTCCTGCCAGCATATCATTATCAGTATTTGTTTAAAAATCACAATATTTGCTACTTTCAATTCTTATTATAGTGGCAATTATAATTAATGGTATTTGTAGACATTCATCATTTTACTTTTTAATTACAAAATAATTTTTTTAACCTAGTGCTGAGGTTAGAACCTTGGCACCTGCCAGGCTAGTATTCACCAGATGGACACCCCACTTCAACCAAGTTATTTTACACCCACTACTGAATACAACAGGACTAATATATTATAATCAAATTTAAATATAGACTGTGGATAAGCTGGACATAAAGATTACTTATTTTACTATCTGTGTGGAGCATAAATATCTGGATTCAAGATGAACCTGAGTGTTATGTGAGATTTATTACTCCTTAGAATAAATCTAAATAGAAAAATATTATTTTAAGAACTTAAAAGTATGGGTTTTTTGGCTTTTTGTTAAGTAACGAGAGAAGTTGAAAAACAAACCAAACTACAATGGTTTTCAGGTATACTATATACATCCTCTCAAATTTCAAGATGATGGTTAGATTAGTTTATATTATATTATGAAAAGCACAGCATTGATTCATGTCCTAGGATCCATGGTAACACGACTACTACTCCCAGGGATGCCCAGGGGAAGTGTAAACCACCAGATAAGAACTTCTCAAATAAATGGGCCTCAATTTTCTAAAAACATATATTCTTTTTATATGTTTTTATATGCTCTTCCTTCATGCCTCTTCCATTAAAGCTGATACATCCCTTCCATTTGGTGTCTATCTTATCAAGGTTCTGTGCGAAACTAATTGACACTGAGTCTTATGAGTTTGTAAATGACAAGGAAACAATTCTTAAATTCATTTTCTATGGCATTATGAGGACATGATGAGGTTTATATAAATGAACTGTTTAGATAAATGGAGCTAAGCTTATTAAGAATCAGTTTTAATATAACATAACTACCTATTATATTAATTAATAATTATATAGTATACTGATAAGTTTTAATATAAGAAGAATCAGTTTTATGATTTGAATAAAACTCTTTCTAAAATCTATTATATACTTCTCAGACATTTACTTTTTTCATGGAGCAAAGGTTTTAAGTTCCACATGGAATGATGAGTTCTGGGAAAACAAGCCATGGCCTAACCATCCAGTAATTCAAAGTGAAGTCTAAGGACTGAGCTATAATGTAAGAACATCACACCAGAGAAGGAAGGGCAGAAAAAGAGAGCAGGAAACTTTGGATGGGTTCAGAAACACTTCAATGGAGATGAGACATGATCAAGGCTAAAGTGACCATCAAGGGAAGGGGTGGAAGACCATCAGGTAGTTTTCTTAAAGAGGGGTAAGAAACATGAGTATGGAAGGAAATAGGAAATAGTGGGGGTAGATCCAACAGGAGAACCTGAAAGGTGAGGTGGTGTGGGACCAGATAATGGAGGGTGTTTGGTGAAAGCTGGGTTGTTTTTCAACTGGAATTTTCAAGAAGAGCAACGGCCATGATCAAACACAGAGCGATCTGGGTGACAATGCCAAAGGGAGACTTGGCAGGGAAGGAGAAGAGGCAGTGTGTCTGTCAGCAGCAGCAGGAGAGACAAAAGGAGGGCAACAGCAAGGTGCAGAGCATGAGGTGTGGTGAGCAAGGCCACAATGAGATGCTGAGAAAAGGGGAACTCCAGTGACAGCTATATATGTGAAATACATGTTCAAAGAAAGACATACATGTAGAAGGTCTCTTTCCTGAGAGAAGGGCTGGAAGGAAATCTGTAAGGTGAACAAGCATGTTTTCTGTAAGTCATGGTAGGGCTTTACTCTAGGCACAGTGGAAAGGATGGTGCCACAAGCTGCCATCACCAATAACAGAGCAATACAGACAGGCAAGGGCTGCAGTCCAACAGTACAGAGGGCTGGAATGGGAGGAGTGATGCGAAGCAGTGTGTCCAGGGCCTGTGGTGAGGACCTTCCCTCCTCTTCCTCATCTGGTCAATAGGATATGCTTGTAAAGCAGAGTGTTACCTGTACTCTTGGGATGAACTGTCAAGAGTTTGAAGTTTGAAGGAATCACTCCCAACAGTCACAACAGTCACCAGACAGATGCATTTTAAAGTAGGTATCAAGAAATTTCTGATTTTGAACAGCTTATTGGTAAGGCCACAGGGGGTGTTAAAATACTAGAGCAATTGCAATGGACTAGTCTGAACAAGAAATTGAGGATAATTTGGTGGTTTTGATGGAGAAGGAGGGGAGAGTAAAGCCATAGAAGTCTAGGGAGAAGCAGCAGATAAAGTCGGATTGTCTGCTTCACTGCTTTACAATTTTGTTTCAATTAGCCAAGTTTACTGAAAGCTGGTAATGTAAATGTAGGATACTGTTAGCATCTCATTATATTTATACTGATATTATTTAAAAGATTTTTATTTTAATAATATTACAAAGGAGCTGGAGAGATAGCTCAGTGGTTAAGAGCACTGATTGCTCTTCCAGAGGACCCGGGTTCAATTCCCAGCACCCACATGGCAGCTCACAACTGTCTGAAAATGCAGTTCCACGAGATCTGACACCTTCACACCAATGCACATAAAATAAAGTTAAATAAATCATTAAAAAATAATATTACAAAGACTATGAGAGCATCACCTCTGAGGTCTAGCCAGTTTTGTGGAATGGCATCTTCATCTCCTTTCCAGGCCAGGAATCACTGAAATCATACTTTGGGTCACTCAGTTTTCAAGTTAAAGATGGCATTACCAGGTCTTACTGAACTCTGCCATCATTCTAAGTACTCTACCTGTGCATTCTTAGTGTTGACAAACACTTCACAGGATGGGTGTCTCACCATCCTGTTTTATAGATATGAACACAGATGCAAAGAGAAGTGAGGAATTAGCTCAGCCAAGCAGCCTAGGTATCCTTATGACATGAAGTCCAGCGATCCTGGCTGAGCTGGAACTCTGACTGCATACTGCCAAGGAACAGTTTTAAATTTCTAAGTTTTGGGGTGTTCTGTTACACATAAATTAAAGAAACAGAAACTTAGAATTAAAGGAGAAGTACATTACTTGTAAAAGCTTAAAATGTTAGGCACTGGTTTTGGGACTAGGAAGGAGGCAGTTTGGGGGGTGAGATGCTATAGTGGGGCAGCCTTTGAGATTACTGAGGAATCAGAAGATAAGGTCCCTGAGTGAAGCAGAGTAGGGAAGTTTAACAAGACTGCATCCTTCAAAGTACCTAAGGAACTTGTGCACAAGGAACTTTCTAGGTAGAATGATTAAAGTGATCAGGATATAGGGACAAGGTACTATGACAGATAAGGAAGAAACTGCTCAGGTTTGAGGCAGGGTTTTGAGATACACAAAGGTCTGCTCTAAGATAGCAAAAGATTGCCAAAATGAAAGGCTGGCTCAGGGTCAGTTTCAGAGTAACTAACAGAATGTAGCCACAGGGTGAAGCTCAAGACAGGGGTGCAGAAAGTCCCCCAAGAGCTAGGTGCAGCATGCTTAAGGTGGTGTTCGCACATCTGTACAGCCACACAGTGAAGTCTAGGGATCTTCTGGGCACTGAAGACAGTGTTCTAAGTCACAGCCTCCTGTCTCAAAAGATTTGAGTGAGTTTTGTTTTCTAATACTGAATATAATTAAACATACAAGTTATCGACGTGTTCTTATAGCTGCTAGTCCAACAGGCAAAGGGACCTTGGTCCAACTTTCTACAAGAAAGCAGGCAGAAAAGTACTCAACTTCAAGTAGAGGCAATGCATGAAAAAGAAAAGACCCAGAGGACAGAGGCCAAGGCCCCAGAGGATGAGAGTCATGGAGTACAGGAGTGTGGAGCCTCAGACAGACATTAGCTAGTGACTAGGAGACCAAAAGGAGGCTTCTAAAAGTCTCTTAATATCTAGGAAACTCCTTTTCAAAATGAGCTGCTTCAAGCAATTAGCAGACCAACCAAAAGCATATTTGTAAACTGTGAAATGTTTCTCAAAAGGAACACAGTCTGCTCTGCCTCCATGCAGGAATGCTAGACAAAGCTGGCCAAGGTAACTGCTGTTTGGGTTAGTTACTGCAACCTCCTCCCACCCCACCCCCCAGTTAAACAGTTTCTCTTTAAGGAAAAAAACTCAAGGAATTTAAATTTTGCTAAATGAAAAATAGTACAGAAAGACACAGAATATTATTAAAGAAATGGCAAAGTGGCTATTGTAACAGGCGTTTTGTGTCTGCGAATGTGATTTCTAGTTTATTTCAACAGCTACACTAAAACCCTATGGTACAGTTAATAGTAGTATATGCGTTCTGTCAAAAATAGGAAAATATCCTCAAACACAATTTCTAATTTATAAGCTTATGACAAGTTCAAGCTGCTGAGAAATTGAACTGGAAAGTATGTCTTAGGATGATAGAAGACCACTATTAACACTATCATAATTGTGTACCTATTGCATCAAATCTGACATTTCAGTTTAATATATTTTGCTGAGAGCCGCACCATTTTATGGCTTCCTGGTGAAATCAAATCTAACCCAGACGTTTTCACTTTCCTAATATAATTCACTGTGAGGTTTTAAAGCTGCCAGCGCTTTTCTATCCTTTTCCCAAAAGATTGATGCCTGGGCATCTGTTAATTCCACAAGAGCTCATAATGGGTCACTGAGGCAGTGTGAGCACCTCCATTAACTGCATTAATTTACACTATGTCACCTTAATGACACTGTGTCACAGCCACCTTTTCTAACATCTACATAGCTGTTCAGAAAGTAAGGTAACAACTTCGGAAGGAATGAAGGAAAATTAGTGTAAGAACATCTCTAAGTGGAATAGCTCTGCTGGCAGGGCAGGGCTGAAGGAAAGAAATTTAAAATCAAAATACAAAACCCCACAGCCAAAACTAACTGATCTGATTCCACTCCTGGGAGCTCTCCTCAGAGGTCACTTGGGCAGCTCCCCTTCCTACTCATCTTGCGTTCATTAGCACAGGAAGAAACTGACATTAATGGAGAGAGACAGAATGAAACCATCCACCCCTGCATTCTCAGCCTCCCTTGCAGGGTTGTCTAAGTCAGTAGATAGTGTAGAGATAGGTTTCTTCTCTGGAAACAAAAACATGTCTCTTTGAAAACATGTCAACTGCTGTATTACACAGTAGAGACCAGAAATAAAAATCCATACTCCAGAAGTTAGTGGGATTATTATTCCTAGTAACTCACTCTTCCCTACAAAATCGATCATTATTTTAGAGTAAAAAATACCTTAATAGATGTATTAAATCATGAACTTAAAAATTTCAACTCACCACTTATTATTTCCAAAGACCTCAAACATTCAAACATTTTATTATAAGTCATACATTCTGATGCTGTAACAGTAAGTATCAGAACACAAGTGGACATATGTGATTGGGCACACACATACACACACACACAGAGTTGTGTACACACATGGAATAGAAACCTGATGGACACCATACTGCCTGCAATTTATTGTTTTCCTTTCTCTTTCCTCCCTCCCTTCCATTCCTTCCTTCTTTTGAGACAAGGTTTCTCTGTAGCACTTGGCTGTTCTGGAACTCACTGTCAACCAGGTTGCCCGGAAACTTGGGGATCAACTTGTATGTGTCATATTATGGAAGAAAAGTGCTGTGCATAGAGACAGTGTTGTCCAGTCCCTGATGAACTTTCCAGAGCACCAGCAAGCACATTACTTCTTACAGCAGGATGACTTGGGGATGGGGAAGGAGCAGCCTAGCATATGGCTTTGGGGAGGGAACTGTCATCACTGGGGATGATGGTTTGATAACATGTTTAAAAATTAAACATGCAGATGACATTGAACCACTGGCCCCATTATTAAGAAACACCCTTTATAAATACATACAAAGTACACAGAGCCCCATTCCAGGATAAAGAAGTACATTTCTCTGTGTGAACATGCAGTCTGGTAGAAGAAAGAGAGCCCAGGATATAATCACACAGTATGCAAGGACCAAGATTGCTGGTCAGGGAGAACTGACAACACAGTCTGCACAATGTCAAGGTGGAGAAATACATTCCTTAGTCACCAATTAAGTGTGTGTGGGAGGTCTTGGGGTGGGGTTCAGTATGGCTGCTTGGGGATGAAAACCAAAAATAACTTCCAGGTTAGGGATAGTCACAATGATGGTTTCTTTGATGCCTAACTTCAGGTAGTCAAGTACCACAATTAGCAACAGAATGTAAATGTTTCTTAAATGGTCACAAGAGGAAGGCTGGGGGGGAGGCAGGGAGGGGGATCTAGTGACTGAAATGCAGCTTGCTGAGGTCTCTGGTACTTGAAGCAGTGACCCAGTTCTCAGGGTGGAAAGGAAAGTTGAGAAGTGTGATTACATAAATAAATTAGAAATAATTGATCCCATGTATGTGTGGGCATGTGAGGGTGAACCTCTAAGTTAAGTAAAATGCCAATTCTTTGTTGTTATGATGCTAGGTAACAGTGAGGATGTATTTCTACTTGAAATAGTTTGCTAAAATATACAGCTCTGACTTAACATGAAAATATTGAATTACATAAAGGAATATGATTTTGTGACACAAGGCTGAGACACTGCTGCTCATGGAGTGCCTTCCAGCTCCCAGTTTTCTTTTTGTTCTCAGGTATATCAAACAAGGGTAGGCCCCTCCCTGATTTCCCTGGCCACAGTCAGTTGGAACGATGGCTTGGATATTTTAGTTTAATTCCTTAGGGACGTTAAGACTGTTAGGTAAGTGTGACCACCACATTTAACTCAGCAGGGCTGCAGGTTAAACCCTTGCTTTTTCTAAACATTATATGCATAAATTAAAATGGACGCTCAAAAACTTTAATAGTAACAAATAAAACATGGATGTGCTACATTCTGCTTCAACCTCGTTTGTGACTTGCTTTGAAAATGAAGTGAATACACAGCTTTCATTCACTCAAAAAATTCTTCTCAGTTTGCTGACACTGTATTGCCTTGTGTAAATATTTTGGATAGCCAAAGATAATGCAAATCAAACAGCTGAGTTTAACTGGTTCCCTTTTGTAGGACTAAATTCAATGACACCTAATAATCTTGCACTGAGTGGCAATGGTAGAAAAAGTGCTATAAAGAATAAGAAATAACTTAATCATGTGATCTTACTATCAGACAGAGAAAAGAAGCATATTTTCCTCATGCATCAATCATGGCCATGTAGTCCTTTCCTTTCCTTTTTTTTTTTTAATAAAAGAGCACATATAAACAATTACAATAACAATTAACAAATTTTTGTATTTAATAATAGTAAGTAGTACCAACTGTAAAATTGTTCTGCTCTCTTTCTGGGTAGTATGTGTGCTGGTTTAATCTAATATGTACCATTGCCTAGTATCCCCAGGCAGTCAAATAAAGGCTAAGGCTGGACAGAAAAGCATGCATTTTAAATGGGTCTTGTCATTAATGCTTTATTAATTGCCCCAGGCTACAAAAACCCAAAGCTGGGCCAGCTATAACACTATGCACATTAAGGTCAGATTCAATTCCCACCGTGTTTTATGCAATGGGGTCAAATATTGAGTGAACAGCAGGAAAGGTAAGTTACGGATTTTTCTTTCCATCTCCTGATTATGCCGTTTGGATTATATAAGGGTTTTTTAAAAAAAAATATTGAAAACACTTTAATTGATTGAAAAAAATTCTGAACTGCTTTTTAATGGTTCTTAGTTGAAGCTACTTGTTATTAACACAAAACTCTAGTGCTAGGTAGGGAGCACCTCCTTGCTAGTCATTGGTTAGGGAGACTCTAGAAGTCCCTAAAACAAGGCTTCTGTCATTCCTCCTAGTTGTACATCAGAACAGATGATAAGACCCTACTGCTTAAGGTACCACACACCTTTATCATATGCTATAGAGAAATCAAGCTGGAACTGAGCTGGGAGCCTCCTCCATATAGCTTTCAAAATGATGGAAGGTGCTATATAGGTTGCTAGGAGTTACGATGCCAACCTTATCCACCATAAGGTCCTGCTCATTTGGGCAATGATGGCACAACTGTTAAGTGATTAAGCTACTACTCTGATTATGTTTAAGGCCCTTTCCACAAGAGAAAATCCGTATCTGGTATTATAAACTTTCCCAAAAGCCCACAGTCAGGGTGTCACTGGAGCTAGTGAGGAGTTCAACTTTGTTGTTTAACTAGCATGTCAACTCACCTTCTAAATGTATGTTTATACCCAAAGACTATTACCACTCCCAGTCATAATCAGAGAAACCTCTCCTTTCAGTGAGCTGCTAGAAGGCAGATAGACAATTAAGGCTGTAAGAGGTGCTGAAAATAAGTGAGGGTTGAGTGCTTAGCCCTAAATAAGACATTTATATCATCCCCTCTAAGGCTGGGGAACACTGTGGAAGAGGGCATAAAAAGATGGTAAGAGTCAGGAGGAAGGGAGAAAGACTGCAGAATAGCACCTTCTAGGCAACACATAGTAATCACAGTCATGAACTCTCAAACAACCATGTCTGCATATGAACGGCCCCATCAACAGTCAGGATGGAGGAGGGTCTCAGGGAGCCCTAGCTTTCACTGCTGAAGCATTTCCAGGGGGCAAGGAAAGGGGGATCATTTCTTTAAGTTATGTACCCACTGGTGACCATTCCTCCAGGTTTCAATGGCTATTCCCAACACACCAGTCACACAGATGGCTCTGATTAAACTAAATGGGTCAAAAACAATAACAGACTTTCCTTAAGATTAGATGGAGTACACAATTTTAATATAATGGAACAGAGCCATAATGTAAAATGTCATATATATATCCATTTATACTTAAATTAAACGTTCAACAAGTTTCGATTTCTGTGACTATAAATGATAAATAAGCAATACCTTGACATCAGAGGTATCTCTCTGACTGGTTCTCCATGACCTTGCAATGGATGAGAAGGTTCGGTCTGGATGGTCAAATTTCCCATCATTTGCATTGAGGAAGAAGGTTGTAAATGGCTCCTGGGCAAAGAAAAGAATCAGTCATTGGATCACCAAAACACAGATATAGTAATTTCTTTGTAAGAATAAAACAAAACAAAAAGAACCCCAAAACAGTATCTCTGAGGCCCTCCATAGGCAAAAGAAATCCAGAGCACTAGGTAAAAGTCCACACAAGGTGTCGTGAGATATGGTGTGTCATTGTAACCTGACAATGTCTTACTCTACAGCCTGGCATGTCTTCAGGTCTTATGAGCATGTCTCTTCATCTGCAAAGTGACGATGTTCTCTATGATTTCTCTGTAAATAACTCTCATGGCATTTATAAGGGAGATTTTCTTTTTTCTAGTAGTTCAGCCTATACACACTAACTACAAGACGACAAGCCACACACTGAGTGGGGAATTAGTTTGGTGATGTCCATTTTGGAGTAGCTAAGAAGGGCCACCCAAGCACAGGGTCTACATGATGCTCTGATGTTCTTTTAGAAATGCGATTCCTATTCCGTTATCTTGACAGCTCCAGGGTGCTCTGGAGGAAGTCTCAACTATGCAGTGTCTTAGTTATCACACTCCCTTCTGCTGTGTTGGGGTCTTAGTGTGCTGCTTTAGCTTCTGGTCCTTGGTGCATGTCATTCCCTCTACAAGATACAAACATCCTTTTTCCTCACTAGAAGACACTTACCACTGAAGACTATTCTGAATTCCCTGTACGTTTTGAGCAGCTGCCATCTCCTCAGACTCTGAACACTGTTCATACAGCTATCTGACTGCATTCCCCACTATCTGAAAGCACCCCTGTCTATCTCATTCTCTATTTCATCTCCAATACTCAGTTTAACTCCTAGTGCATAGATTCTCTACCTAATCTGTTGACTAAGGAATAAAATAAAGTGAATGCAACTGAGACTTGACAATTTCAGAACTTTGTAACTGTTGTCTTTGGTTAGCATCCTGAGCACTGTCTATCAATAAGGATGTCTCCCACAGCAGGAGCCGTGGGATAATGCTGTCACAACACCTGGGCATTTATCCCATTTTAATGCCTGCTCTGCAGTTTTTAGGTGAATGGGAGGCACTGCTTTTGATATCACTAAATTTGTCTCCAAAAAGAGTAAATAATATTTACTCTCACTCAGGATTCCTTTGTTACCTATAAGTAGAGCAAGAGCAAATGTGTATTTATTTTGCCATACTTAACCCCTTTCTCTGAAGCTTATGATGGGGAAGATCAATAACACAAATCAATACCACACTTGATGATGTTAAGAACTCTGTGGGGTATTTTACTAATTAGTTGTTTCTTTTCTTTACTTTGCATCTCTGTTCGTTTGTTAGTATGTTAGACATTTCCCATGTCTCTTTACTCTCCTTTCCTTGCCACTCATCTTAGAAAGTGGCCACTGGGCAACAACCAGAAATATTTACCTTTTTCAAGATCTTCCTGAAATTTAGTGTGAACAGATGTCAGCAGTTTCCTAAGTTTGTAATATATCATCTTCAATTTTAAAAGACAGAAAAGTGAGATGGAAGATATAAGACCATGAATGATACAGCAAAGATGATGTAACAAGAAAAAGAGGAATTAATTATTTTATTTGAAAGTCAAATATGCAGCCTGGAAGGCCACTCAGTTAAGACTTAGTTATGTGAGAGACGAACGGATGTCACCACAATCAGGAACAAAAACTGTCTGAGGTGTTTCTCGCTGATTAACTTGCCTAGTAGACTTTCAATAAAAGTCAGATGGTAAATGCAGTAGATATTCTCATTAAATCACATAACTGGACTATAAATTGAAAATAGTACTGAAAAATTGAACAAAATATGACTGGTTAATTTTAATGTCTGATTGAACTATATACCCATCTTGAGCAAGTTCCTCTATGTAACTCTGTCACAAAACTGCCTCTGTTACTTCATCAGTGTAAGCTGACAATGACAATAATCTTTGGGATAATTGCAGGAATTAGATAAGATTAAATGAAATAACAAAGAGAAAGCTTGCTAAGTCTTACCTGACACAAAAGGATAAAACAAGCCAGCTTTGTACCCCAAACTGAGTTCACTCGATTCCTCCAAGGGCGCTGGCCACCTTCCCTGCCTTGTAACCTCTACAGACCAGTTAATTCCATGTTAGAAACAACATTGGTTTGTTTTTGCTTTTGTTTCCATCACTCCATTTAAAAAGCAAACCAATCCCCAACCATGTGTAATCCCAGGAAAGGAAAGATGCTGAAGGGACACAGCCCACTCGAGCATGTGGCTCTGGTGGGCCTTGCCCTTCTCCTCTATTCCCTCTGCCGTGCTAAAAACTGTTAGATTACATTCCTAAAGCTAGCCACCAAGGTTTATTCCTTTATTTGGCCCTTCCTCCTCCTGAGGCTGACTACCAAGGTACAGCTATTAGAAGCCCCCTTTGGTTCACCTAATTAACATGCCCAGTTCAACTGAAACACCGCATCCTATCACAGGATTTCCCCCTTTATCTTTATAAACTGCCATTTGCCCATGTGCAATGTCTGTCTCCTCTCTGTCTAGAGGCAGTCCTTTGTCCCTCTGGAACAAATATCCCTGCCCTCATCTTCTATCTCCTTTACCACCATTCTCACAGAGACCTCCCCTTTTTCCTCCTAAGAATGACACTTGCTAGGTCATTTGATACCAGTGTTTCCTGCCTGAGTCAGAAAGTGACCACTTTAACAACCCTCCACCCCCAGGCCATTCCTAACCTGGGTCCTGGAAGGAAGCCCCTGCTTTGCAGGGAGTCCCCTTCAGATGCAGATCTGAAGTGATGTGGAACCTTACCTTACAGAGAGGGAAGGGAAGAAGGTTGGTACTGAGACCTTCCTGTGTCAGGAACCCAGAACCTTCTGTCTGTCTGGGCTGGCACCCTGACTTTGTCTCCCCAGCAGGTGTGTGCCTCCCCTCAGCATCTGAGCAAATTCAAGGCCACACTTCTATGTGTGGGAAGGATGACTATTTCTACAGTACTCTGAGGCCTGAGATATATTTTTTTCTATTTCTTTTGAAAGAACCCCAAAGTAACTCTAGAATCAGCATTTTCTACTGATTAATCTGCATGCCTTCTGTGTGCCACACTTCTGATTTCTGATTAGATATCATTTATTTTCGTCTAAGTGAATATGCACTGCCCTTAAGTGTCAGCATCCAAAATAACCACACTGAAAAGTTTTATTTGAGTTGGCTAAGTGATGTTTGTGAAAGTACCGTTGGTCACTTTCACTAGAAACAGGTATTTTTAATGATACATTACAATTGAGTTTCTAGGGTAAGCTTTCTAAATAATCTGTAATTATAAAGAAATTTCTAACTTAAAAACACATGTAAACAGTAAAATTCTGAATGTTACTTATTTAATAATAATCCTTATGGATTATTGTTATTAAATGTCTGAAGAATTGAAGCACTAGATGACTGAGCTGGCATACTGAGTAGGACAGGAAACTGGTCATGAGCAGCATGTGCTTACTCGGGTGATGTCTCAGGTCCAGGAAGAATGAAAGTCTGATCACAGTTGTCCCATGTATTAACGAATCCCAGTTTTGAATGAGGGTTTATTCAGCATTTGTCTAACAGTTATCAATGAAACAGTCTTTCTAGGGTCTGACAAGTCAGACAAGTGATTTTATTGGTAGTTTGCCTAAAAGAAAATTCTTAATTTAAAGTAATGAGGTATATAGCTAATTAGCATTTTTATGCAATTATCATCATTGTCATACTAAACAGATTGAATGATAATGAATTTAATGACTAGGTCTAAAAGACTTGAAAGGTAGAGGACAGACACTTATTTTAATATGTATAATATTTTATGAACAGATTCTTAGTGACACAAATTATAAGAGCATTTTCTAGCTAGGGTAAGAGTGAAGAAAGCAAAGTCCCCTGGCCCATTAGTTGAATGCTCCCTAAGCTGTTAGACCACAGTATTTGTCCCTGATACTTTTCATGAAGCTTTGAGCTAAATAAGTCCTCATGAAAGCAACTCTAGATATCCGTGTTGTCAGATACAGCAAGCCAACAGATGCAATATTGTGCTAGAAATATAACAGTTCTTTGGATTCCAAAACAAGTTCAAAAATATTAAACATCGCATAAATATTTTTATTGGTTACATGATCAAAAAGTAACATTTTAGGTATACCAGGTTTAAAATTTATGAAACTAACTCTAGTTTTTTCTTTCCCTTCTCAACAAGAGTACTAGAAGCTGGGAAGCAGTTGGGTTTGCTGTGAGACAACAATGCTTTCTGTGCAGTAGAAATGGAAGATCACTGTCAGGCCCTTGCATAGTTCCAGGCCTATCCTCCACCCACTAGAACAGCAGGTTGGCCAGAGGACCTGTGCTTCATGACTGGAGAAAAGATTTAGCTTGGAAAAGAAAAATATTAAATAAACCATGTGATTGAAAACAAGTGTTTTTCCTTTAATGAGTTTTGCCAATCTGTCTTCCCATTTGACTAACTGGCATTCACATAAAACATGTAAGGCCATAGTGTCTATTTCAAGATGCAATCAAACATTAGTCTTATTTAAATCTCAGGACAACTAATTGAAACATCTATTGTTGTTGTTACACACAGCTCTGGACTTTCTTCTATCGCCAAGAGACCTGCGCGAGGTATACTTCCCTTTACTGCGGTGGTTCACCAAGGCTGTGGCATCACGGAGTCTGATGAGGTATAAAAAGGCCTCCCAGAGTGCAAACTTTTGGTTTAAATGTTTTCTATAAATATATTTATATTATGTTATGATTCTGCAGGCCTCTAGCAAACTGTAGGTGGACTAACCTGATGAAACCAAACAGGCTGTGTGGGTTGGGGAGGGCAATTTTTGGCCTGCTTAGGTCCAGTCACATTTTTTTTTCCCCTTGGTTCCCACAGCAATCAGCAAAAGAACTTTACAGACACCTTTCCCCCTAGATTTTAAATCTATGCTTCCTGTACTGATTTTTATTTGCTTGCAGTTCATTCACGCCTGGGAGGTCATTCCCCACTTGTAGTGATAATGACTGGAAATTTAGGGCCTAATCACTGGTGATCTGAGAACTGAATTTATCAGTCTTTTTGTTTTCTTATTTCTGAGTGCAGATCAATTTCAGACCACATTTTATGTCTGTGGTTATCAGAAATAAGCTCCCCTGAATCTTGACTGATAAGTTCTGCAGTCTGCTCAGTTCTGAGGCTAGAGCCACACGATGGATTCCATGAACTCTGTGTGGGGAATCAGAGGGTGTCTTTCCTTGCTGAGAGAGAGGCGCCTTCTGCCTATGCAGAGTACTGTGGCCATCAACTGAAGGAGGTCAGCTCTGACTGGTTCCTGTAACCAGGCCTGGCCACAACAGTGATGCTCTCAAAATTACAATTAGATCTAATTATTCTAGGGTCTAAAATACAGTTAAGATTTTTCTTCAAACTTCACACAACTAAGCTGAATTTTGAAGAAATGATATTAATTTAAAAATCTTAATCTAAAGATTTAGAGATCACAATTTTCTATCTTTACCTCTGGTTTATAAGTACAGAGTTGGTTTCTTAAAGTGAGTTTTGGGTTTGTTTCATTAATATATTAATTGATCTAAAATTAAAGATGTACACCAGAGGGTCCTTTATGACTCATTTGGGGATATGGCTGTGTGTGTGCACACGTGTGTGCAGCGTTAGGGTTAGTACCAGAGTGCCTGCTCAGTGTGTGCTAATGCCCAGCTCAAAAATAAGTATAGGGTTTAAGTAACTGGCTTCCTAATGACCTTATATTTAAAAAAAAATCAAAACAAAGTGTGGTGTGCACATCTGCAATCCTAGCACTTGGAAAGCTGAGAAGGAGCATCACAGGCTGAATCTTCCCTGGAATACATGGAGTCCATTCTCTGCTCACTAGTCTCTAGTCATTAAAATGGACACCAAATGTACATAATTTTCATTTATTTCCTTCCATAGGAAACTCTGGAGATAGAGACCGTTAAGTTAAGGATGATACTTACAATTCGAACAAGCCACGACAGAGCAGAAGTTGCTGTTGAGTAATGTGTATTATAGTGGTAGGGTGGGCTTTGATCATCTTCCCATGTCTCATAACGCTCTGCGTAAAATACTGCTCTCTTTGGGTTCAAAGCACCAATTGGCTGTAAAAAGATAAAAGGAAATGTTCTGTTCCATACAGTAATAGTAAAAACCCTAGATGTCCAGCCTTCATCCTGAAAGTGCCTCAACACTAATGGACTGCTCTCTATGGCATTACCAGTGATCTTAATTACTAATTACTAATCGGTGTACTCATTAAAAATACACAGCAACATGTGCAAAGTTCCCAGGCTCGGCTGTAACTTCAGAAAATCAGATTTTCAGGACGATTCAGGTTTTTTTTTTTATTATTTAAAAAACAACTTTTTCATACTATTTTTTTTTTCGAGACAGGGTTTCTCTGCAGCTTTGGAGCCTGTCCTGGAACTAGCTCTTGTAGACCAGGCTGGTCTCGAACTCACAGAGATCCGCCTGCCTCTGCCTCCCGAGTGCTGGGATTAAAGGCGTGCGCCACCACCGCCTGGCCATACTTTTTTTTTTTTTTAAATCATACATATTCTTGGACCTCTCCCAACCCTTCCTTTCTCCCTCTCTCAACAAAATAAAACAAGCCTTTCTGTTTTTCTGCTGGTCTAGTGAGTAGGCAAGGACTTGACATGCACAACAATCCCAGCGAGTTTATGGACCTTTAAGTGCCCTGGAAATGCTCCACAAGCAACTGCATCATTGGTGCCGAGGACCACACATTCATCCAGATGAACATGGCCAAGGGTGACAGGATCAAAGATTGGATTAATGGCCAGTTTAAAACCTATGCTATCTGCAGGGCCATTCACAGAATGGGAGAGTCAGATGCTTGTATTCTCCAATTGGCTAAGGCATCAGGGATTATCTCAAAGAACTTTTGACCAGAATATTTGTCATAAATAAAAGTGAGAAAGTAAAACAAACAAACAAACAAACAAAAAATGTAAACAAAACAAGCAAGCAAACAAAAACATTAAGGAAAAAATACCCAAATAAAATGTAAGTGATTCAGTTTGACTGTTTAGGTCAAAGTAGTATTTTCATGGCTCCCTTTCATTCTCCTTAGCTCCTTAGCACATATGATGGGCACTGAGCTTGGCAATCATTATTAAGACAGATTTCTATATTGTTGTCTGATGTGGGAGTCCCCTCTGTATGCTGTGAATATCATTGGTTGATAAAGGAACTGGATGTATAGCAGAGCTATAGGGGAACAGAGCTAGGTGAGGAAAGCTAAATGGCATGCTGTGGTAAAGGAGGCAGAGTCAGTGAGAAGCCATGGAGCCCCACCAGAGACAAACACCTGAACTTTACCAGGTAAGCCACTGCCACATGGCAATACACAGATTAATGGAGATGGGTTAAATTTATATGTAACACTTAGCCAATAAGAAGCTAGAGTTAATGGGCCAAGCAGTGATTTAAATAATATAGTTTCTGTCTGATTATTTCGGGGCTAAGCAGCCAGGAACTAACTAGCGGTCTCCTCCAACAGTTGTCTTTGCTGAGTTCTGGGACTTCTTCACTTTTGCATTGGCTTTCCTGTTTGCCAGGCTCTGTGGTTTCTATTCTTTATGCTAAGGAGTCAAAGGCCTTCAGAGGAAGCACAGTTGGAATGCTGGTCTTGTCCTGTTACTGCCCAGTTGGAGCACCAATCCTTTGAAGCAACAAAATGAGTGAAAGGGGGCTGATCCAGAGGATTCAGATCCCCACAGAAGTGCTTTGTGAAGCCACTAAGACCTGTGCTATCAGAACTTTAGCAGAGGACAAAAGCACATGTCAGCTATTAGGCCATGGCTAAAGACTTCTTAGCACCCCCAATCTTTAGTGATTCCTAGCACATCCTCACTGTACAAAGTGAGGACACAACTGCTCCAAGGTATGGCTGAGGGGAAGGTTTTTCTTGTGGATATGAGGGAGAGAGCAGCCAGAGGCATCTGGAAGAGTTCTGAGCAGGGAGAGAAAATAGTAGACTAAACATGGTCAGCAGAATGGACCAGGCCTTGAAAGGAGAGGGGACAGGAGAGGTGGGGGCAAGGAAGACGTGGTGGGGGCATAAGAGAGTGCCTGGCTCTAATGGCAGGGTTATATAAAAATGAGAAGCTAGGGCAAACAAAAACCCATGAACTGGAGAACTTTAAGGTGAAGGACAGTGTGAGAAGAGCTAAGAAGAGCCACTGGTACTGAGGGAGCCTAGAGGCCAGCCTGAACTTTGGTGAGCTAATAGGCACCATGGATAGCCATTTGTCCCAGTTTCTTTTGGACCTGACACTCAGGTGTACAAACAGCAAACTGCCTTAGTTCAATTTGATGTCTGGTTTTGGTTTCTTCATATATGGAATCCACACTTATTAACTGGGTACAAGTTACTATTTTCAATTGCATACTGTACAAATAAGTGTTTACACAGAAAATGAAAGTATTAAGTATATCACTCTTTACCCACAAATTTAATATTACTACTTAAGCATAAAGCTCCCCAAAAGCTTAATCTTAACAGGAGAGGTCATAGAAATTAGTGTTTCAATGGGACATATAATGTTACACAAGAGAGAAAAATTCATTTATAAATTGCTGTGAGCATTTTATTTTAGTCCCAAAAGACTAATTTAAACAATACAATGATGCCAGCAGTTAGGGCTGATAGAATTTCCATAATAAGCTCTTATTTGTAAGGGTGCTTAGCCTGAATATTAAAGTTATTTGTAAAGTATGTTCCTTTTATGTTAGCCCTTATGATGACTTAGCCAATATTAAACAACTTAATTATTTATTTTTTAAAGTTGTGTTTCGTGGGCACAAGAGAACTAATATTTTAAAGTTCCAAAGCTATTCACCTTTGTGTTCATTACCCATGGGATGAAAGTATAACCTTCCACTGAAATACTTCAAGGTTTAAACCCCATTCTGGGTTAAATTCTGCCAGGTACCTACAAAATCTTTTTGCACAGATGTATAAAAGGAAGGCATTTTGTTAAACATCTTGTAAAGTTCTCAGTATTTAAAACAGAGGGAACTTTTATGGGTGGTGAAAAGACAAGTGCTAGCAAGTTACAGAGTGAACGGATCCAGACTTGGCTAGGTATCGGCATAACTGTCTTCCTAACTCAGAGAGCCATCTGAAGGGTGCCTCTTTCCGTCTTGAATGTGCTGGTGGAACTTTCCGTTACAGAACATCTGCCCATACAGGAGGATCAACCTTTACTGATACTGTTTGACTCTAAGACCTCACAGAATACCATGGAAGAAGAAAATAGCCAGTCTTGTAATCCTTCCCAGCTCTTTTCCTCAACTACCCAAAAAAGGTAAAATAAATAATTACATTTTCTATCTTGCTCAGGTTTCACTGAAGTCTCTATTGGAGTGTTTGCAGAACTGCGCTCTGTACGGAACAGCTGCACTGTATTAAAGCCTCAAACCTCTCCTTTACTGCTTAAAATACAGTTTTGATTTGGAATTTTTGTCTAATGAAGCTAGAAATAAATTTTCTGAAAGAAAATGTAAATAATTTCACTTATAGTTTACCACTTTAAAAATCATTTTGTTTCTAGTAGTCAAGAAACTGTTTTGGAGGAGATTCAAATTCTGTTAATAGATGGCACCCTTTCTTACTTGAGCCAAATGGCATCAGATTCCCTCATACTCATGTCAACATATGTCTACCTCTCTATTGATAAAGTTGTAAGTCTGGCATCCTTTTAAAATTTAGCTGAGTTTTTTAGTGTGAATCCCATATGAATCTGACGGAAAAATATAGTTTAAAATTATGGTGATAACACACCATTATATTTACTGAGGTCAACACATTTAGTTGGCAGTAGGAACTATTTTTATCAGCAGTGCCATTTAGATACAGCCATTGCTGTGATTTCCACTTAGAGTTTAAAACTTGATATTAGATCTACTGATACTTTATGCAGCAAATGAACAGTGACACATGACATAAAATCAGGCACAAAGAGCAGGCAGAGACTAAAAATATGATTTCTAGACCCTGTAAAAACCCTGTTGTTTTTAGAAGGGCTAGTATGCTTATATAGCTTGCTAAAATGTTAATGACATCTCAAGAGAATGAACTGACATGTGCCCAGACAATCACATGCCTAGTAAAATTGGGGAGGGATTGTTTATATAGCAAAAAAACACTGCTGTATCTACTGAACAAATGTTGTTTGGTCCTCCAATTGTGTCCCTCACCTACTCCTCAAAGATCCAGGAGCAAAATCTGAGTACCACAAAAAAGCTTTTTTGTTTTTTTTGAACAAGTTTGCTATTTTTATTGCACGGAAAAAAAAATCCTAAAAGATGTCAACATAAATTTACATTTTCAGGATAGATACATTGTATCTATTCATCTTTCATCTACCTACCTACTGTCAGTCTGTCTGTCTATCTGTCTGTCTATCTATGTATCTAAATATATAACTGCTGCAAACACATAACAGAACACACTCTATTTAGGTGGTACTTGGATGTATTTGGGTGAGAATTATTTTGATATATAACTGAGTGCTTTTTCCATTTTATTTATTTTTCTATTTTCACTTTCTGTTCCTTTATCAATATTTTCTACCTTAAAACTTCCTAAGTTATATCAAGTCATTTTTTTGTACTAAGCATCTATATAAGGCAAGAAAAATGATTTAAAAATTTAAGTTAAAAAAACTACTGGGTAAATATTGTATGAAAAACTAGAGTGTTGGGAGAAAACTCTGGATACAAAGCTTAACTGACTTAGATAAATAATAAAAGTCAACTCACTTAAAGAATAATCAGTTTCATCAAAGTAGATTATAATTTTTAAGAATTAAAAGGGCTTTTCAAGGAGAAACATGATGTCCACTACAGTAACATCAGCACTGTACATCACTAAAACCGGGAAATGTGCATGTTAGTGATCACAGTACTGAAATTCTATCTGTATCACTTAAAATGTTGCTGTGGCCACTATTTGTCACTTTGACTGTTAAGGACACTATATATTTACATAAGATTGCTTCTCATTCATTTCTAGACTGTTTAACGAAAGTGTTTGGGGTCTGCAAGGCATCTCTTTACCTAAATTCACAAGAAGGAAATGGATACTTGATGACCCCTCTGCCCACACCACTGTGTTACACTTTCATGCTGACTCTAAAATTAGAATCTCAGTGTGACTTTTTTTTTTCATAACTGCTCATTTGCTTCCTTATCCACCAAAGAATCTCAAAAACAGATGGAACCAGCTAGGCACAGTGGTACACACCTATAATACTAACACATGAGAGGCAGAGGCAGGAGGTCAGACCCAAACAAGGAAGGAACGAAGGAAAAGGAGGGAAGGGTCAGTCTTATGCCCTTATGTTACAGATGAGGAAACTGAGATCTCGAATTTCTTGAGGAGCTCTCCAGTTTACAGATCCAATTGCTGGGCTGGGCTGGAATCAGCTAGAAGCTGAGTCAGTGTAAGATTTCTAAGGAGAGCTTTTGTGCGTTTCAACACCCTTATCATATCGGGACTTCTGATGTATCTGAGTCATCTTTCATTGTAATAATCAGGGTCTCATGGTTATTATTATTATTATTATTATTATTACCATGAAAAAGGCCTCTCAAATTCTTATCTTTTCCATTGTTTTTCGATCTTAAACTACATGACATCATCATGAAAAACATCCTCATGACAATGCAGGGCTCACTCCTATCAAGCCCTCTGCCCTTCTACCCCTTTGCATCTGTTTTATCTGACTCATGCTTTTGGAAGGGGTTCAGATTCATTCTGGAAGCTTCACAGACAGTGCCTAGTAATAGTGAAGCGATTTAAACTATTCATATCTGAATTTTCAAATTTTCAGCACCCAGTACAGTACCTGGCTTTTTTCTTTTCCTTTTTTTTTTTTCTGAGTAACAAACACTGAAAGAATAAAGAACCTACTAGAATGACTATAGAACTACCATGTGGGGATTTTAAACAAGTGTTTAGCCATAAACAAGGCAAACATAGAGAAAACATTTAGAAGACATATCAAGGGCAGGTTCCTATAACTAAGAGCTCTGAGGAACCAGTGAGAAAGGGACGCACACGTCCGTGCAATGATGAAGCATCTGAAAAAAGTGCACTCTGGAGAAAGGGTGCACTAATTCCCAACGCATGTAGATGCATGTAGGACCAATGCCTGCAAACAAGCAACAACAGTTCCTCTGTGCATTCCTACTTCCTTTATGAACTCTTCCTTCTTTGTAAGTAGTATGCCTGATGCAGGTGGGCTGGACCCTGACAACCCCAAACTTCAATCAAGTTTGTCAAAATCCTATGTGGCCACTTTGGTGCCAAAAGCAAAACAAAACAAACAAATAAACAAAAAGCCATGATCAGAGTTGATCCAAAGGAACTCAATTGCTAGTCTCTGGGAAGAAAGGCATCTCTGGTGGGGCTAAAAAGCCTCCTTGCTATACTCCTGAAAGTTGGTCAGATCAACCCCAGAGCAGGCTGGTTTCCCCAACACTGTCTCACTCTGGATTCCTTAGAAATACTAGGTCTGCAAAAACTTTTATCTTTTAAATTGAAGCCAGTTTAACTTGACCTTGTACTATATGAAGCCAACGTCATTATTATATTAATGTTAATATAGTTAAATTATTTTTATTTACTAGCCTATCAAAAATTATCACGTTTCATGACTTTCATTTTAAAAGTTTGGTACATTTAATACTTTTCCAAAACTCTGTATTGATTTAGTTATTGAAACTTTATCAGTAGGCAGATTATATACTAGCCTAAGAAAACTTCCATTTTGGGTATTTTTATTTATGGTGGAAAAGAAAGAAAAGAAAGACTAGGACGTTGCTATAGGCTTCTGGGCTGCTTAGTCTCCAGCTTCATCGCCTCCACTCCATGTGCACATTAGCACGTCAGCACATGCTTTTGCACTGCTACATTTCAAAAGCCCCAGGCATTATCATTTCCTCTTTTTAAGTGGCATAATAATGTGGGAAACGTTAAGTTCATCCTCATCTGCCAGTCAAACAACTCCTGTATTAACAAAATAGTTTTCCACTTTGTGAATAAGTGTGTTTGTGTGTATGTGTGTGTTTACGTGAATGTGTTGTGTACACATGTGTGATGTCTTACATTTATGCCAATATTACCAGGATTTGGTTCTGGAATAAAATGATTTCATTTATCAGAAGACATGGTTGGGAAATAGAAAATCTCATTTGTACTTTAATGAGCAGACTACAATTTGTGTCAAAATCTTGTAACCACTAGAACATGGGAGTCAAATTCATGCAAGTATATATAAATAACTGAGGCACTAACATGTATCATGTTTTAAGATAAATTTTACAACAACCTCACAGTTCCATAGTGCGCATGGACACACACACACACACACACACACACACACACCACATACGTGTGTTTTGTGTGTGTGCGTGTGTGTGTGTGTGTATATATATATATGTATATATATAATATGTATGTGTGAACTGAAGGGAAAAATATATCCACCTATTGGTGGTTGGTACTGAAAATATTGGTCATTTTATATATTACAGACCATTTGATTTGTCAAATAATAAATACAATCTATAATGAGTGAGACAAGCCTGTGTAGTATAATAAAAAAAAGAAGTCTAAATAAAAATCCTTTCCTCTGCTCTTCATTGGTTTAACAAAGGTGACCAGGAAAAAAATAAGACTATAAGTAAAAAAAAAATCATTCTAGATAAATATCCAACTCATGTTTTTATAAACACTTAGGGTTTATAATAAATAAATAATGAGATAAAACAATTTGTGGCATGAAAAATGTATTATTGAATGATATTCTTTTGACCTTACTAGAATTAAGAACTAGACTTTTTAGTCAATCATACCTAACTCAGAGGGTGACTGGAAATCTGCACTGTATCTACCACTCTTTGAATGCCCCTTGTGCACAAGGTATGACATTAAACGCTGCCTTAGCTAGGGTTTCTATTGCTGTGATAAACCACTATGATCAAAAACAACTTGAGGAGGAAAGGGTTTATTTCATTTTACTGCTTTTAGTCTGTTACAGCTGTTAGAAATCCATGTACCTCTTGGTGGGGCCTCCTCATGCAGTAGTGTTGTTACCCACTGTGGTCTCTCCTCCCACATATAGTGTACTTCTAATGTCACTTTCCCATTGGTGCACAGTAAGATATATCTTTAAACATTAAAATCTTGTGTATTAGTGGGTTTTATAAGGGATAATACTGGGTTCCTAGACCATCTGTATGGAAGCTTCTATTAAAAAATCCAGTGAACCATGGGAACAATGCAAGGGTGATTTATTAACATATCAAGATGCTTCACTTTGCTAACACATTCCCATCCTGTTAGTGTGACAGTGTGTAAATAACAGACTGCTAACACATGGGTCTGGACTATGGAAGAACTGAAAGCAAAAGCTACCTCTCTTTTCCCACTCAAGAAGTCAACCAGTCCAGTACCAACAGCCAATTCCGGGCTTGCAAAAGGAATGTTCATGTTCATGTTCCCTGATTAACTCAGGCTTTGCCTGTTTGCCTCTGCTATTTATTTTCACACTTCATAAACCTGGGGAAGTATATGTGAGTGACAGAAGGTAAAGCCCAGCCAAAGGAGGCACAGAACTAAACAGCGTGAATGAAGTAACTTCAGAAGCATAGGCTGTCACCCCACATAGCCAGGAGGCCAAGGCAGAAGGACCCCAAATTCAAGTCTCATCTGGCTGCAGAGAGTACAAGGTGGCATAAGTTAAAATAAAATAAAAAAGGATGTGGTTTGTTGTAGGACACTGCTTATCAGACACAAGGCCCTCAATGCAATAATCAGCACCACATACCCCCAAACCAGTGATTTCACCTTTTTACACAGTGAATTAAAATTCTGTTATCACTAGCAAATGCTAGCACATCTCTCCTATAATCCACAGAATCAAGACTGTATTTCCTTGGCTGTATTAGTATTTCAGGAAGGTGTGAGAACAACTGCCTTGGAGTATCTGAGCACACGCCCCAGTAGGTCTCATTCTCCTTCACCCTCACTTCTGCTAGTCTCCTACTCTTAGGAACTGAGTTCTCATCTTTCTTCAGGACTGATCTCTCTCCAAGAGGCTCATGTGACTCATTCCCATTGGCCTGTTTCTGTACACATATGAGCACATGTTAATATTTGCTGACAGAATGACTGAAAGAAAGGAAGAAGTCTTGGAGTCTAAGTTTCTGTCGACTATGACATTATAGTTGAATTTCAGATCCAAACTGTTTTTTTTTTTTAAAAAGGGAATCTTTAATAACTATATCTGTAGTTAGTATATGAAATGTCCTAATTTGCTTTTTGTTGCTGTGATAGAACATTGTCATCAAAAACAATCTGGAGAGGTTTTATTCTAGATCACAGATCATAATCCATCATCCAGGGAAGTCAGGGCAGGAATTCAAGGCAGGAGCCAGGAACTGAAGCAGAGCCATGGAGGAATACTGCTTACTGGCTTGCTCAGCCTACTTTCTTAAGTTGCCAAGACAGGCCCATCTGCATAGGGGTGGCACCACACACAGTGGGCTGGGCCCTCCTACATCAATCAGAAATTAAGAAAATGTACCACAGCCATTCCCACAGGCCAATCTGATGGAGGAAATTCCTCATTGGAGGTTCTCTCTTCCCAATTCTCCTCTCAGTGGAGGTTCTCTGTTTTGTATCAAGTTGACAAAATCTAACCAGTATATGAAGTTAGCATACAATGTGCCATGGCCCTTGAAAATCTACACTATAAAATTTCATTTTCATACACACACATACAATATCTAGTAAATGGTACCTATCAATGTTAAAAAGACATGGCTTACATCTTTTTAAAAATCACATTTACTTATTTGTATATGTGTGTATGTGTGTTTGCACTGTAGATGTGCAGGCTCATGCGGAGTCAGAGTCTGTTCTCTCCTGGGGAATGAGGGCAGGTCAGCTTGGTGGCAAGTACCTTTACCATTGGAGGCTGATCCATGTCTCTAGCCCACAGACAAAACTTTAAAGAGCAATTTTAACCTTTGCACCTAATAGGTTTTGCTTTAATGTCCAATGAGAATCCCTCTATCCTGGCAAACATGTAAAGAAAGTGTCTGTCTCTACAGGATAACCAGTACAATAGGGGTATATTGTTGACCTCATCACGACCTGCAAGACATGTGGCTTAGAGAGCATAGAGCACGTGGTTTAGGGCAATGGCTGAGAATTCCAACCAATATACACAGCATTAATTGTTTCAGGCCACACATATATACCGGCTAATCAGAACTCATCACAACGACCTGATTAGCACCGTTTCAGTACTCAGATGAAGAAACTGAGGCAAAGAGAAAGGGAATAACTTTGCCTAATGCCCTGTGCTGTAAATGTGGACCTGAGATTTGAGTGATATGCTAGGCACTACCAAGCATGCATGGCTTAAAGACAAATTCATAGAGGGTGTGACTCACAGTGTTTAACGGGAGCTCAGGTTGCAAAGTGGCTTTGGGCCATTTCTAATTCCTAAATGCACCTCAGTTTGGCATTCCATTTAGTGTTTCTCTTGAAAATTATATTAACTTACCCAAAATCTGCTTTGTATTTTTTACTCTCATCATGAGTCCTTTTTAAGGGTCCCATCTTCTCCATCTAAACAGATGCTTGTTGATTTACCTTCCTTCTTACTGCTAAGCCCTTCTCATGGGCTACCTGCTACTGTGCTTAGGACAGCACGCCTTTTCACCTCAGGAATACAGCACACGAGCAACTGGTGGCCATGCTTTGTACTAACTTTAGATTTCTGCCCATGACTAACCCTTAGCAACTTCCTCCTGAATCTGCTTTCTTCAACACCCTTTGTTCCTATGATGCTGCTGATAAAGTCACTGATAGTTGCAGAATTCCTGTGGTCTGAGTAGATAACAATTAGACACTGGTCCACAGAAGAGGGAGTAACTTTCTCACAGACTCACTGAGGGTGTACACTCTGGCATAAACCCTTTCTGATGAAGCTCCTATAGAGCAGAGATTTCTGTGCATTTCACTGTTACCTTTGACAGATCCCTGAAGTTTCCTGGAAGAGTCAGGTCCAATTCCTCTGATTCATAGTTTGTTAACACCCATGGAAACACAGGGTATTGGTTCAGATCATTGTATGTCCGTCCTAGTAGAGAAAAGAAAAACGGGTGAAATGTGTATGCCCTAACTTCTTAAAAAGCAGTTTCTGTGTTTATTGTAAGGCAGTTATTGTATTTCAGGAGAAAAGACTTCTCTTATTGGTCAAGTCTCTGTTTAATCAGAAATGCTCTGATAACCATGTGTCCAAAGTATCTTCCCTCAAGAATTTCAACAAAAACTTCACACAGTTGACACAACTGGCTGGTCCTCATACATGATCCCGTTCCTTGGGATTAGCTTCCCTTATAAGCAGTTCTGGTAATGGAACTTAGTACTGTCTGCAGCATGTGAACAGAGGTGACTGTGACTTCCCACATGCGCATCCATATTACTTCAACCTTAGAAGCAGAGCCCTGCTAGCCAAGCACCTTCAAAGTGTCATAGAGGGCGCCAGGCTGTTGAACTGCATGTTTGAATATCAGATGATATTCTGCAATAAGGAAGGTAGATGTAAAAACGGCATTGTCAGTAAACATGCTAAACATTCATCAAGACTGTAGAGCTTGCCTGGAATGAGTAAGATCTAGGCTCTCTTCAGGCACTGGAAATCCATGGCAAGAATCTGCCAATGCAGGGAAGAGCTGTGATGGCAGGATGAAGTAAGGACACAGGTGCCAAACATACTCCTTTTCCCCATAAGTTGATTTTTTTTCCTGTGCTCTATTGTTGCACTTGGATGGGGAACTGTGGAACTGTTGGGCTTGTCTTCTTAGTTTCAAGAGCAGTTCAGTATCTTCAGTAGGTCCGGAGCATAGTGGGAATGTGAAATCTTCACAGGAGCATACTGACTACCCTAATTAGCTAGGCAAAAGATGCTACCATATCTAAGTAATGGTCCTAGCTGAGTGTGGTGGCACAGGCTTGTAATTCCAGTCATCTAAGAGACTGGGCCAGAAGGATCCTTACTTTCAGGCAAGTCAAAGCCACATAGTGAGAACCTGCCTCAAACTGAGATGAAAGGAGATAGAAACTGAGTAAGCAAGACAAACCACGGCTAACTGCTTCAGGTTAGGCAGGGAGACAGGACCCCTCCTCGGTTGTTTTGCTTTTTAAAAGCCTTTGTGTCTTGGCAGACACTCTCTGGCCAGTAAGTGCTCTTGATTGAAAGAACACATATGTGACAGAAACAGAATGCAATGAGCCAAACTCTAAAAGATGACCTATTTTAGAATTACTTTTAACATTTTTAAAATTATTATTTAATATATGCAGGTATTTTGGCTGCATTTATGTCTATGTACCATTTGTGTGCCTGGTGCCTATGGGAGGCCAAAGAAGACAGACACATCTGTTTCTCTGGGACTGGAATTATAGATTGTTATGAGCTGCCAGGTAGGTGTTGGGAATACAACCTAGATCCTCAGGAAGAGCAACCAGTGCTTTTAATCACTGAGCCATCTCTTCAGTCCCTGTTAATAAATATTTTGGTACTATTTATTACTTGTACTAAAGGAAAGTTTGTTAAAATAAATAAAAAGCCAATATACATTAACTCAGGATTTAAATATTCCTGTACATGAAGACAGTATAAGAAAAAGGGTACATATTGAGGAAATCATCATTTAATATAAATGTGTTTGGTGTAGGAGGGGTCTTCTGTATTTCTGTTGTTTTCATTGGTTGAATAAAGAAACTGCCTTGGCCCTTTAATAGGGCAGCCCTTAGGTGGGCGGAGTAGATAGAATGGAAGGCTGTGAGAAGAAATGTAGCAGATGCCATGATCCTCCGGCCCAAGATGGATGCAGGTTAGACTCTTCTGATAAGTCACCACCTTATGCATGTGGTGACATACAGACTTTTATAATGGGTTAGTTTTAGATGTGAGAGTTAGCCAAGAAAAGGCTAGTGATAATGGGCCGGTCAGTATTTTAATTAATACAATTTTCGTGTGGTTATTTTGGGCATAAGCTAGCGGCCATGGCCGGGAGTCAGATGCTGGGAACAAAAGGGCCCACGTTCCTCTCAGGTTTTGGGAACACAGCCCCTGCCTTAATACAACATGTGTTTATAATAAAGGATATGATATTATGGTATTTTCAGAAACATTATAAAGTAAAGAAGGTGTCATTTTAAAAATACATACACGCACACAAAATGAATGATGTTAAAAGTCAAAGCTCAGGACAATTTTTCTAACCCTGAATTTGTGTAATTTTTAATAATCCCTGGAAAATTCTATGAAAATAAATAAGAGAACTTTAGCAATATTTACATTACTATTGTCTCACAATATCATTTCAATTAAATAAATACAATAAGCTTTTTTAAAAAATGTATGGCACTAACCCATTTTTGGTAAAATTTTCTGCTTCCATCTTGCCAGTTGGACAGTCAATATATATTTTTGACTCAAATTTGGCACAATGAAGAACAAGAATGATGGAATGGTATTTTAAAGGTTTTCATACCTATGTTTCAATAAATTAGCATTTTTTATTTTACTGCACATCTTCACGACATGAGAAAAAATAAGTGTATTAGGTCTCCCAAAGGGAAGTATTTCCAAAGTAATATCTGTTCATCTCTGGTCATCTAGCCTTCGCTTGTTGGCTGTTTTCACTTTTCTCTTGAGCACAGCTCACATGTATCACATGTAACAAACACACTTGTGCTATCCTAGTAGTCTCTTGGCTTCTCTGGAGGTGGTAAGCGCTCACTATGTTACATGTCCTACTAACTATCCTTCTGAGGATGTATCTCGGAAGATGCATATTAATATTGGAAAGTCTTGACACTAATCTACTCAAACAATAAAAGTGAAGCACAGTAAATGAGATCTCAGAAACACTGGATATGTTTCTTCATTAAAAAAAAAACCCTTTTTAATTAAACCATCCAATTTAATGTTTTTATATGGCACTTTAGTTTTGAAGGTAAAGTGATCCAGAGACAGCTGACAAGGAAATTATAACTGCAATTCCTTGGTGAAAATGTTAATGACAGCAAAATATCGTTTAATGAGATGGCGGCGGCACCTGGATTAGCACGCTGTAAGAACGCTGTTCCTGTGTCGTTGGCGTCTTCACACTTTACAGACATTTTGTCATCTCTAGGTCATTAGGAAAGAATTTTTAATGATTTTTCTAGAAGCAAGCAGTTCAAGTTACATCTAATTAGATGACAATAATAAGCCCAACACATGCAGTAGCTAAATATATACATAATTAACCAGGGAGCGCGTGTTCATCACAGAGTAAGAGCCTGGAGAGTGCTAACCAGGGGGACAGGGCTGGGGTTGGGAAGTTGGGCTGAATTCATTAGCTGATCATATGAAAAACAACTCAAAGCCTTAAAGAAAATAAAAATTTCTCAAGTCTAGGGAGATCGTTTACACAAAGCTATGTTAGCAATCACTGTGCTGTTTTGGTTGTTTGTTTTAATGAAAGAAAGCTCTTAATGTCTTTTCCTAGCATTATCTCAGCAGTGTAAAGTGAGGCTTAGGCTGTATCTCTCAGAACACAATGAGCAGAAATCAGGTAAACTCTGGTAGCCAGAGGCCAAAACTGTATTTCGAGTTGAACTCTAAGCATCATCAAAATTATTTCACATAATCTACTATAATTTGACATTTTTGAAAATATCTTAAGTACTTAAAAAAGAATTAAATATATTATGCCATAGCTTTAAGAAGGACTCTGATTCATTTTGAAAGCTGAGCCTTCAAGGTATTATTTAATTAAATAAAGTTGGGCATGGAGATACATATTTGTAATCCTGGCACTTGGAGGATGTGGCAGAATGGTCAGGCCAGCCTAGGATAAGCAGAGACACTGTCCTAATAATACTTAGGGAGGCAGGAAAGGTCATGCGAGAATCTGCGTGTGCTGTAGGTTCCCAGTGGCATAGCCCACGGGGCAAGAGGTGACAAAGCCACCAAGATGTCAGCTTTGACACAGCTCAGGCTTAGGTGCTACTTAATTCTTAATTAATACTTCTACATTCTTAGTGAATAGTTATTGAATTTGTAAATAGGACAAAGACTGAACACATTATTGGGCTTTAGGAATTTATTATTATTATTATTATTTTTTTTTTTCAAGATAGGGTTTTTCTGTAGTTTTGGAGCCTGTTCTGGAACTAGATCTGTAGACCAGGCTGGCCTTGAACTCACAGAGATCTGTCTGTCTCTGCCTCCAGAGTGCTGGAATTAAAGGTGTGCACCACCACTGCCCGGCTAGGAAATTTTTTTGAAAAGTTTTTTCTTTTTTTCTTTTTGAAAATTTGAACACTTGGCAACCTCTTTAGTATATATGCAACTGTGTGTGTCTGTTTGTGCATATAGGATGTCTATCATATGAGGACTGAAAAGTCCACTAAAGCAGTTGCCACATGTTTCTAGTCTCATTGTTTTCAGGCATCTAGAAACGAGAAAGGAAAACCAGCTAAGTCAAACAGACATTTAGAAGTGGTCACCACAGAATGGGCCATGAGATGGATTGTATGGTTCAGGGAAGCTAGTAAGAACAGACAATAAACTTGAATGTGTAAAACTGCAACAAAAATGTGAAAAATATGAAATTTATGAAGCCACGCTGACCTACTTTTATTAAAAGTATCAAACTTTAAAGGCTCATTCCATATTAGACTCTGATTCTGCTCCTTATTTAGTTCTGGTTCCAAGAATCCCATTCCTACAAACCCAGTAAATTCATACAGTGGATCACATACACAGAGATTCACAAACATAATGACCAAGTCTATTTACTGCCACTGCCAAGAGTGCCCGTGTTGGTGCTCAGTACAAATTGGCACTCACCTAGAACTTCACAGTTGATGGGAAGAGAAGAATAACTAAGAATAGGCCCAGGAGAACATCTGGGGACAGTTACACCCATAAACTTCTCCCACTGTCATTCTACTTCTAAGCATCCATTTTGCCTGAATCATTGCAGACATCTATCAAAATCCTTGAAGAGTTCACTTAAACCTTCCTTGAATAGTCTGTTTCTTCAACTATTCTTCCATCACACTCAACAGCTTTAAATGGCTTGCTTCCTTGCTTCTTTGTAAATGCAAGGAAAAAAAAAAAAAAAGATGGGTTTTGCTCTATAGCCCAGGCTGGTCTAGAACTTTAAATCCTCTTGCTACAATATCCCAGATGCTTCCAGGGTTGAAAAGATACCTCTTTCGGCAAGGCACTCATTACTTAAGCAAGGCATCCTCAGTTCTATCCCCAGTACCCATTTGCAAGAAAAGTTGGTGTAGGCTGTGCCCTTGTAATCACATTGCTAAGGAAGTGGAGAAGGCAGATTCCTGGATAAGAATGACACCCACGGTTGACCTCTAGCCTCCGATGTATGTGTACTCTTCACATGAGTACATACATACCTGCACTTGTGTATGTGCACACACAGAGAGGTGTACATAACTATGCCCCCTTGAGGCTGCTGTGTCCAGTGAAGTCTTTCACCCTGTGCGTCTGCAGAAGTACAGGAGCATCTGTCACAAGCCCCAGGTGATACTGCTGTTGACTGCAGCCTCACTCTGAGAAGAATGAGCGCAGGAAGCTAGGATGGCTTTTTTTTTTAAACCACAATACACGCTCAGTCTCTTACATTCCTCTTTATTTGCCACCCCACTGCTACTACTTACGTCCAGATTTTACCTCCACTTCTGTCTGTAAACTTTAGCTTAGAAACCCTAGGTTTACAAGAAACAAAAGCAGGCATGCTGGTTTCTATGCTTGCAACACACAGCTTATCACATTCACTCACATATCATCTTTGTTCACTGTTTTCTGAAATAGAATCAATCTATGTATCCCATGTTGGCCTTGAATTTGCTATGTAATTCAGGCTGCACTCAAACTCACCATCCTCCTGCCTCAGCCATTCACGTACTTGGATTACAAGTTTCAAGTGTAACTTGTAGAGGAACTGCAAAGGTATCTCTTATCTAAATTTAGAAGCATCCTGACCCAATCAAACAAAGTGGCTCTCAGAAAGCCAGGCATGATGTGGTTGCAGGGGGCAGAATGCCACCGCTTTGGAATTTACTGACACTCATTCACTAAGGGCACCGGAAAGGACAGCAATGAGCTCTGTAAAACAGTAGACCCGAGACTGTTCTATGCACAGGATACACCACATTCTGATGTTAAACAGGAGAACCACCATAAGAACACTTGCGGTCTAGGGACAGAACTGGAGCTGCTCATCCTGTTCCTCAGCTTTCTATCTAACAGCTCCAGACGGCTGCTCAGTCAAGGAAAAACCCATTTATTTAACGAGAGACAAGGAATCTGTTATTCTTTCCTCTGCTCCAAGGAGAATTGCACTCCAGGTTTTGTATGTGCTGGACACTAACTACATCTGCAACACAAACTGCCTTGCTTAATAGTACTTCAATAAATAAGAAAGTCTTAACAGAATATAGAAAAACTGTTTGCAGGAAAACATAAAAAACAGTTATTATTCTCCAAACATCGGATAGTAATTATGTACCTGAAAATAATAGTCTATGTAAACAAAAATTTTAGTTAATAATCTGAAATACAGATGGTAAATTATACTTACAAAATAAAGAATGAATGTAAAACTGCTGTGAAGTCATGTACTCACCTAAGAATGGCTCTCTGTAACTGAGTTGTTTCCATAGTTCAAACACGACCAAAAGTACTTTAAAAATGTGCCTATCCATAACCTATACCACCCTTGTCCTGTTATTGTTTGATAATATGGGTTGCATGTGCTCACATGGCACTCACACCACGTGAGAGGCTATAGCTAATGCAGCTGGTTTCATGGAGGGAATCATGGGTTCCGTGCAACCTTCGGTTTTGTTATGTCTAGGGTCCTGGGAACTAACTGTTGTACTGCTGAGGGATTTCTGCAAAGGAAATGGAGTTATTTCCCTTTCAGTCATTTTATGTCATGACCTAATCCAGGTGACATTCAAGCTAGGCAGGAGTCTCTTATTCTTTTGCCTGGCTGCTTCATTTTATGCTCATTTCATCTGTGTGTGCTAATGGTAAAGTAACTTAACAGTATTATACAGTTCATTTACTTCATAGGGAGCATATTAACATGTATTTATGACTAAAATAAAAAAATTCAAATAACTTTATTCCTTTTTGTTGACCAATCATGTTCCAGTGCCCGTAGGAGCTACATGAATATTTACGTCTAGATTTAAATGAAGAACAGAAATGCAGTCGCCTTTAAAAACAGTGTTTCAAGGACTAGCACTACTGCATCCCCTGTGAGGAGTCACCAACAGCAATCCCAGGTATGATACAGGCATCGATACTGCTGCAGAGATTCATCTGCCAATGTAGGCTTCACAGAGCCTGGTTCATAGAAGCAAACTCTGCAAATCAGAAGGACTCAGGGCTCTTAAAGCTCAGCTTACATAAAAAGAAGGAGGGACCAAGTCTCACCAACATCCACTGAGCCATCCACAACATCTGATCAGGAGGAAGAAAACAAGCCACTGTGTTCTCTTAATTGACAAACACAGTAACCGTGCTCATCAGTTAGGAAACATAATCTGGGTTTTTGGTCTTATTTGAGGACTTTTAGAAAAAAACATGCCGTAAGACAATCATGACCTAATCCAGGTGACATTCAAGCTAGGCAGGAATCTCTTTTCTTTTGCCTGGCTGCTTCTGCTAAGAATAACCAAGGAGTGAAATAATATTTTCCCACTATTATTCTTACATAGTCTAGCAACAGTTTGTTGTCTCTAATAAACCTTCAGACAATGCTGCCAGCAAAGAAAATGGCAGAAGGAGAGCTAGGGGAAGCATCTAAAATCTTGATATCAGCTGCATAGTTCCTGATAGACATGGGTGTGAATGCACCCATGTTTACCCTACTATTGCATCTGAGTTCCAAGGAAAACGAGACATCCATCAGGTTATATCACCTAATACTCTGATGGTCTGAAAAATGAGGCATCTTACCTGCTATGGTGTTGAGAAACATCAGATACTCAAAGTTGGAGATTTCCCTTCTTTGCCAGCGCTGAGTCATGTTGGAAGACTTATAAAGCTGCCGAGGAGTGGCCAGTGATATCCTCCTATTAGTAAGCAGAGAGTCACAGCTGTCAAAAGTCCACTTACAACTAACTTTTCTGTTTGAGATCATTCAGTAATTTGTGGCTTGGCCTTCATGGCTGGATTATAAAATATGTAGCTGTATGTAGAAACCAGCTCTATTTTGAGACTTCCATTACAGAAAAGGACAAGTCTAGAAGCAGCTCTGTCTGTGAAAATACAGTTACTGATGGCTAATTATAGTACACGGGAGCAACAATTATAAAAACTATGCTCAAAATAAATTATGGTAGACTTTAAGCCACACAGCAAATCTACTGTATGACAACAAACTAATAGTTACACAAGTGTCTGCCTGCAAGCATCAGCCTTAAATCTCAGTGGCAAGGTGCCTGTCACTGAACAAAGGAAGCACAAAGTGCATAGTCTTCACCTGCATGAGTTATACTCACCCTCTAATGTTAAAACAAAACAACATGAGGCAGCTGAAAAAATACACAAGCCCAGTGACATAAACATAGATTTGGGGAACAGATAAGCATTATTGTGTGTTTGCAGGCTCAAAGTGTTTATCTGAAAATTAGGGGGAAAGCTAGTATTATAAAAGTATGATAAAGCGCCACTTGGTTCCTGAAACTATTAAAATTCATGTTACCCTTAGTGTTGCAGTAGTTTTTCCACAATGCTCCTTGGCCAAGAGAAACACCTAGCAGTTCTGTCCACTAAACTGTTAGGTTGAAACACTTACTCAGAACTCAATGCCTGCCACGGTCAGGGTGTGGTTTGAGCATATCTACCAAAGGTTCATGAGCTGGGAACTTGGTCTCCAGGACAGTAGTGTTGAAGTGGTGGGATCTTTAATAAGAGGGACCTTACAGGAGGTACTAGGTCATAGTGGCACTGTTTTCAGGAGGAATTATGATGGTCTTATGGAGTGAGTAAGTTCTCAAGACAACAAGCTGCTACAATGTTTGACTTCATCTTACATGACCATTTGCCTTTCTTGCTCCAAGGAGCCTTCCTCTCAGGCTGAGCAGATGAGGCTGGATCTTGTATGATCAGCCTCTGAAACTGTGAATTAAACAAATTGATTTCTGGCTAAGTCAATATCTTAAAAACAAGTAGCTATTTGGAATCTAACACTGATGAAGAGATGTCGGAGGTACTGTGGTTTCTGAAAGGGCAAGCACCTATTGAGCACTTTATAGTTTCTCAAGTACTGGAACCAAACCTGATGCTAGCACCTTTACTTTTCTGCACCCAAACTAACTCCTCACAGAGATCTTATTTTTTGAACATGGTAAATACCAAAACAAACCTCAAGCTCCTCAAAGATGTATGGATAAAAAGGGCTACCCACTGTTGAAACTGAGAAATGAAAAGCATCGAATCACATAGCAATAGTGATAGCTTAAGGCCATCAACTCTAAACAACTAGGGTGTTTCCTTTGGATCCTGATGTCTGGATAGAAAACACAGGAGAACAGTGGTTAAAATCACCTGTGAGATGTGAGTGTTTGCCAGTTAATGTTTTGTCCAGTGTGAAAAGACTATTTTATGGGACAAACATGAGTCACCTTGATAGAAGATGAAAAATGATAAAAGAAAGGTGGAAGCAATGACAAGTTATCTAAGTTTTCTTAATTGTAAATTAGGGTAAGAAGTTTATTATTTTCTAAAAAATGTGAGTGCTTTTAGGTTTAAGGGAAATGATCCTGTCATAATTAAGACACAAATTGTCCCTCACATATGGGAGGTACTCAGTGAACCACACTGTAAATATTAATTAATCAGAGAGACATTCATGAGGCAATGCTATTGTCCTTTCGTCCTGACTTTTGCTTATTAAGCAACAATCTGATTTGCAATGTGACCTCCTTGGTGAGCTTGCCTTGGTCTAGGCTAGGGAATGCTGAAGTCAGTTGCTTGGGGAAGATAGCTGCCTTTGAATTTGAAAATGCTTTGTTGTTTAAAATTAAGTGTGTGAAGGCTTTAGCTGAAAGTCCTGAGAGCTGACTTAATTTTGCATATACCAACAGAACCAGGTGTCAAGAAAGCACAGTAGAGATATCGGAAGTCTTTGTTATTCTGTCAGGACACACCAGAGAGCGTCTCCTTGGAAGAGCAAGGTATCACTCTTTCCTTCTGACCATTCTCTAAATCTCATCTTTCACAGCAGACACGTGCAGCGTCAGGGAGTGGGAAGTATATGTGTGAACATACACTTTATCTATGAACTCTCTCTCTGTGGGTATGTGCACACATGTACACAAGTACATACTACAGGTAGACATTTACCGCTTAAGAAGTGCCTTTACTTTGTCTTTGTACTTTACTTTTGAGTGCCCCTACAAAGATATGGTATCCCATCTTATGGTATGTGAGAACGTCACTCATTTTGCCTGTATCCTGGGTTCTCTCCAGATGGTAGGGATCTTATTATTTCCTAGCTTGTAGGTAGCAGGTCTAGGCCTACATAGACTTCTCCTGGCCTCGTTTGCTACTTCTAAGACTACAAGTCTCAGAAACATGCAAACTGAGCCTGTAAGAATACTGCTTGGAAAGTAAGAATGAGTGGAGACTTTAAAGCGAAAACAAGACAAGAGACCAATGGGGTGTTCTGAGACCATGGCTTTATGAAGTGACAGAAAAGGCAAATCTACTGAGTATTTATTTTTCTACCCCTAAAAGTAATCTTTCATAAGTCAAACATAGTTGATACCCAAAATCAGTGAGGCAGATAGTAGGAGAGCTGTTGTTTGTTTTGAATGAATCACATTCAGACAGGTTCAAAAGCATCACAGGAAATCATACACACCCCTCCTGAATCATAGTCACCGAGTAAGACGCTAGAGGGAAGAAGCTCACACTTACCCAGGAGAAAAAAAGACCTATTTGTGTATTCTTAACATTTATTCCTGGAAAAACTTCTTGAACTGATGATTAAATGTAGAGTCTGTGAGCTCTCGGGAAGGAAGTAGTAACTACTGTGAGTCAACTTGGGGACAATCAATAAGAACAAGCCTTACAACCCTCTATCATTGTTTTTGATAGAGTAAATGCATTTTTTCTTTGACTTGAATTGTTTATACATGCTTCATTATCTACTAGTGTCTTGGTTTAATCTTGTCATTCTCCTCACAAACATGCTGAGCATGCACACACATGTCCATGAATTTCTCTTGTACTGGAAGCTCAAAGAGAACAGGTCAGACAGAAAGGAAGAGAGCCCTAGAGAAGAGCACTTAGAGAGCATTCGTGCAATTATGCACTGAGCTGTGAGCTGCAACTTGAAAGATTCATAAAACACAATGCCTATCTTTAGAATGTCTGGTATCTATTTAGGAAAGACAGACAGAGATTGGCTTTTCCTCACAGGAGTGCCAAGTGAGGGACTTAACAGTTTGTAGTGCACAGTGTTGTCTCTCTGTGCAGAGCACACCTCCACCAGCCTGTGGATATAATCCTCTTCCTACTCAGGGAGGAGGTGGCAAGGAATCAAAGGTGTGTTTTCCAAAAACCCTAGAATGCAGGGGATCCTTGGGCCAAGTCAGCAAACACTCCTGCTGTTTTAGAGGTGTAAGACGACCTCTTCTAGCCAAAGGAACTCATGATAAAGAATCTCAGAAATTTCTGAGAAATATGCTCCCTCTTAAAATACAAAAATGTAAAGAAAATCAGCTGTGTTTTCTCTCTACTAATGCTGTGAAGATGGGGTATCTGAGGCAGCCATAGTGATTTTGTGACCATAAAACCAATCCAGATTGCTGATGTACTGAATATCTGAACCAGGACTAGCGACAGCAGTGTCTTAACTTTGGAGTCTTTTTGCTACACACACAGAGAGAGATACACACACACAAAGGGTGGGGGGGGAGAGAGAGAGAGAGAGAGAGAGAGAGAGAGAGAGAGGTGAGACTACTCCTATTCAGGTACTCATGTTCATAAACCCAAACACAGATGATACACATAATTAGTAACTGTGTTTTCTGCTTAGATTAGCAACTTTTTTTTTTAGATTAGTAATGTTTAATAAAATGAAGTTTTGAATGGTTCTTCAAAAATACTAAGGTGAAGGATTTAGGTAAAAACTAAACTATACCATAATGAATATTTTTCAAGATTATTTTATTACCTCAATAAACAACCATTTATATCTACTATTTATAAAGCCATAATTTATATGTTATTCCAATGTACTTAATCACAAACACCACTAGAGGCTTTTGGTACACTAGTACTCTATGGCTTTAACTAGAAAGATTTCTTCTTTTCTTCCTTCTACTTCTCTTCCTCCTTCTTCTTCTCCTCTCCTCCTCTTTTGCTTTTTGTTTTTTTTTTTTGTTGTTGTTGTTGTTTTTCGAGATATGGTTTCTCTGTGTGCCTGTCCTGGAACTCACTCTATAGACCAGGTTGGCCTTGGACTCACAGAGATCCACCTGCCTCTGCCTCCCACGTGCTGAGATTAAAGGCATGTGCCCACCACCTAGCGAAAAAATGTCTTTCTTGGGGTCTGGAGAGATGGCTCAGTGGTTAAGAGCACTGGATGCTCTTCCAGAGGACCTGAGTTCAATTCCCAGCAAACGCATGGTGGCTCATAACCATCTGTAATAAGATCTGGTGCCCTCTTTTGGCGTGCGGGCACACCTAGAGGCAGAATGTTGTATACATTTAAAAAAAAAAAAAAGAACATATAGTTCTTCTTCTTCCTCAAAAAATGTCTTCCTTATAGGTTAACTGTGACTGGAATGACTGCAGACATTGGGGACATTTTAGTAAGTTTACCCTAGCCATTCTCTAATTCTCAGTGCAGCAGTTTCCATCATCTCCTTCCCTATAAATAACCCACAGAGAAAGAAAGGTCCTCGGTCTTAGAAATTACTATATATAAACAAACCATGATAATGTGTAACATGATATAATTACCTGGCTTGTGGCAAACCATAGCTGGTCCCCACTCCAACCCGAGGCAAGCTGTAGACAACTTTTTTAACTGTTGCTTGGTCAGGAAAATTAAACATCACAGAGGCTGCAGTAGAAGAAAAGAAGGTGCTTTAGCAAATCACAGGAGAGCTGCCCGCTTAGGGCACAGTACTGAACGAATACTGTGGCTTATCTGAAATGGCAATGAGTTTTCACAGAAGATGAGTCTTCTCTATAGCTTTGTTCACATAACACCAAAATGAACATCTTCACAAATACTTTGCTTTGGTGGTAGTACACAAGAGGAACTAAACAGTACTTTACATGCAAATGAACAATATCAAGAGTGAGCACACTGTTCAGGCTCCTTCAGAGACTTACTTCTGTTTGCCATGAACACTTCCAAGGCTGTGTTCTGCAGAAGGTAGCGTCTTGAAAACACGGCTCGGATCTCACTGAACATCCATTTTCCATGAAGTCCCTCAGTGTATGCAAGAACCTAAGAGAAATGGGTTCAAAGGGACAGTAACCAATAAAGAACTTAAGACTTGGAGAACACTTTATATAGAGCGCTATGTAAAATCCTAAAATGAGTTATCTTCTGCTTTCATGATTTATCATGGCACTGTCAATCATCACAATTTCCACCTTTCAAAACTCTCCCGACTCAAGAGGAAACAAAGGAGTAAGAATAATTATATACTGAAAATGACCCTGAGGCTTAAACAGAAATTATCCTGTCTGTGACACACACTGTTGGTACTACCAAATATTCCTCTTTCTTTCACTTTCTCCCTTACTTCATGGAAGCCAGTTACTTTTTCCTGATGGTCTGAGCAAGACTTTTCCAGTAAAAGGTGAGATAGCAGATGTTCATAGGTTTGTATGCCACATGTTATATGCTGTAACTGTTCAATTTCTCCCTAGTAACCTGTCAGCAGTCATAGACAACACATAAGGTAAAGACTGTGTATTAACACAACTTTATTTACACTTAAGTGACTGAATTTGGAATAAGAATGTCAAGAGTAACTATAACATTATTCCGTTTTCCCAAATTGCCTTGAAACTCTGGTAGGACATTTGACCTAGTGCTGCCTAATGAGAGCAGAGCTAAAAGCACCTGAGGATGCTTTTGAAATGCTGATGACTCACAGGACATTCTCCTGTCCTCCTTATATGAATGGAGATGTAACAGCTGACATCATAGCAGTTTGGGAGAACCATGAGGAACGTCAAGGAGGTGCAGCCAGGTTGGCCCCACATTGGGCTGCTGGTACATGCAGAACATCCCACAGAACACCCAGTATCTAGACTGCTTGCTCCACAGCACAAATCAGTTCACAGCTGATGAAGCTACATTTGAGGAGTATGCAAAGCACAGTCTGTTTGAAGCACCAGTGCTGCTAGCATCTGAACTTTTTCCTTGCATCTGTACCTGAACTTACTTTGCTGAAAATAGAAAGTAGTTCTTAAGTTTCATATACATTAGGTTTTTGTTGCTCTGAAAATAAGCTATGGCGTTTTTTCATGGTTCTTTTAAAGAACAAAGGCTATTTCACAGAGAAACACTGTCTCGAAAAACCAAACAACAACAAAACAAAAACAGACACACAGAAAAAAACAAAAACAAACAAAAAACCCAATTGCAAAATAAGTGTTTCTGATTCTGGTGTGTGTGTGTGTGTGTGTGTGTGTACACATGTTCCTGTGAGAATATATGGGTATGCACATATGTGTAAAGGTCATAGAGATCAATGTTAGTTATCTTCCTCGACTGCTCTTCACCTTACTCTTCTTTCTCTCTCTCTTTCTTCTTTTTTTATTGTCTTGAAATATTTTTTATTTCTTCAATTTTTACTTTCAGGAGTGACTGAAATAAAAAATAAAATTGAGTTCCATCATTATTGTCACTATGGAAATGGCTTTAAGAGAAAACTGGTCAGATGAATATTATTGCTTCCCACTTTTCAACTGCTAAATAGTTGCCATTGATAAAACAGACAAGCCAGAGAATCTGTCCAGAATGTTCAAGACATGGTATATTATACAACATGCCTGTTCTGGGGAGAACACCCAAGACATAATTGTGTGTATTTCTTGGTCTCATCATACAAGACAAGCACAAAGGTACCACCCATGCCCCTGAGAACGTTGGACCATGCACCCTTGAAAAAGGCCTTGCTTCCTTCATCACGAGCAATCTTCCTCCAGCAGTCAATTGTGCCTGTATACATGATATCAGTTCCTCTGTGTCCTGACTGCATCATCATAAGACGGCGAACAGTGTCAAAGGGATAGGAAGTCAGGCCAGCGACAGCAGTGACAGACTGTGCAATCATCCAGCTGATGAAGATGTGAGTGTTCTTGGGATCTGGAAGCATTCCCTTTGCAGTGTCATAGATGCCAAAGTAGGCAGCTTGGTAGATGATAATGCCCTGGACTGACACATTAAAGTCTTGGTGCAGGCCCCTAATCCCATCAGATTTGTAGATCTTAACCAGGCAGTCACCAAGGCCTTTGAATTCCCTTTCAGTTCCAGCTTTGCCCACATCAGCTGCTAGACGGGTACGGGCAAAATCAAGGGGGTACACAAAGCACAAGGATGTGGCCCCAGCGGCACCACCTGATGCCAGGTTCCCTGCAAAGTAGCGCCAAAACTGGGTCCTCTTGTCCACACCACCCAAAAAGATCTGCTTGTATTTATCTTTGAAGGCAAAGTTGAGAGCCTGGGTGGGGAAGTATCTGATGACATTGGCCAGGTTACCATGCCAGAAGGACAGGACTCCCTGTTCCTTGGGGATATGAACCACACAGTCTAAAATGCCCTTGTATTGCTTATCTGCCATGATTTGCTTGCTGGCATGCTGTACCTGCAGCAGCAGCTTGACCCACTCGATGGGTGCTACCACCATCTTGGAGATGGCCGCGACCACTCCACTTGCCAAGAAGTCCTTGGTGAAGGACACAGTGGCATCTGTCATGTTGAAAGAGAAAGAAAAGGCACACGGAACGGGACTGGCTTGACAACCGGCTTTGACTCCCAGATTCTGGGGACTCTCTTTCTTCCTTAAAGTGTTTTGTGTGTGTGAGGATTTGCTTGCACATGTTTGTGGACCACCATAGCATGCCTGGTGCCTGTTGGTGTCAGAAGAAGCAGTCAAATCACTTGAAGCTGGAGTTATAGACTGTTGTGAGCCACCATTTGGGTGCTGCGAATCGAACCCAAGTCCTCTGTAAGAGAGGTCAGTGCTGTTAACTGCTGAGCCATCTCTCAGTCAGTCTCTCCACCTTACATATTGAGGCAGGGTTTCTCACTGAATCTGGAGCTTATCATCAGCTAATCTGACTGACCAGCAAGGTGATCCTCCTGTCTCCTACTGATCTAGCATTATGACTGTGGCAACATACCACCATGACCAGTTTTTTCTTTCTTCCTTATGTGATTGCTATGAGGACCCAAAGTTAGGTCCTTGTGCTTGTGTGACAAGTACTTTACGACTGAGCGCTCTCCAGGCCCCCATTTCCAGTTCTTAATTCAGATTGAGTCTTCCTAAGGCCAGAAGGTCTTCAGAGATTATTACATGTATTTAAGTCCGGAGACATTCAGAACCAGCCAGACTCTTGCTAAATCTTGGTTCTGCCATTTGCTAGTTTTAGATCTTAGAAAAATTACCTGACTCCAGCTGCCTTTTGTCTTCTGAAAAGTGGTGACAGTAATACCCTTTTTGCTGGTTAGTTTAAGGACCAGTAAATATAGAGTAGAGGGCCAGCTTTATGAAGTTGTCCTTACCACGTGACAACTCCTCTCAGCTTCTAAATGCAAAACTTCCCATGCATTTTACAAAACAGTTACTATGGTGACTCACTGCACTTCATATTTACACATTCTCAGGTAACTATAATCAGTTGCTGTTCTGAATTTCATACACTAGTATAGTTTTTTCAGAATGAAGTAATGGAAAGAATACAAGATTACCAACATCTTTTGCATTTGTGAAGTGACAAATATATTAAGACAAATAGTTGAAAAATATCTGCACTCACTAAGAAAAAATAATTAAGACCATTGAAATCCAGTCAAATGAGTAAAGCATGGTAATTTCCTGTGAAGCCTGTGCTGGGTCCCTCATATTAATACCAGTATGCTATATTAGTGTGTGTGAATGTACATGCAGACACAGGTATGTTTACACGCATGTCTGTCTGCAGAAACTGATATGTCAAGTAGGTAACTGGAAAACAAGGTGGCCTGATTCTGTGGGTGTCCCATGTGAACTTACAAGTTCTGTCAGTAGGAATTTACCAGTCTCTTGAGTCTATCTTAATCCTTCACTACTTGCTCTATTAAAATGAATCTGTACCCTTTAAATCTGTTCCCTCTGCTGGCTTGCATGATGACAACGCCTATCAGAAGCACCAGAAGCCACAGAAGGGCTTGCTTCCTGTGTTGCACTCCTTCAGTTGCCAACTCCTTGGAATGAAATTTCTAAAAAAAAAAAAAAAAAAATGCTAGAGGACAGTGGTCCAGCAGAACCATTGTGTGGTTGGCATTCAGGAAACTACAGCATGGCAGAAGGGCCTCATCCTAGGCTTCTAAGGAAGCCCAAGATACTCCTTCCGCTTATCTACAAAATTCCTATAGTTCTTAGAGTTTCTTTATTTCTTATTAGCCATTCCCTTGTTGCTCCAATCTCTTGTTTTAATTATAATTATTTATATTGCACTTCAGCCTTGTAAATTGCTGTGTGGTTTCTCTCCCCTGCATGGATTCAAAAGATTCCTGAAAGGCAGTGGGAAGGTCATATGGTAAGACATTAGACAACACTGGGGAATTGTGTATGGGAAGTAGAAGGCTGTGCACGCCGCGGTGGAGTGGTCAGATAGGATTTTACTGGGGCTTGTGATAAGGAGTTTAATCTACTGGTGTGCATTTCAGAAATGTAAAGGAATATCATTTATAGTCAATTGAATGCTGACTTTACAGCATATTTCTATAAAAGTCTGGGTGCCAAGCCCAGGTCTGAAATATGAACTGATACAATAAAGCTGTCTGTGTTTTATTTATACCTTTACTAGTTACATAATATTATCTAACTTTTAGAATCTTCTATAGCAGTACTTTAATTTGCTTTTCTTGTAGTTGAAGATATTCTTCGACAACATTCAAGTATTTTTATCAAAAGTTGAGGTTTGTGGTTTTGTTTTCTTTAACTCAGCTTTTCCATATCCTCTGGCTATGTCTCCCTGCTTCTGCAAACTAGTTAGATCTGCAAACATTACAGAATCTAATCGATAACTACTAGCTACATCATTTGGTTTCATTTTCTGAAAGCTGAATAAACATGAATTTTAATTCTATAGGTCATAACCATGAACAGTTAAGTATCTTGATCCCAAATCTTTTTTGTAATTTATTTCACCAGAGATACTGTATTTGTAGGCATATAGTGATTCTGGGAACAAGAACAACAAAAAAACCCTCCTAATTACTGAGGTAACATGTCCTTTTCTTTTTTAAAAAAATTGTTTTTAATTGAGCTATATATTTCTCTCTGTTTCCCTTCTTCCTCTCCCCTCCTCTCCTATCTTCTCTCAAGGTCCCCATTTACTCAGGAGTTGATCCCAAATCTTATGGAATCTTGTCATCTTTAAAAATGGCCACTAACTATTTTGAGTCAAGTGCCTGGAATACAAAAGTAAAGACTATGTTAGCCTGTTCCCTAAGGTCATCCATCCTCATTTACCTGTGAGTTGAAGCACACAGGAAGCAAGATGAAACACCAGCTTGTAAACCACCTTCCCAAAAATGTATGCTTAACACACATTATCAGGTGATCATGTTGAAGAAAAACAGGGCTGATGTGCATTCATCTGTATCAGGAATGGGCTGCACTGTCAGAAGCATGAATGGAGTTGTCAAATCAGTTTTGCTTGTATTTTCCTTCAGAGACAGCTAATACTGTGCAAACTAAAAGTTCTTGTTTAGCGATGGCCTCAACGACCTTAGGTCACCAAACACATACATCGGGATGAGCAGCACATATACTTTCTCTCGGGATATGGAAAACGCAATTTATGTGTCAGGCAGTAGTTGCTGCTTAGAACAACTAAATGCCACAGAGGTTGGATGTATCCTTGTCAGTGCTTATGAGGTGGTCATGTTTATAGACATTTCCAGTTCCAAAAGCTTAATTAAAGGGTTTATAATTCAATATTAACTTACAGGTCCCAATTACTTTTATAATTCCATTAAATTACAAATGGGTCAGAATTGTAGCAAATATATTCAAGACAAAATAATTCTAAAGAAATTTCAGGTTTCTATTCACACATGAATATACACATTCTTTCCACATCTGCCTGCTGACCTGGGAAGACTCCCCACCTGGAAGCAAAGCAGAAATGGAGATGGAAGGAGCTACCTACCCAATCACGGCCGGTATAACATACTCCCCAACTTCTCATGCCTACTCCTGGTGATGCTATTTCCCCACCAAATTCAGGGAGAAATAAGAGATAGGGGTTCTATTTCATTTTTACATCACCGGTCTCTTGCTAAAAATACAAAGAGGTAACTGCCCTGACTGGGGTATAAGATCTGTTGATGGTGAAGGACTTTCAAACACAGGACATGGAAGACAGTGATGGAGAGATGAGGAGTGGGCAGTGATGGTGAATTTAAAAATCCCTTTATAAGTAAAATGTTTTCCCAATTGTTTATTTTCAAAACAAACTGAATCTAATTGGATTGCCAACTTAAAGATACTTACAAGTAATTTTTGATGATAGATCACTAGGTGCTTTTTAGCATACAGTATGTATAAACATTGGGCAATATCTGAGAATGAAATTTGGTAACTCCTCTATGTATGTGAACATGATTTTCAACACATCTTTTTTGTTTTGTTTTTATTCAATGTTATTTTAATGATTGCCTAAATACCTTTAGTCAGATATTGTGTTACTTATACATGATGAAATTAAACTTGGAATATAAATTATTAAAGCATATTTTCTACCAATAACCCCCCAAAAAATCATGTATATGCCAGTATATGTGGTAATATTTTGTTTGTGCTATAACAAATAAAGCTTGCCTGAGGATCAGAGCGTGGAGCTAGCCACTAGTTAGCCATAGAAGTCAGGCAATAGTGGCACATACCTTTAATTCCAGCACTTTGGAGGCAGAGGCAGTCGGATCTCTGTGAGTTCAAGGCCACCTTGGGCTACATAAGATTGATCCAGTCTAAAAGAGAAACACTGCCAGGTGGTGATGGCTCACTTTTAATCCCAGTACCAAGGCGGTGGAGACAGGAAGGGATATGGTTGGGTGGAGAGAGGAATATAATATACCTCATAGAGGTAAGAACTTTAGTGGCTGGCTCCTTTACTTCTCTGATCTTTCAGATTTACCCCAATATCTGATTCTGGGTTTCTATTATTAAGACCAATTAGAATTTGTGCTACAAGTATATATCTTTTTTCTTTTTTAAAAATTGAAAATAGATTCTTCTTTCATACAAAGCATCCCGATCACAGTTTTCTCTCCCTCCACTCCTCCCAGCTCATCTCCACCTCTCCTCTCCCCTGGATTGATTTTCACCACATCTTTAAGAGAGGAAGTCAGTTAAATTTTTCATAGTTATTTCTGTATTTTTTGCAATAAGTAATATGCACTGGCAGGCACTTCAGCTAGTCATCTCATTGAGATGAATTTCTAATATTATTTTATGTCTTATTTGTAGTAATCAAAAATACATCCTAACAAAAATTAAAGTGCTGTTATAATTCTGATAAATGCACGTCTGCTATCATGCCCATTACTAGTATATATTATAGGGTAGTTAGGTGTCAAAACATTCTGCAGTTACAGTATTTAGGTAATTCATCCATAGACAAATTTTTATATATTAATCTTCATTTGCTGTAATATATGAATTCTGTACCTGTAGGGTCTGCCCTCTTTCTAGTACTGAGATCTCAGGCAATTATGATTCTTCAGTTTGCTTAAGATAAGGAATATACTAGCTAACCTCACAGAATGCTTGTGAGATCAGGTAAGACCACTCTTTTGAGAAAAGCACATGGGAAGTGTTCAACAAAGGATTTCACAACACTATAATTACCCCACCTCTCAAGTACAGATACACACATGTGCATATGTGCACGCGTGAGCGCGCACACACACACACACACACACACACACACACACGCACAAGATCTGGTCTTAATCGTCAGTAATGACATTATCAGCAAGTGTATAAAGAACTTCACTGAACTCAAAGCTACAACCTGTTTTCTTATCTGTAACTTATATCCTAAAAATTGCCTGAATTAACACCTCTGATATCAAAGCTCAGGCCTAGAGCAAAAGCCACTACTATCATCTGCAGTAGAAACTGTAAGGAAACTTCCACTGTCTTTGTTTTACCAATCTTCTCTTTATGGCTTAGCTATTTTATTATCTTTCAGTTACTTTTGATGTGGGAGTGTTCTCCTGTATTTTGTATTACTCTTATTGGTTGAATAAAGAGCTGCCTGGCTTATAAGATAGGTCAGCCCTTAGGTGGGCGGGGTAGACAGAATGGAAGTTCTGGGAAGAAAGGAAGTGAGAGAGCCAGTTGCCATGAGGCCCCCGCCGCAGAGGGAAGTACCGTAGAACCGGTAAGTCACCCACCTCGTGGTGACATACAGACTTTTATAATGGGTTAGTTTATGAGGTGAGGGCTCGCCGGGAAAAGGCTAGTGATAATAAGCCAGGCAGAGTTTAAATGAATACCGTTCTCATGTTCTCATTTCGGGCATAAGCAAGCAATCAGCAGCTGAGCAGGCCGGCACCTGGGGGCTTGGAAGCCAGGCGCTGGGAACCTACAACCCGCACCTCTCCCTCCACCTACAACATACTTTTATTTAACAGGTACTATGAACTGACTACCAAGAGTAACTGCCTCTGATCTCTGGGAGATCAGAGTCCCACGAGAAAGAAAGGACATATATATTAATGAGGCATAGCGGGCTATGGGTCCAGAGTGTCCTGGCAAGTACTGTGAGAAGGAGAGGTAAAGATTAGAATAGTAAAGGGTGGGTGGGAGGAAGATCACAAGGTTGGATCAGGAATCATGTGGAGTTTGGGCCCTGTTCTGGGAACACTGTCATGCCACTTGAGGATTTTATACAAGGATCCCAGATGATTAAATTAGCACTTTAGAAATCATTTCTGTGCCTACAGTGAAGAAGGGATCTTAACAGGAGAACAGGGAGGCTGCTCCAATAATATATACAAATTGTAAGTCATAATTAGTTTTAAAAAATTATGAACTCATTCAAAAGAGTGTCATTAGAGTTCTTTGCAGTATCTTACATTGTGTCAAGTACTTTTAAACTGATCTATTTATTACCTGCATCCTTGGGAACTAGCAGAGACATTGAGGGTCCTTATAAAGCCTCCATACAGGGAACCTTGATCACTTTGTTGAGTAAAACATTTAGCAGTTTAATTGACAAATGAACAGAGCTATAACTGGCCGAGAGGGATGATGGTGAAGCTGCTGTGCTTCTGTCCTAATCGTGAATGTCCCCATGTGCAAACATCCTGTCTTTTGACTGTGTTTCCTAATTTCCTCAAACTTGACACACTCTAAAATCTTACATTTTTCTCTTTGCTGCTAATTGTGAAAGGATTAGGGACTGGAGAGAAAAGAACTCAACATCATTGTAAAGATAGTAGTTTGTCCAAGCTGGGTGTGGTGGCACATGCCTTTGATCCCAGCATTGGGGAGGCAGAGGCAGGAAGACCTCTGAGTTCAAGGCCAGCCTGGTCTACAATGTAAGTTCTAGGACAGCCAGGGCTATACAGTGAAACACTGTCTTTAAAACAAAACAACAACAACAAAAGATAATAGTCTGTAGAAACTAGAATGTTAACTTCCCTTGCAATATTCTATACTGTGACAACTTTTCAATGGTTACATTTGTAAGTCCTTTACTTTTAGACACCTTTCTTCAAATTTCAGTTCTGAGACAGCATGCTTTCTTTGAACCAATATGGTCAAACTGCTATTTGTATGCTATTTGCATACAATAAATTGTCAGCAAAGATGTTTAGCCTTCTGAAAATGTATCAGATGAGATGTTAGTGTAATGATTGTTAAAGCTAAATTGGTCAATGCTTACCAAGCTGACAGAAAAGAGAACTGTTTTAGCTGGGGATCTAATTATGCTATGAGAGAACTCTTCTACAATATGAAAACTTCTTGCTGTAAAGTATTTAAGTACACAATGTCTAATGGAGTGAGAAATATTAATATTTTTAAAATTAAAGCCTTAAGCATCTACTTCCTGGTTAGCATATGCTTATATGAACTTATAGGAAACTTGCACAAAATAGAAGCTCAATGTCTTCACAACTCTGAGCCACAGAACTTTAAACATCAAAAACACTGTACCAAACACTTCAGCAACACCCAGCAGAGCTTCTGCGACACACACAGTGCACACAAAGTGGCAGTTATAGTTACTAACAGTGCTGTGAATTCCCACATTTATCCACCCCGTGCCTTCTGCCCAGCTTCTAAGTCAACCATTCTGAATATTTTTCAGGTCCCCATGTGCCATGTTCTGTCACACTCCAGTGCCCCTGTACATAATATTTCTTCTGCCTCACTGTTGTGTTCTGCACATCAACTGCCATTAATGATTAAGCTCAGAGACCCTACTACTTCTTCAGAGCCCTGCACCCACCCCTTCATAACAAAGCAAACTGCTATGACTGTTGGCTTACTTGGTGTATTGCACACCTGTGACTCTATGGCTGGCCAAAGACAGGAATTGTCAATGCATCTCATTATTTACTGGTGATACTGAGAACAGGGGCCACCCAACACACACACACACACACACACACACACACACACACACACACACACACATACACGTTATTTAACATCATAGCCAATCTGTATTTAATAGTACATATCTTCAGAAAAGTAACTTTTAGCAATTTTATCAGAATTTATTCATTTTCTTTTTATGTATGAGTGTTTTGTTTACAAACACGTTTGTGCATCATGTGCGCTAGGTACCTGTGGAAGTCAAAAAGAGTACACTGGGTCCCCTGGAACTGGAGTTATGGATGTTTGTAAACCATTATGTAGATGCTGGAAATTAAACCCGGATCATCTGAAAGATGATCATCTTAACTGCTACTCCATTTTCCCAGCCCCCCAAAAGTTCTTGATAAATATGGCCTTTTTCATTTTAAACCAGTCATTAATGGTTTGAGCTAGGTATGGTGGATATAATTTCAGTGCTTGGGAGACAAGAGTAGGAACTCACAGGATGATTCTAACTCCTAAGCTAGCCTGAGCTTCCCAGGGAGATTCTTAAATAAACAAACAAAGAACTGGGTTGGGGATTTAGGGCAGTGATAGAAGACTTGACTAATACCCTCAAGGCCTGAGTATAATGCCTTGCAATGGCGAAAAGAAACAAATACACAAGCAAGAATTCAAAGGCCCTAGACTGATTCCAACTTTATTAGGACTGGATTGGGCAAAACATGGATGTTACTCCTTTTTAAGGGTTGTAATGGCTATTCTTGGTTGACACCTTGACTACATCTGGAATTAAATAAGGCCCAAGTGGCTGGGTACACCTGTAAGGGAATTTTCTTAATTAAATCATTGAAGTGGGAAGACTCACTTTTAATCTGGCTCTTTTGAGGTGGGAAGATCACCTTTGATCTGGGTCACACCTTCTAGTGGTAGCCTATATAAAGGACACGGAAAAAGAAAGCATTTGCTCTTTGTCTCCTTGCTCTCACTGGAAAACCCATTTGTTCACTGGCATTACGGCCTACTTCTTCGGGATTCTAATGTATACTGAAGACCAGTTAAGACATCCAACCTCATGGACTGGGTTCCTGAGCCTTTTATTGGTAGACAGCTATTGTTGGACTAGCTGGATCACAGCCTGTAAGCCATTCTAAGTTTCAGACGTTCCATTTTACTGGGTTTACACAGCAACAAATCCATGATTCTAGCCACAGTCAAATGAACTGGACAGTTCATATAAATGGACTGTTCATATAAATGCAGTTATCTCAACAGGAAACTTTGGATTGATGGCTATGAAAACCCTGCCCACCAGAGTCACACTATTATGAGTGTTGGCTGTCTGACCCAATCAGATAATTTCTCTTGACAATCTGAATGTGAGATATTCAAACACCCATATAGGAGAAGGGGAAGGAGCCAAAAGCAGCAAGAAGACAGTCAGCAGGAGCCACAGAGCAGCTGGTGTTCTGAGAAGCAGAAGCCAAGACAGATGAGATGGGTCTTGGTTCATGCATCCTGTCTCCGGCTCTGGGTGCATCTGGTGCCACTTAGCCCTCCTGGCTCTGGCCACACCGGCTTGTTTTCAGACTTCAAAATGCCAGGCTGCTTTCTATGATAGCCAGAAAACATTATCCTCCCCTTCTGGAAGCATTTCCCCTCCTCTCTTTGCCTAGTTCACTTCTCATTTACCTGTTCTATTTTTTTAGCTAACCTCTTTGGCTACTTATAATTTCTACTGCATGATCTCAAATCACCATACACAAGTTCTCTCCACAGCATGCACCCAAAGGAAGTCTTGTGAACCAATTACACATGAATAATTTTCTAGTGAAAAGACTTGTCTTTTGCAGTAGTAATTAGCAGATGAAAGCTGCTTTAATAAACTTTGAGTTCAGAGTTCGTGAAATGTATTTGCTCAAGAAACCCTGACTCCTAAGCCTTGACAATACATATAAGGGGTTCCCAGGAGAATTCTGTCTCTTACCACCGGTGCTACTCTGACTCCACTCTCCTGGCAAGAGTAGCTGCAGTTGAGACCAACCTGGAGGCAGGGAGCATGCATCATTTGCAGAGAGTTCTTTAATTTCACTTTCTCATAATGGTTGGCTAAAATAATTCTTTTGCTGAGACAGGAGATCTCTATGGAAGCCCAATCAGACTTGAACTCAGACCCTTATACCCCAGGCTTCCAAGGGATGGGATTACAAGCATCCATCACCACAGTCGACTACTTTTTATTTTATATTTATTTGGATGTCATGCTGCTATAGGCAAGAACTTGGGCTTTGGAGGATGACAGATCAAGTACCTATAACTTATTTTCTACCAACAGTTTCTCCTCATACAGCATAAGAGTGCCGTGGGTACTAAACCAGTAACACAGGTGTCCCCAGCAGGCAGGGTGGCACAGTGAGGTACTCCATGCCCTGCTGAGGAGGGAACTAAAAGGTCATCCGCATCAGAACCTCCGGGACAGTAAAGTAAACAACCTGGCAAAGTCACTGAGAAACTGGAGGTGCTGCAGGTACCTGTGACTCCAGAGATGAGGTAAGTAGGGTGCTCTGCCCTCGTTAGATTTAGATTATGGCACGCACAAATACTGTAATAAAGTAGATATTAGCTGTGGCCATCACTCAGCTATTACCCTTAAAGGCAGGAGTCTCTGCAAAGGAAATGTGTCAATAACAAGAACAATGACCCTATCCATATTTAGAACCATTGCCAGTAACTAAAATAAAACAAATTAAAGTTGTATTCTCCATTGATATGAACAAGCTTTCTCTAAAGCATTGTTTTCTTCCCACACAGTGTTATTTCTGTGTCTTACTCAGACCCCATGCTTGCGTAGACTACCTTCCTTCTGTATGGACTAGCATGCGGCACACAGCAAGGGCTCCCCATGTGTAGCTCCATGTCACACCCACCCATGTGTGCTTCTCCAGAATGCCTGCGTGCTTTAGAAGATAAATCAAAATGCGTAGTAGAGACAGCCACATCATGAATTCATTTATGAAGAATGAGGCCCATATGGCACAGAATCCTGCGTAGTAAGTACAGATGTGTCAGTACATTTAACTAATGATATTTTCATTAAGGTTCTGCCAGAATTTGGGGTAAATTGACCTTTATGTCAGAGCAGAATGATTCTTATTGGGTAGGGGATACATTCTAAATGGTGCTCAAGCTTTGAAATGATGCCACTGCAATTTAGGTGGGCATTCCATAGAGAAATGACAAAGTTGGTATGAGAAAGGTAGATACAGGCATATACCTAAAAGTATTTTACATTACAATATAGTGACCTCGAATGCACTGAACTGTGTATGTGGGTGATCACTACACTGTTTATAAATTACCTATGGACACTCAGCCAGTAAAGGGTGGCCTGAACCAACAACCCACAGGAGCTACAGGACACACCACTCTACCTCGAATTAACAGGAAGACCCCCCACAGATCTACAACTCCTTTACTATGTCACAAACACCACAGGCTTGCTAATGCTGAGTTTGCTGTGCAGAAAACCACTGTGGCCCGTGTTCCTGGGGAGGGTGAATGGTACTACACACATGAAACCCTGGTGGGATCTACCAAAATCTAAAATACACGGACAAGTGCTGTGACCCAGAAGTTTCCGATCTTGCCCTGAGAGTAAGTTAACTAAGCACCTGATGGAGTATTCGGTGTTGTGCAGTGAAGCTGGGGCTTTTTTTCTTTTTTAGAGAAAAGGAGCACAAAGTTACCAAAATTCCAAACTAGTGCATGTTTACTCATAAGGAGAAAATTCACAGAAGATGCAGAAAACAGGGTCTCTTCTTCTGGACACTCTTCTTCTGCGAGTTTGCAAGCTCACGCCAGCCCTCAGCTCTTACCAGGCCCTTGTGACTGGGGCTGCCAAGCTTACCCAGTGCGGCAACCTCTTGCACTGCAGGAGTCTGTGAGGAGACACATACTCAAACCCTAAGGATTATCATAACTTTACCTAATTCCTCACTCACTGCTTTACACTGATTTCTCTAACTTAGCAATAAAGATGACAGGTCGGGGATGTTATCACTAGATAACAATTCCTTTCTACTCTTTGCAGTGTTTTGTTTCATTCTTGTTTACTTTAATTCATAGTGTGACCTTATGCCATTTTTAGGATTACTGAGAGTTATGTCTATTTTAAGACATAACTTAAAATATTTTAATTTTAGAATTCACTGAATGTACTTGAAAGGTGCCTATTTTCCTCCCTATTTAAAAAAAAAAAGAATTACTAGTCTCTGTACTAAGGACTGATAAGCCCGTGAGAATCTATAGCTGGCTCTCTCTGAGAGCTCCTTCACTCGATGAGGAAAAGATTCTTTAATACACTGTGAAATAAGATCCCTTACTTCTGATAAATGTCCAAGGATCTAGGCACTGAAGGGTAGCACAACAGAGAATCGATGCTAAAGAAAAATTACACTTCCTCCAACTTTTTAGCTCCTAGATTGGCTCTCACACAGCAATATTAAAAAGGAAGTTTAATATATGATAGCTGACAATTTCACACTAATCCCTGCCGTGCTTTCCTTTTTTTTCCTGAACTGCAGAAGCAAAGGCCAATAGACAGGAGATGAGTCTCAGGACTGCTGCAAGCCTTCAACCCTAATCGAATGGGTGTAAAAACATAAATAAAAAGATGAAAGCGCTCTGCTTTACATATGGCAAAACACATCAGGGAGACTCTGAAAAGAGGAGTGAGACGTTCCATAGGGGCAGGTTAGGGCTGATGCTAATGCCGGCTTAAGATGGTGACAGTCTGGAGCGGGGAGACTGGCCAGGATGCTTTAATTTCTCCCTGGAATAGCTCTGGCCCAACCTTCTGCAACACATCAAAGTCTCTGGAGCTCAATTAAAATTGGATTATATTGAAATGCTCCATCTATGGGAGCTGTGTGTTCACTAACACTTTTCTCTCAGTAATACTCCAGATGACAGTTGCCCATCCCAATTTACACAGTTGTCATAGAGACAGGGAGGAGAGCAGTGGAGAAGTAACACAAAGGAAAGGTAAAGCCTGGGGTTTCTGCAAATGAAGAGCTTCCTGTGTTTCCTGAACCCCATTTATTACACCAGTGACAGCATTCGAGACACAACATTATTACACTCTGTATCTGTGCATGACGTGAAAACAAAGACAGCTGATCCTGGCTCTGGAATTAAGGAGCTGTGATGGAGTGTTTTCAGCTTAGTAAGAATTGCCCTCAGATGTCCCTGCAGGCCAAGGGAGAGAGGGTGACTGGCAAAGCTAGGAAGTGTCAATACCTACTTTTTAATTACAGGTATGACCCACACATGAAGAATAATCTTTGGGATAAGATTTCTTTCTTTTCCAAATCTGCCATTTAAAAATGTCATGCTCCTATGTTTTAAACACAAACTGGATTTGGTCAAATCAGTGAACAGTAATGGGGGCCATCAATGACACAGAATAGATTTCCAAATTATGTGGGATTTATTTCTATCTTTGCTAATTTCCCTTCTGGCATTAAAAACCTATCAGCCCAGTAGCCTAGATGAAGACAACTCAAGTGCCTGGCAGTTCTAAAGAGTGGTGTACTCAGCAGTGTAGATGGCTAGTAACATTCTGTGTTCTCATTTAGGCAGAATGTTTCTTGCTCTATGAAAACTCTAACCTTTCTTGTAATTGGCTTATTGCACTATTAGGGCTGTTCTCCTCCCACTGTGTAGGACACCATGGAAATAGACTAGCTAATTACTATTTTATGGATTAGTACACTATTTTGGAGTGTTAGAGCCTCCGTAACTGTGGTTTTTTTCTCTTGGGAAGATGTGTTAGGATTGTGTAGTAGCAACAAGGCAGAGACCACAAGTGCAGGCCAAAGGGGAAGGAAGCAAAGATGTGTCAGAAAATCTAAAAACCACACAAATCAAAATTTGTCAAAACAAGCTTCGGTTTAAACCAACAAGAAGGGCCCTACAGCTTGGGCCCTGACAAAGCACAGGGGTTTTTATTTATTTATTTATTAGCCCAGCTGTAGAAAACACCATCTAATGAACCTATCTGGGGCGGCTGTCCCCATCCTGTCAGGCATGTCAGGAAATGACAAGCACAGGGGACAGGCCGCCGCCAGTCATAGACAGGCCTGCCAGCTGGAGAGTTCAGCCCCAATCTAATCACACCACCAGAAAATAACTTTCACGCTTTCAGCTTGACAGGATGGACTTGAGGAAAAAAAAACTAGGATTGGAAACAATGCTTTTTGTTTCAGTTACACTCAGTTTTGCACAGTAATTAAAAATGCCTAATAACAGGCCCAATGCATGTTGCTTTATAATAATGCAAAAAAATGTCATATCATAGAAAAAAAAGGATAAAAGGGTCACTTTGAGAATATGGGCACAGAGAAAACGAAGGGCAAACCGTTCTCTGTCTCTTTCAACACACAAGCCACATCATGTTGGAAATTCAACTCTCTTTTTCAAATCAGTTTATTGATACTCAAATTGCTTGTCTTTAAAACTAAGCTTGCAAGGATGACCAGCAGCAGGGCTGGTTTTATTCCTGTGTTCTGAACATCAACACACACGACTAGAGTAAGGAGGTAATACTAGTATTTACATGTAACCGTGATAAGTTGGAGCTGTTGGGAAAGTGTCATTATAAACAAATGCATCCACAGAGGGCACAACAAGCTGGACTGTGCTTACAAGGGCTTGGAAAGAATTCGTAAGGGCTTGGAGAGATCTCATTTGCACTAGACTACATGCCATTTCAGTATCCTGTAGACATAGTATGGATCTATTACATTCACGTGCAATTATCCAAAGTTGTCCATAACTTTGTGTGTGCTCACATACATGCAAATGTAATAAAGTGTGTCCCAGAAAATTTAGTGTTTTCACTGACAAAACCATTTCCACAGGGTAACTAGTAACTACTTGCATTATCATTAAAGAAAGACTTAAGAGCCAAATACAATGCTCTATGTATATCTGTGCTGTGTTATAAGGCATTATTAACACTCAGGAATGAAACACATTTTATTCTGGTTATGAAAAATAGATTCCCATTCACAACTTCACTGCATCTCAAAAGTCAACACTAAATCAAGCATTATTATTTGCTTTACAGTAGTGAAATGTCACCAGTGCAAACATGGAGTTGTGCTGCATTAAATTATTTGCAAGCTCTATCACCTCAGTCTAGCGTTTGATCACTTTCTATCTATAGAATGGTGAGAACCAAGTCAGCCTCAAAGGGCTGCTGTGGTTTAGGTGGTGGGTCTGGAGGGGAATCAAGAGCTCAAAATCAGGTTTATAGAACAATACTTATCCTAGATGGTAAGTAGGGTGGTAAGTCCTTTTAACTGAACCAATAACAATTGTTACTACATGCAAATCAATATGTACAGAGGAGGTAACTAAGACTGAAAATGTCCCAAAGATTAAGCTGAGCTTCGTGGACATGAACACAGGAGGGCTAGGGCTCAGGACTGCTGTGCTGAGGTGATGAAGGTGAACATTTCATATTTCCTTATACCAAGTGTTTTCAATATATGATGATTTTATTCAAGTGTCAGTGTATAATTTTGTCATTAGCTTGCTCAGTGTGGCTTTTCTGCAGCATTATTTAATTCATTTCAGTCATGTTGGAGCATGGAGAGCTTTGACCTACTGACCCCAATTTTCACTTAAAGAAACAAATATCCTTTTTGCAAACTAAGACAATTTTTCTCTTGTCAACCTTGTTTTAAAGTATTAACCTTATTCCCGATATGGTAAATATCCATGTTTGTCACTGAAATCTGCTAGGCACAGCAGCTTTAATAAAGTTATGAAATTGCTTCTGGTCTTACTTTATCCATTTTGAGAAATGATTAAAATAAACATGCTGAGTGAACAAGCTCATGCTGGGGACACATGATGTGTTTTGGTTTTGTTTGCCATCAACTAACTCTTAGAAGGAAACAAAAGGCATGTTTACATCTTCTCTTGGCGACAACACTCCAAATTTCTGGAAGACCATATAACTGTCCTGCCCTGGGGTTATCATGGGCTGAGCAGATGGCTCGGTGGGTAGTGTGTTTGTTGCACAAGCATACAGACCTGGGTTTGGATTCCCAGTACCCACACAAAGCCAAGCACAGTAGCACATGTCTTACTGAGGGGATTTAGATAGGTAGACTGCTGAGGCTTACTGGGTAGCCAGTCTAGCCAACCAAAGAGCTTCAGATTGTCTCAAAACATAAGGCGAAGAATAAGGGCACTGTCAGCACACACCTTTAATCCCAACACAGGGAGTCAGAGGCAGGTGCATCTCTGTGAGCTTGAGGCCAGCCTGGTCTACAGAGTGAATTCCAGGACAGCCAGGGCTACACAGATAAACCCTATCTCAAAAAACAAACCAATCAACACACAAAAACATAAGGTGGAGAGCAATAAAGGAAGACAGAAAAATTGACTTCAGTCTCACACAGGTGCATGCACACACTAACATGAATGCACACAGGACATGAACTATAAAACACAGATATATGCACACAGATAAACAAAGTCATTGGAATGGATTATTCTTGAATTCATGAGAAATGGAAAATTGGATATCAATCTTAAATTGAGTATGACCAAATTATATAATGCACCCTTAAAATAATGTGGATTTAAAATAATGTGGACTTTCTAGAAAAAGAGAGAACAGAGTAGAACCATGGTTATATAGCATTTGTAGCCATAATATTTTATTCTTCAAAAACAGCCAAAAGCAAATGTGGAAAACTTCTGTGTTATGCTCAAGTTGAATAGTTGATGATATGACATTGCTTATTTTAGCCCAGCTTTTTCCTATCCATATTCAGTCACTATATGGCAAATGAGGTGGTGATTTTTATTCCTATTTTATAGGAAGGAAGAAAAGATAAGTGATATTCATCTGCCTCATCAAGGTTACAGAAACTCTAAAGACTAACAAAACTGAGACTGAACGATAAGAGGCCCAGTCTAAATGCCCTTGTTCTTTCAAAGTATACACATTGAAACCCACCTCCCATGAGCATAGCATTAAGACATGGAGCCTTTGGATGGTGATTGATCAAGTCAGGGAAGCTCCACGCTTGAGAAAAGAATTCTAATCCATGGAAAAGAGGTTTGAGGATCTTACTTACCCTCCCTCCAAATATGGGAACCACAGCAGGAGGCATCGTGTAGAAAGTAGAGAGCAGCCTTCACCAGGCACTTTGACTTGGGCTTTCTACACTGGACAAGTAAGCAATGAATTCTGTCCGCAAGCTTGTTAGAGAAATCCAGACAAATGTGACAACTATCCTACCTTGGACTTTATACAGAGAACATCTGCCTATAAATATGGGCAAATTTTCTCAGTCATTTATTTGTTCTTCAAAAATTCCATGCAATTTACTAACTTTTCCAAGTTTCATTAAGTTCTTAGAACCAGTTACAATGAAAAGTCTCCCCAACATTTCAGCATTACAATATTTTTCCGGGACCTTAACAACTTTAGTGATCTTTACCATAAGTTTTACAGAAACACATTCAGATAAGCAGATTAATTGGCTGGCTTTCAAATTCATTTCATAATACAGTGTTTGCTCCTGATCTCTGCAGTCATTTAATGGATATCTCAAGAAACAGTCAGCTTGCTGATATACCAGGCACTATGGCAAATTACATATTTTAAGCAACTGTATTTAATAGGCTTAGGTGCTAGGTAAGAACACAGGTACTTATGGGAGCAGAGGCAAGTGAGCAAGAAGGAGGAGTGTTGAGGTCTTTCCTTAACCTTCTTTCCTTGATCAGACCACACTGTTTGGAGATGAGCTGACCCAATGAACTCATACAAAGGATTTTCTCTCTTCTGAATATACAGCACAGCTCTTCCTTGTGGATTCCCTGTTGGCTGGGCAATGAAATACAGAGTCAGGCTCCATGTTTTACTCTTCCTAGGGTCCCAAAATAAGATGATGGCACCAAAGACACCTTAGCTATTGGATTTAGCTAGAGTCATGGCACTTTCTGAGGCATGAAAATATCAAGACAGTTTAAAGAAACAGTTGCCATGTCTAAGTAAAGAGTGATGAAAGTAGAATGCTAACACAAACTCTTAGTTTCAAATACACAAACTGTAATAAAAAAGAAAAACATATAAATGTATCACAGGCTAAATAATAAAATCAAAAGGAGCATATTAAAGAACAGAATAAAGAAGGAAATACAGCTAAACAAAAGCATTATAAAATTAAGGTAAATATTAGTTCTGTGCAAGGACAGACAATGCTAAAAGTAGAGCCAGAGCAATGATGGAAAGGGACTCAGGTTCTCAGGTCAATGTACTACTTAATGACTAACGAGGCTTTTTGAAACATAAAACTAAATTCAAATTCCCTGAGAAACTTACAATACAGTATTATTTCTGCCCAAAGGAAAGCACCTGTTCTACACAGTAATTCTTTGTGCATTCTCTTGTCCCTGATGGCTTCTCTCCTAAAAGCATGCCAGCCCGTGGTATTTCAATCCAGCAAGGTCTAGCCATACAGCTTTTGAGTTGCACACCCACAGTGTGGTGCCCACTTCAGCTAAACTTTTAATGAAGCAAGCCCCAAACTCCCGCCTTATTATTTTAAGAAAAGTCAACCCAAGTGCGGAGTGGGTCTGGCAGAGATGGTTACAAATTCTGTACTCAGAGGGACCTAAAATGTTGAAGGCTTGTTCTAGAAGAATGAGAGTAGCAATACTTTCCCACAAGGAGAACCATGAAAGGTTGTGCAGTACTTTTTTGTAGGAAGAAAGCAGAGATGGTGAGAAATGAACGAAAGGCATTTCCCTCAACAGAAGTTTCCCTCCCAGGAAAACATTTGCCAGAAAAGTTGGTTTGTGATACATCACAAATAAACTATGAGTTTCATGGACAAGGTCTCTAACTGGAGCAACGCAAGTACTTTGAAACTTCCTATGGAGTTACCAGAGAGATGCTATAAGGTTGTGGTCTTTCCCTCTACCAGGTCAAGAAAGAAAGTTGAGGCAATGGTAATATATAATGGCATTGGAAAAGAGAGATGAAGAATTGACTCCTAGAACTGCTGAGAGAGAATTGACTCCTAGAACTGCTGAGAGAGAGAGAGAGAGAGAGAGAGAGAGAGAGAGAGAGAGAGAGAGAGAGAGAGAGAGAGAGAAAAGGGGATAGACAGAGTGGAAGACATTCCTGGTAATTTCTACGGCAAGTGTCTCGGGTCTCATAACCCTGGATAATTTAACCTGCCCCTAACGAGGCACCACCACTGGGTGCATCTTCCATTCTCAGTCTCCACAGCCAGTTATTGTGTAAGGATGCTTATTCCCAGTGCTCAGGCAAGCAGTATCTCAACCTTATTATAGCACTGGCACAAACATAGTCACTTCATCTATAATCCAGCCTGATGTGCCTTCCTTACTGAGCTAACTAGTATGCCTGTTGACTGTATTGATGGAATAGTTGGTACCATAGGCACAGCTGTCACCTAAGCAGTTTCAGGTTGATTACTCCAACCAGTTTGTTTTTCTTATTGTAGTGCATACCCACTGGGTGTGCTGTGACCTGGATGCTGGATGCAGCAAAGCTCATACTGAGGCTTAGTGTCCAGTTCTAGGGTGGTGGGGCTTTTAAGAAGTGTAGTCTAGTGAAAGGTAACTGGGTCATGACAGTATCCTGAAGGGGCGGGCAGTGAGTGGTCTCTGTCAGTGTTGTCTCATGAGAGTAGGGAGTATATCAGTTCACAGACAGCATGTGGTCGTGAGGAGCAAGCCTGGCCCTTCCCTACTGTCTTGCTTCCTTGCTGCTAGCAGTCACTTCCAATTCCACCTTTCTTTCTAAATAAGTAAGTGTTAAGAAAATTAAAAATAAAGGTGTCCTCTTAACAAGATGTCTTACAGTGCCCTTCTCATGCTCCTGATTGATGTGGAAAACTGGGATCACGTGGCAAGTGCTCCTGGAAGAGCAACTGCTCCTGGAAGAGCAACTGCTCCTGGAAGAGCAACTGCTCCTGGAAGAGCAACTGCTCCTGGAAGAGCAACTGCTTGTGCTCACCCTGCTGGCCATTTGCATAGGAAAGCTGCTTCATCCCTCTCTTGGCACAGCAGGGGTAAGCCTTCTACCTGCTCTTTCCTGACCACTAATACTTCCTCTATCTCTAACCTTTGGCAAATGGGTCAAAAAGGAGTGCAGGAGAGTCTCTGTTTCACTAGAAAAAAGATGAGTGAAGCTATGTGGTGCTGCAAGAAGGCACGAACTCCAGCGCCCAGTGAGCTTCTGGTCTACCTCTGCTCCTCATTTTACTGCATCTGTGATTTGGAGAAAATTCCTTTGCCTCTGTTTCTACATTTCTGAAATGCAGAGTTTTTTTCTTTTCTTTTCTTTTTTGGTTTCTCAAGACAGAATTTCTCTGTGTAGCTCTGTCCTGGAACTCACTTTGTAGACCAGGCTGGTCTCAAATTCAGAGATTCACTTGCCTCTGCCTCCTGAGTGCTGGGATTAAAGGTGGACACTACACCCCTGCCCTTCCTGAAGTGGAGATTTTAAAATGCATATATTTTATGGTTGCTATAAGGATGTGTGTGTGTGTGTGTGTGTGTGTGTGTGTGTGTGTGTGTGTGTGATATGGCTTGGGAGGGTAAAGGTATTTATGACCAAGCTTGTCAATCTGAATTTGATTCTGTGAATCCACAAGGAAGAGGAGAGAACTGAGTCCAATAAGTTACTCTCTGATCTCCATATAAACAAGTGCAAAAAATAACCCAATAAATTTTAAGATAATTGATACCTCTAAGTATATAGTAACATATCCTATATTCTTATCCTTTATCCCATATCTCATAATCATGAAAGAATTGTTGGTATGTTTAATGAATATAAAAAGACAAGTCTTTCTAATGAGCAGCAGACTTCACTGAGTCATAGGACAGGCAGACAGAAATAGGACAGATGTAAAAAGACAATATATGTTGATTGCATATGTAAGATAGAATCTAGACAAAAATGTAGGGCTAACCAGTGGTAGAGCATGAAGTGACCAAGCAGGTAGTGTCTACTTGCAATCCTAATATTTAGGCATGGACACAGAAAGAAGGAGAGCAAAACGCCAAAACAAATAAAAACATTATGAAAAAAACAAAAAATAAAATAACCAAACCAAAAAAACCCAAAGCTACAAAAATCCTATGAACTTTGGAGCCAAGAAAACTTAGGTTTAAATTAACTTCCTGTTGTGAGCTCAGACAAATGAGACCTGTCTCAGAATTTTAGATTCCTCCTTTATGAATTCGTGATGCTGCTATTCCAAGGGCTGAGTGCACCTACAAAAGCTAGTAGTCTCTTTCCCTCACACCACACCAAACCCCAGGGTGCTTCTTTAGAGAAGAGAGTTTCCAGATAATTAAAAACACATATGCAAACAATCATGACATAAAACATAAAGATCATGGCATGAATGTAAATTAAAAGTATGTTGGACGAGGTGTCTGGCGATGGTTTTATTCTTAGAAGCATCACTTACAGTGAAATTTCTTGGAAAAGCCATTTTGTCTTTGATTCCATAGTTCTATTATTTCTACAACTTAAACAGGAATCCTCTCTGCTCTGAAGCTGACTCTAAGGATTAAGTATGGTAAGTTATATAGGAAGATAATTTGCACATTGGTCCATAAAAAGACGGTCTACGGCTGGTATGTTGCTCAGTAGTAGACAGAGTGCTTGGCATGCATGAGAGGCCCTAGGTTCAATCCACAGCACCAAAACCAAACCACAACTACAACAAAACAGACAAAAACCCAAACAAAAGACTATTGCTGGCCTACTTGCCATTACTTAAAAGCCACATAAATCATAAATGGGATAGATACTTAGAACACAATCTAAAAACTGATGACCAATTTTGCTTTATCTTTTATGATCTTAGGACAGTCAAATATTGTTGCAGATTTTGAAATACTTTATAAACTAAATTGAATTTCCAAATTTAAAAGAGCATTTTTGACAAAGCATGGAAAATGCATTTTGAAACTGTTTAATTTCTGAGTTTAGAAGCATGACTAACAGTGAAAGGTGGCACACAGACACAGAGAAACATGGTTAGCCAGATTTTTGTGTTGCCTTCTGAACATTTAAGTGTTTGTTTTGTTTTTTGTTTTCAGACAGAAAGAGAGGTGACCAAAAAGCACCTTGTTAGCCTGCCCCCGCCTTACAGCCAGCCACATCAAGTGCAGCTCTGGGCACCTTTTCTCTGGTCTGGAATTTCAGGAGCAGGGAGCACAAAGGAGCTGATGAGCAATGAACGCTTCGGCCTTCCTCAATTAATCTTGTCTCTCTACCTTTGCTTTTGCTTTCCCACTACATGAAGGTAATAATGACACCCTCATCCATTATCCTTTTATCCCTGTTATTCTCGTGAAATTGCTTAATAATATGTTACAGATTCGTCTCCACTCACATAATTCTTCCTGTCATTTGCAGTATATCATCCTGCAAACACACAGCCCACTCTCACTGGCCGCTCTTTGAAGATTATTGTCAGTGACATCTTCAGGATGCGTTTGGAATCTGGAGCATCATTTGTGTTGCAATGGGGAATTACGCTGACTTATCTGTCATTGCCAAAAGCACAACAAGCGAGTCAGTGTTAATGCAAAGGTAACACTGGTTTTTATCATGCCTCCAGAACAAGAGCTCTTGTAAATTTATGCTAATGTGGCCCTTTTAGAGTTTAATAACCTCTCACCCTACAGGAAAATAACCAACACATACACAAACATACACAAACACACTCCCCTACACACTGGTAAACTGGTAATAATTTATTTAAGATCTCTTTGGGCACTAATGTGAATTACTGCTGACTTACATAGCTGGGCTTCAGAAAACATGCCTGTAGAAATGACAAACTTCCATTTCAATCATCAAAATGTAAATTATTTTGCTGAAAAAGTAATTGAACTTTAAGAATTAGGCAAGCTCCTCTCTGACCACTACGTAGGGGCTTTTCTCTCCAGAGTTCAAGACCACTACAAATGAGCAGTTTTCCCTGATTGAGGGTGGCATTCCAGAGGGACCCAGGCAATCTAGTGTGCATGCCAAGTCTGACAACACATGACAAGCTGGTCGGCGTGCAGTAATTTGACTAATTATACCGGATTAGAGCATATTAATGCAAGCTGTTTTCTCCAGAGTTAATGACCTGCTGACTAGGTTCTGTTAGGCCCCAGTAGGTCCACAGGCAGCTAAAAAACAAAACCTTGTTTTGTAAGCCCTAGTCATTTCACATCAGCAAACAAGCATATCAAACTACTGACCAGCAAAATGCAAGCGACATTTTGTCTACTATAAAATCATGCAGCCTTCCCTCACATTCTACCCCTAAGGGAGCTTTCATACAAAGCTCATGTCAGTTTCTTTCTCTTTTAAAGGAGAAGGAAATAAGGTGAGCCTTATTTCAAATACTTCCTGAGTTCTATGGTTAGGGGTGCGGACTGCTGTTTCAGGAAGAGGGTAAGGCCAAATAGTTAAAAACAAATATCACCTTCATTATGCAAACCTTCCTCAGAACAAGAATCTTTACAAAGTTATGTTAAAATGATTTTGGTATAATAGTAAAATTAATCCAAATGTCAAAACTTATTTGAAAGGTATTTCCAAGGCCCACAGGAATTTTATATATTTTTAAAAGAACTGGATGACTTATATTACATAAACACAGAACAATGGAAATATTAATACTTTAAGGTTACTGTTTACTTTTTTTTAAAGGCTCCTATTTAACTAAAAGTGAACTGAAAACTTTTAACGGTTCCCTGAATGTGTTAGGATTTATATAGTTTATATCTAGTTTTGATTATGTAGGAATATATAAAATGCAAGTTAGATAACAAATACTAACAGAAAGCTTAAAATGGATCAAGGTATAAAGATGACAGAAATCAAACAAAAGGACACGGCAGAGTTACTGAAACCTCCTGTGTCTGGGGCATGAATGTGTAAAATCTGAAAGGGCAGGAAGGGAAATGAACTAACAACTTCAGCACAAAGTTAAAAAGATAAAAACAAGGCAGTTCAGGAATAATTATTCCCAAGACTAAAGCTAGAAATAAACATAGGCCAGGAATTTTTGAAAGAGGACACAGTTATAGAGTAAGGAATTATGTCTTCCACCCTGACACAAAGTTTCAGGGCTTATTTTCAGAAAGTACAACTTAGAAAAATTGGAGCCTACTGCAGGCAAGGCCTGTACAGGCCAAACCAGTGACAGTGATCAGGAGATCTGCTCCAGCTTTACCATGTGAGCTCTGTAGGGAATTGGGAACAGAAATGCAAAAGGGACTGTGTGACTGGCAGCAGGAAGAAAGCTAAAATGTCACCACATAAGTGAGAGCCCTGGAGAACCAAGACAGGGCCCTGCAAGCTAAAAACTCAGTAAGACCAAAGCTAGGAATAAACAAAAGGCAATTACTTGTTGAAGAGATGGAAAAGCACCCCCAAAGTAAGCAAGTGATTTATGAACCAACTGTGGAGCAGCTGATCCCAGGTAGAGCTGTAAATCTCATAACACCCACCACACACAACACCCCCCTCTTATATAAACCCTTCCCTCCCCTTTCCCTAGACTCCTCTTTCTTCCCCTTTGCTTTCGCTTACCTCAGCAGTCCACCTGCTGGGATTATAGGGTTGTGCTACCATGTCAGTGTGGTCTGCTCCATCTAACCAAAAACATGAGCCAGCTCAGAGGCCACAGTGACTATGATCAAGAATACAGAATATTTAGCAATGAATGTCCTCCTTAACCTTTAGGCATTCCTCTGTAAATATCATTCAACTCAGTCCAGATTTTAATTGCTATTGGGCAACTGTGTGTTCAAATTTTCACTTGTCATGATGTAGTGGAATAAAACTAGTACGTGCTGGAAAGTAAAAGCAAAAATCATACGCTTTCATTGACAGCTCAAAACTAGTTTGAGGCCAACAAGCTTTGTATGGGAAATTGAGAGAGATTTTTTTTTAAAAAATGTCTGCCTATATTGAGAACCATTTAATTTCTTTTTTGGATAAAAATGGGCTAAGAATTCTTTGAGAGAGTAAGTCTGAGTCCTGTCTAATGCAGACTTACAGAAAAGTCTAACTTTATATTTCTGTTCCACTAATAACATTTACAAAGTTTTATACAAAGAAACAAAAAAATTATCAGGTGTCTCCATAGTAAAAACAAAAACAAAGGAAAAAATGTTAGTGTTGGCGTAGACTACTTCCAGGTAGAATGTGTGGTTAGCATAGGCGAGGTCCTAAATTTAATCTCCACCATTAAGTCCAACCACCACAACAAAACTTTGGTAAGGATATTGATTTAGGACACATTTTAAGTTGAACTCCTCTAGTTGTTTGCAATTAGTGTTTTCAGTTAGCTAAATAGTCTGACTGTTACACTTAATAAAATGGAGTACAGGGCTGGAGAGATGGCTCAGAGATGAAGAGCACTGGCTGTTTTTCCAGAGGTCCTGAGTTCAATTCCCAGCAACCACATGGAGGCTCACAACCATCTATAATGAGATCTGGTGCCCTCTTCTGGCATGTATATACATAATAAGTAAATAAATTAAAAAAAATAAAATGAAACATATACTCTTTTTCTTGGAAAAGTGAGGTGTGGGATAAAATAAAGAGGATCATTTTCCAGCAAGTATCAAATTAAAAGAATGTTCTAACATCAAGTAAGAACATGCTGAAATAAGCAGTGTGATATACCAGAGGCTTGCCTTGTCTTTACCAGCAAGAGTGGCTAGT
>JAQHUG010000162.1:1067873-1109389 GCA_028555095.1 Dicrostonyx torquatus
TGCACCACCACTGCCCTGCAAGAACTCACTCTTATTATAAAGATCAGAAGCTCTTTGCTACTTTGCTAGGGTGCGTCTATGTAGCTAAGCCCAAAGCTTTGTTGTGGTAATTGTTACATGTTACCTTTCACCAAACGTTTACTGTGCTTAAATATATAAAAAGAATAAACCACAAGATCAGACCTTGGAAATTTTGACCCAGTGACTGCCAAGATGGTACTGACTGGAGTTTCATTCTTCACCTCTGCAGGATTATCTTCAGAGGTTTGTGGGGTCACAAGGTGAGATGCCAGCACTGAAATCTCTTGGGTGTGAAGCTGCTTAGATGTAAACAAAGATGTAATGGCATCACATCGTTACACGTGATTGCTGTGTGCCAGGCAGACTTCATCATACCTCTTATATCTTGGCAAATCCAAGACTCAAGTGATAGCTTTAAAAAAAATCAAAATTAAGAATACATTAAAATATAATACCATAATAATATTTTTGAAGATTAACGGTCACATCACAGAGACAATGCATCTTTTTAAATGGGGAAACAACAACATGGTTCACATTTGAGACTACACTACACAGTAGCTTGCATTTCCACACTCTGCTCTATTGAGACGGGGTAAGCAGTTAAAATGTGCTTCTGAGAGCTTTAAATCACATTGTACAGAAGTCACATCAAATTAATACTGAGGACCATTTAGGGCTTTTATTCTGAAAAGCTTCTGAAAGGGGATTAGACTATGAAAACTCTCATGATACTAAAGCACCTGTTAATGGGTTGAGGAGGTAAGAAAGGAACAATGGAAGTGTTATTTTTAGATAAGTCTTTACTTTGTATTCTGGCACAAAGCATTGCTCATGGGCATGCCAGCAGTCCCAGTAATATCCCATGCATGCAGCACTGGTGAGCAGAATCCCGTTGTCTTTTCTTTTGGAAACAGGTCATTTTCTCTGCATAGTGACATAATGTGGCTGATGCACATTAACAGCTCTAACTATAAACATACTTTCATGGCATGGTCAGAAAAATGCTATCCTTAGTAACACAAATTTTGAAAATATCCTCATGAACTCTGCTTTCAAGTGGCAGGGAAGTGATTTTCACAAGACCTCTACGCCATTAACTCTAAAATCTTACATTTTCATGTCCTATGATAATGTTTTACAGAACCAAAAATTATGTTTCAAAAAAAAAAAGGCAGGAAAGAGCAGGAAGAGAGAAAGGAGCCTAGACAGTTGTCAGCTCATCAAAAATAATGAGTGCTCAAGAGGTTTCAACTTCCTGCCTTCCCAGCAGCCTGTGCAATCACAACAGAATGCCAGAAGAGGAAGAGAGCAGGCAGAAAACACACTCTTCATCAGTCAGGCTAGGCCTGTACCTCCCAACAACTGCACACCAGCATCTGACAAGGCAACACTGTTGCTAGCCTGCTGAGTTCCATCAGCCAAGGGGCAAGGAACATTGGTGGATGACAGCCTGGGTCTGTCCCATACTCCAGCCTTTCCCCTGGTCCCTGACACACAGTCACATGCTTGCCTAACAGTCTTATGACTAATGATGCAAACACGGAGTGTAAAGTCTCCTTAATTTGACCCTTGTTAAACTCCTAATTGGATTGGAGCAGGCTCAAGTGGAAAGCAACCCTGGGTTATTCAAGAGTGTTCTTAAGAATGAAGCCTAAATTACAAAAGGCGACCAGGCTGCAGGACCGCGCCAAGAATGGGAAATGAATTGCAGCTGTCACTTAAGTTAAACATCTAATCAATTGCCTTTTTAAACAGGTAACTTTTACAACAGTTTCTTCATTGTAATGCTCTTCAGAGTGCGCTTGACCCAAATTTAATCAGCTGTTATTAAAGCAGAGGGGCGGCCACAGAGCACGTACTGCAGGGCGAGACACTGCATTCAGAGCCTTAATGATTCTAAAATGACTACAACCATGGCTTCATTCACGAGGACAAAGCTCAGCCTCTTTGCTCTACAACATCTTAACACAAGCTGTCTCAGCAGACAGCGTCCATTTGTCCTTCATGAACTGTGGAGGTCAGCCACGCTGCAGATGATAGCATTGCAACAGTTTCATTGTGTTTCTTCCCTACGGTGTCTGAAGGGAAAAACGGAGTTCTTGTATATAAAATCCAGCTTTTCTGCAAAGAAATGTACAGCTCAAGTGCAGAGAAAGGGGGTGCATGATATGCAGACAGGTGTAAAACATGAAGTAATTATAGAAGCTCAAATTAGTTCTTAGGCCCGAGGCAAGAAAGAGAACAGCGTCTTGACAAAAGGGAATAGCAAATAAGGGTACCAAACAAAAAATGGCTTGAATGTGTAAATTAGCAAGAAAAATGAGACCGAAAAGCAGCTTTACTCTACTATTATTCCCCACATGAGAACAGAGCAGCTGAACATGATCAAGAGAGCTTTGGAGAAGAGAGGCAGGTGTCAACAAGGCCCTCCAGAGTGTCAGCTCTGCCCTCCCTCCCAGCTACTCATTATGCACAAGCTCTTGAGAGTGCCTCCTAGACCTGACCTATCATATTACTTCTTCTGTAAACACATAATCCCTGCTTGTTAGGTGGTGTCAACACCAGCATTCATCCACTAAGGGAGTGAACAGACACTTCAGAAGTGCTGCCAAAACCAAAGAACTGACACCACAATACAACAACCTGAATTTCAACCAGGTAAACAGATCTGATGCTTTTCTGTGAAATGCAATGTCAAGAGCTTCTTCTCTCATTAGCAAAAAGAAGCCCAAACTGCTTGCTATAGCAAGACTACTTTTTGCTACAAGTAATTATTAAGTTAGGCTACACTCCCAAGGGCTGGAATAAAATCTATTTACCAATTGCCTGCTATACACATTTCACTAAATAATTCTTTCTCTAAATCACATAAACACATAAATCCCAGTCAACAGGTCATGAACAACTCATTAATAGCATAAAACTCAGCTGGGCGGTGGTGGTGCATGCCTTTAATTCCAGCACTAAGGAGGCAGAGGCAGGCAGATCTCTGAGTTTCAGGCCAACCTGATCTAGAGAGTAAGTTCCAGGACAACCAGGGCTACACAAAGAAATCCTGACTCGAAAAACAAAAAACCATAAACCTGGTGTATGTCAACTTGGACCGGGTATGGCCAATTGTAACATTAAGGGTTAAAAGTTAATGGAGACTTTAATACTCTACATCTCAATTGGCAAAGGACAGATATTCCTTAAGCTATAAAGAAAAATGACTATTTAATATTTTAATCCCAGCACTGGGGAGGCAGAGGCAAGCCTGGTCTACAGAGTGAGTTCCAGGACAGCCACGGGGACCTTGTCTCAAAAAACAAAAACAAAAAACAAAACCAAACAAACAACAACAAAACCTTAATTCTATTATACCACAGAAAATTCTTTATAATGTTTTACTCCTCCTTAAATTTACTAAAAGTTGCTTAGAGGTGGTGGTGCATGCCTTTAATCTCAGCATTGGGGAGACAAAGAGGTAGGCAGATCTCTGTGAGTTTGACACCAGCCTGGTCTACAGAGTGGGCTCCAGGACAGGCTCCAAAGCTACATAGCAAAACTTTGTCTTGAAAAAAGTTTTTTTACTGAAGGTTGTTTATGGCCTAATGGATGGTCATTCTGGACAATGTTCCACAAACATTACAGAAAGAACTCTACTATTGCTCAATGTTCTCTAGATGTGTGTTAGGCCTGGTTAGTTTCCGGCATATACCACCTTTTGGTATTGCACATATCAATGAAGCTGTGATCTAAACTGAAAAGTTCATGCTCCAATACAAATGTGATCAAGCTACACACACACAGTGTGTGTGTGTAATCAAGTCACACACACTGATGGTTTGAATAAGAATAGTTCCCATAGGCTCATATATTTGAATATTTAGTTCAAGGCAGTGGCACTATTTGAAAGGATTAGAAGAATTAGTATGTGTGACCTTGTTGAAGGAAGTGTGTCACTGGGAATGGGCATTGAAGTCTCCCCCATGTTAGGCCCAGAATCTCTCTCTTCCTGTGGCTTGCAGATGAGAATGTAGTTCTCAGCTACTGTTCCAGTGACATGCATGCCATAATGCTCCCTGCCATGATGATAGTGGATTAAGCCTCTAAAACCATAAGCAAGGGCTCAATTTAATATTTTCTTTTTTAAGAGTTGCTGTAGTCATGGTATCTCTTCACAACAATAGAACAGCCACACATGCACACACAAATACCATCTTACAGTGCAATCAAGTCACATACACACCATCTCACAGTGTTAGAAGTATAGGATTCTGTACTGGACTGCATCCAAAGCTCTCCTCTGCTGTAGCACGAGCACAGTTAGTTAAGTCAATCTTTATCTCATTATTTACACACAGAGTAGGATATTGAAATTTCCAGTTGCTAATGAAGAACTGTATATTTCATCTTTCAATTCTGTGTTTTTGTTTTAAATTCACTGAAATTTAGGACAGTTGTATATCAGATGAATGCTTTTATCATTTAAAAATGTCAAGAATGACCCCAGCTAAGACCCTAAGCAATAGTGGAGAGGGTGCCTGAACTGACCTTCCCCTGTAATCAGATTGATGACTACCTCAACTGTCATCATAGGACCTTCATCCAGTAACTGATGGAAGCAATGCAGAGATGCAACAACAACAACAACAACACTTTTTTGGAGGGATACCTTCCTCAGCCTAAATAAAGAGGGGAGGGCCTTGGTCCTGTCTCAAAGTGATGTCAGATTTGGTTGACTCCCCATAGGAAGCCTTACCCTTTCTAAGGAGTAGATGGGAGGATGGGGTGGGGAAAGTGGGGGGAGGAGGAGGGGAGAGAGTGGTAACTGGTATTAATAGGTATGTAAAATGAAAAAAGATCATTTAAAAATAATTTTAAAATGTCCAGTTTAGCTATTCTTTAGTGGAAGTTTGTTTTGTCTGTTAGGAATGTAGCCATTCTAATGGCTTTGCAGCTGTTATTTGTATGGCGTATCTTCATATCTTTTATTTCTAAACCATCTGTATCTTTGTGAAGTTTTTGTTTTGATTATTTTTGTATGAGATGCTCAAGACACTGTGCATGCTAGGCAGGTGCTTTAGAACACCAAGCCACAGAACTGGTAGTCACAGAGATCCTTCTGCCTCTGCTTCCTAAGTGCTAGGACTCAAGGTTTGTAGTGCTATGCCTAGCCCTTCATTATTACTTATACTACTCTGTATTGATTTTCTGTATCTATACTCAAAGGATTCAAATTTATGAATTCAACCATTCATAAATCAAAATTTTTCATAAAAAATCATTTGTACTAAATCTGTGCACTTGCCTTCTTGGCATTATATCTTTATTACTGTAGAATCACTATTTATACAATGCTTATGTCCTACTGGAGTTTATGAATAATTTAGAGATGACTAAGAATACAGATGTGTAGTTATATGCAAACCCTGTGCTGTTCTGTATATGGGCTTTATATGTTCTGTATATGCGTGCTGGCAGCTGCAGGAGGTCATAGAACCCCTTCCCCATGTGAACAGAAATGCCCACATGTGGTTTTTGCTTTGGTTTGGATTTTGGTTTTTGGAGATAGAGTTTTTTTGTATAGCCTTGGCTGTCCTGGAACTAGCTCTTGTAGACTAGGCTGGCCTCAAACTCAGAGTCATCCATCTGCCTCTTGTCTCCCAAGTGTTGGGATTAAAGGCGTGTACCACCACTGCCTGGCACTCAAATGTGTTTTACTTTCTTAGAGACTGACCTAGACCTTATAAGATGCTTAATTTATCGGAATGTATGTTTCTGTTTTGAAAATTTAGACCATATTTTCTTTTCCAGGGAATTTGAGGCTGCACTGTCTCTTTCCTCATGCATATCCTTTCCATACCTTGCTGAGCAAAGCTTGGAAAGAAGTGTCAAGTCTACAATGTTCTAATATTTGCCCGATCATATCTTCAAATACATCTCATGTTCTCTATTATTCCTCAACGATTGATTCTTTAATTAAACTTAGAAGTTCTTCTAGTACACTGAAGCCATGAATTCATTTTGCATGATTAATTACTCTTTCCTATTTTCCTGTCACTGTAACTTTGATTTCCAGTTTATAATATCCACTATGTGTTTTCTAAAGTTATATAAAGATTAACACATAAACCTGTGTCTTTAGACATTTTAAAAATCATTTAAAATTATAGGAGTGTTTGTGTGTGTGTATGTGTGTGTGTATGTGTGTATATGTGTGTGTGTGTGTGTGTGTGTGTGTGTTTGAAAGTACTCATGCAGGCCAGAAGAGTTCATCAGACCACCTGAAGTTGGAGGTGATTGTGGTTGTAAGCTGCCCAACATAGGAGCTGGAAACTTAATTCAGGTCCTAGGCAAGCAATTGGAGCTCTTAACTGCTGAACTATCTCTCAAGCTCCTAAAGCTGTGTCTCCACCCATTTTCTATTACTTAACAGAATGCCTGAGACTGGATAAATCATGGAAATTTGTAGCAGGGCGGTGGTGGCACACACCTTTAATCCTAGTACTTGGGAGGAAGAGGCAGACAGATCTCTGTGAGTTTGAGGCTATCCTGGTCTACAGAGCGAGCTCCAGGACAGACACCAAAGCACCACAAGAGAAACCTTGAAAACAAACAAACAAACAAAAAATCAAAGTTTACTGAGTTTACAGTTTTGAGGGCTGGAAACTCAAACCTAGACAGTCTCATGTTCCTGTGAGGATGCAGTTGCTTTGATTCACTGTAGAGGGTCAGAGGTTGGGGATACTTGGAAGACAGTAAAGGGGTACTAGACCTATCTAACACCAACATTGTGTGAAACAAAGACTCCTCAGTATGAGTTCCAGAGATGAAAAAACCATATTCAACTTAATTTGTCTTAAAAATACTCAATAACTAAAGATTTAAGTAACAAATGATATATTGTAAAGAAAATATTGTTAACATAATAACTCTAGGTATTTACTATAATTCAGATAATAGTGTGATTTAGAGGAAGAAACTCACCTGTAAAAGTCAAACAGCTCTTATGCACAGACCTTAAAGTTAAATAAAAATTAAACAATGAAAGGGGAGAGGCCGTAAAGGGGACTTAGAAATCATCTTCCTCAAAGCTCTCATCAGTAACAAGTTCAGAGAGTTCATTCAGAAGCTCAAGCCCCAGCACCCCACTTTCTGAAGCCTAGCCAAGAGCATCTTTCTCTGACAGGAGTTACCTGAGGAGCAAAGACAAAGGAAAAGCTTTTGTCAGTTATGCATATCTCTGATGGAAGCTGCCAGCACAGCAGTCTCCTTCCTCCTTCAGAAACACTGGAAACAAGTGGATTCAAGCCAGGGCTGACCCCTGAAGGGGCTTTCACATGCAATATCACCTTGTGTGGGAAGGAAGGTAGGAGGTGGGCAAGGTGTCCAGGTGGAGGGAGGTAGTGTCCTGACACCCTATATGGGCAGTTTTATGGTCATCCAGGCTACATGAAGAGTAGAATCCATTCTACTGTTCTCAGATATTGGGATAGAACTATTAAATGAATACCTTAGAGGTATTCAGAGCACTAAATTACATGGATTCCTGAAGCTTCTTTGGCTCCCACTACCCCAGACAGCCACTGGGTTGTGTATGCTCTCCTTTAGGTTCTGCTGACTCAGCCTGTTCCTTCTCCAGTACAAAGCACAACTAATTCTATTATTTCTGGCTCCTTTTCATTTTTCATTCCAATTGTTAATACCATATTTACAGAGTACAATTTCCATATAGAAAATCTATTACTTTAATATTAAAGCCCTGGCCTTTGAATTCTAGCAATCTTTGTCCACTTAGAGCCATGTTCTACCTCATTCTGCTTCTCTGCCTCCTGCCTTGCGGACATCTTATGACCTATCTGCTCAAGAACTCATCATACTGGAATCTCACCTCCATTCACAATAAACTGCCCAACTGGATTCCTATTCAAATTTGGATTTACCAAATAAAATTCAAATAAAACTAGACAGCCTGAGGATTTATAAATCTTATAAACTGACTCTTACCAAGACTTGCAGTTTTTGTTATCATTCCATCTTCCTCCAGCTGATTCCCATAAGCTTGGAACCAGCAGCCTAGCAGTCATGACAAGGGTACAACACTCACATCCTTCTGCCATATAAGATCTCCACAAGTCCTCATCCCTGGTATCCAGTCATTTGGTTTCTCCCTTCTGCCACATGAGGCAGCTGCCTGGTCTGAGTAACTGTGACTTTAAATAAGCTGATGCTGTTACAAATTCTGTTTGTACTCTCTAACTCTTCAGTCACGCACTTTCACAGCCTTCTGCTCCTGTTGGTGTTAGTTGGAAACAACTCACTCCTCCCACTTCCCTTCTTTGTAACCACTTCCGGGTTACAAAGCTTTTATAAGCAGGAAAAAAAAAAAGAATTCTTCAATTACCAGCTAGTAGCTCTTCTTCAGCCATAATTACCTCTCATGATGCAACACCCTTTCTTGTTACTCTTCCAAACCTCTGGCTCAGTTTCCAAAATCAGTGTCTCATTCTTCACTTATTAATACATACAACTCGAATAAATGAAATGAAATAGTAAGAGCTGTATGGATTACCTCATTATAAACAGACTGTGTGTCAATTGTTTGTGGATAAGAAAATTGTAACATGCCTGATGGTGGTGGCACACACCTTTAATCCTAACACTTGGGAGGCAGAGGCAGTTCGAGACCAGCCTGGTCTACAAGAGCTAGTTCCAGGACATGCTCCAAAGCTACAGAGAAACCCTGTCTCAAAAAAATAAAAAAAAAATAAAAAAAAGGAAAGGAAATTGTAACGTTTTCTTTTGTTAGTGGGAAAACAAACCAGCCCCACGAATTTCCCCTTCCTGACAATTTTACAACTATAGCTTCTTCTTTTGTGACCCAAACATGCTCAAGCAGCTCTTTAAATCTGTCCTGTATCCACAGTACACAAAATCTCATTTATATTAGATCCACTTTTATTGAACATGTATCCTATGATTCGTCTTATACTTTCACTTCAGCTGGCTGGCTGGCTTCAGTCTCTACAAACCCACTAATTCAGATGTGGAGAGGCAGGGACTTTTGTGTTCCCTGAACTCTGTGTGGTGGCTAATGTGGATCTCAGCTCGTCACTCTTCTCTTGTTTTGGCTTTACAATAGTCTGGTTAGTTTCCTTCCTTATCTCTTTGAACATGGCTTCCCATTCACTCCTCCTGTCCCATCTTCCTCTGCTGGAGCTCCTCACAATCCAATCATTTCTTTGTACTGGTCTCAGTACTGCAGACTGGTAGATGTTCTCATGCTTCTGGGCACATTGCTAATGGTTGATTCCTCCATCTTTCTCTTAAACTTCAGTCAGCTCAACTCCACCATTTTTCATCTAGATAACCTCTTGATCAATGGTTAAAACTGAACTTACCTTCTTTCTAGAAAGCGCATGTGGGTATTTTTGTGTGACAACTGGTAGAGTTTATGTACCCAAGTATCAGAGTTAACTCAGGTGCAGCCAAATACGCTTCCTGTTGTGTGGCCTTTCCTGCAGGGTTACCCTCATGTAGGAGCTACAAGCTATATGTGGCAATTACTTGTCTTGATGCTTGAGAATAGGAAGATGGAAAGAGAAAATCACACTCTACAAATGTTTGTTGATTGTACTAACACACCCATTTTTCAGGCTTTTGCTCAGATGGTGTTCTTGGGCTGTGTTTGGATGTTCCTCCTTCACAGCCCTGCAGTACCTCCTTTTGGACTTACTGGGTTCTTTGCCGCTGAGTTGCAACTGTGTAGTCTGTGGTTTGCAGTCCTAATGACCTGTGAATTGTGAGCCAGGGATGGTTTCACAGTGAACAGTGAGGAGCTTTAAGAGAACCCCAATAAATGTCTGATAACTGAATGATTTAAGCTTCCTGCTTAGGCCCAGTACAAGGAATTTCAGGGCTGTGTTTCCATGTTCCCAAGCTTGTGTTGACAAAGCACTACAAACAATATAAGCTTGTATGTCGGGTTCACAGTAGTCCAACACATTCACTCCCCACCAGACTATATTTTAGAGACTGCTTACATACAGACTTAATGCCAGAGAATTCATGATTTGTGAATGCTGAAAAAAAAATTATCTTTAAACCCTTAAATTCATGTAAATGAAGGACTTATTTAAACCGTGGTGCTGAGCTAACTAAGAGAAGACTGATGACAAAAGGACTTTCTCAAAACGATCTCTTGTAGCCATAAAGTCAGGAATGAAACTCCAAACTTGCTTCATGATCTAGATGAATAACAGCTAGATCATAGTAACATTTTGAAATTTGTGAGCATTTCAACCTAGTTACCAAATTTTGGTTTTTAATAATTATCATAAGAGAAAATAGAAAACCAGCAGTTAGAATGAGTTATGGCAAGTAATTACTGTAACCCTTTAGGTGAAATGCTATGTGTGAAAGTTAAACTTGAAATCTGCATAAAGAAAAAATAGTCACTAATCATTACTTAGCAACTATTCCTGTATATTTTTCTTCCATGCTCCTATCTGTCCCTGCAATGTCTCACTTGATGTTTCCACAGAGATCCCCATTATGCGTACAATCCTGTGCTAGAGTTTTGGGGTAAGGGACAAAGGAAAAATATTTTGCTTGTCACCTGGGAAAGGAAGCCATCTGTAGTCTAAGAACTTAGGTTTTGGAGAAATGACTCAGCAGTTAAGAGCACTGACTGTTCTTCCAGAGGACCCAGGTTCAATTCCCAGCATCCACATGGCAGCTCACAACTGTCTTTTACTCTAGTTCCAGGGGATCCAACACCCTCACACGGACAAAAGACCAATGCACATAACATTTAAAAACAGGCAAACAAACAAAATAAACAAAACCAAACTGAACTTCGGCTTCAACCATAATCAGTTCCACCAAACTAACCCCAAGGGAGTCAAGTGAGGGAAAAGCCTGAGGACAGATCACTCAAATGAGGAAGAGCTGCAGTTCTCTTTAGTGAAAAAGAAATGGTAAAAAGGCAGAGTGGGTGTTGTTGGGATGAGAATGGCCCCCATAGGCATAAATTTGAATTCTTGGTCCCCAGTCCATGGAACTGTTGGGGAAGCGTTAGGAGGTGTGGCTTGTTGGAGTAGGTATGCCACTGGGGCTAGGTTTTGAGGTTTCAAAAGACTCACCCATCTCCAGTTAGCTCTCACTGCCTTGTGCCTGTGGATGAAGAAATAAACTCTCAGCTGTTCTTCAACCATGTTTTCACTCCTCCATTCCAGCTGTTTTGTTGAGAAATGGGAATGAAGGGTATTGCAAGACAGGGATAAGACAGAATGGCAGCTGACACTAGAGTGAGGGGTGGTGATAAGACAATCTTGAGCCCTTGCAGGTCAGCCAATATAGCTCAAGGTTGTACTTCTCGTTTAGTTCACACACACACACACACACACACACACACACACACACACACACACACACACACACACACCAAGAATGGGAGGAGGAAAGAAAGGGAGGGAAGAAGGAAGGAAAGAAGGAAAGAAGGAAGGAGGGAGGGAGGGAGGAAGGAAGGAAGAAAGGAAGGGAATGCCACTTAAGAAGAAATGGAGGCTATAATGTTGGTCTAAGTGGGTTTATTGGTGCTGTGTATATACGGTATGGAAAGAAAGGCATTGTTACTGAGGAGTAATGAGCAGTCAGCTTGGATGGCAGTCTGAAATGTTTCTTAGATATGAGAGGGAATGTGAAGACCACAGAATATATGAGCTTGGACTGTGGAGAAATGTTTTTGGCTGGAGATGCAAATTTGAGAGTTATCAATGTGGTTACCAGAATTTCTGGAGAGCAGGAATGAAAAATTTAATCATTTTACAAACATTGCAGTAAAAGGTCAAAATAGCTAGTAGAATTAACAAAGTCTTCAACTAAGAACAAGAGAGATGCTACTACCCTTAATTAGACATTTAGCAAATGTTACCCAAGAGTCATTCTTGGGAAGTGAGGGATCTAGAGTCAGAAATGCTGAATATTAACTGTTAGGTACTGTGTGGACTGAGGAAAAAAAAGATTTAAAATAGTCTAAGCATTTGATGTGTATTACTTCAATCTGTGCAATAACCCCATGAAGATATTCCTATCTTTACTTTGCATATGAGAAAACAAACATAGGGAGGTTTAGTATATGAACGAAGAAAATGGGGCCTGGGCTATGGAGGCAGCAGACATGGATAAAAATCACAACTTTGCAGATACCTAGCTTTGCAAGTGTATAGGAGTCACCGGGTTGCTCTGTGTCTCAGGATCTTACTAACATGAGGAAGGCAGCAGTGTCCACTCCACAGTGCCTTGCAGAGGATGAAAGTATAAGCAGCTTGTAGGGCATCTACAGGGGAAGTCATTAATGGTAATCCTTCTACCACAGCCTTTGTCTTTTTAAATGAGATAAAAATTTACAGATAACTTTTCCTATCAAAGTCATAAGATGAATTACTGAGTTCTTGGCTGTCTTCCAGGAGAGGAGTGGCATACGAGGAGAGGAAGCTATAGGCTAGGATGTACAGTTCAGACTGGCATTTATCAGAAGAAGTACATCAATATCTTAGGGACATAAATACTCTTTAAGCAGCCTGCTTGGTGAATTTTACTGATTTAGGTATGTCAGGGCATGCAAAAAACTAGTCTTTGCCCTTAAGCTGTTTATTATCTCAAGTTCAGGATATGGGGAAATTCAAGTACTGGGATCAATACATGAAAGTGCCAATTCTTAATAAATTCTGCTCTGGCTCTTTGGCAAGAGAAGTACAAGCAGGAAGGACACAGGCTACAAAGGCTACCTGCAAAGACCTGCACAACTTACTTACTATAGCACTGCTTTAATATATTTATAGCCTTCTTCTGTTGGCAACTGTGTCTGTCCTCATTCTAGTATGCCCTCAGTAAGCCACCAAGATCTTAACCTTCATAACACAAGTGCCATTCACTGAAGCAGTTATAACAGTAGAGGAAAGATAACTAATGGGATTTAAAGTGTTACAGGCCACTGAATCACCGGCTACTTGGTGAGGACATGTGGAGAAATGTCACTCTCAGCCTTGCCAACACAGTGAAAGCCTGCTAATGAAACAGACCTCTGAAACATGAAGGCTATCCCAATAGCTTCTGAAACCCTCCAGATCTCCTCTGGAAACCTCTATCACAATAGAAAGACTTTATGGATGATTTCTCCTTATCTCCCTTCAGGTTTCACTACTCAGCACCTGTTCTGATAGAGACTGAGCACCCCAGGCTTCCTATCCTGTTCATCTACTTATAGGTGCCAAGAGCATCTTGAGGTCTAAACATAAACAAAAGGCAGCAAAGGGCTTGCAGTCCCCTAGCCCTGGGGATGAAGAAGTGATATAAAACCCACTCAGAAACACATTTCTCAGCTTTTTAGGGATTTGATATATTTCTAATGTCTGTTAAAGGAAACACAAAATTTAAAAACAGAATAGCTGTGACAACATAAAGCTAGGAAAAAATAAATGGGCTAGATCATGATCTGGAGAATTCTTGGGCATCAGACAAGAGCATGGGAATAAATCACTCAGAGAATTAGATCTGTTCCAGGCTTCATTAGTTCTAATTATCCCCCAAATATGCTCAGCAGAATGTGCGTGGGTCTGCTGGGACTGACGCACAATAGAGTGGGCAACATATAAACTCCTCTGAGCACAGAGCGAGTTCATAAAACAACTGAGATGCCTCTTACTGCATAAGTCACCAGATGAGACAGAAGGAGAGCTCTGCACTCTGAAGCCTGCTTTTGTAAAAGTTGGGGCTTCTTTGTTCTCTAAGACACAACAAGGCCAAAGCTCAGGCCTTGTTTTGTTACCTAAACAACACAATTATGGTGAAAAAATTTCATTTGAACCAAGTATGGTGGCACACACAACAACTCCAGCAGTAGGGAAGCAGAGACAGGCAGATCTCTATGAGTTCAAGGTCAATCTGGCCTAGATAGCAAGTTTCAGGACAGCCAGGGCTACAAAGAGAGATTGTCTGAAAAATAAATTAAAAAATAATAGTAATTTCATTTTAGTTAGGGGGATTGGCAAATAAAAACATGAAAATTAGGATTTCAAAGTAAATAATATTCATAAAAAGTGAATACAAATGGGATTTTTGCCCATTTTTTAAACACACAAAAATCTAGAGATATTAAATATATTTTGTATTTTATTACTTATTTATTTTTTATTATTTAATCCTCAAGTGTATTTTCCAAACAACTCAACCCACTGGAGGCTTTTTGGCTCTCTATTCACGACCTGACTCTGGCATGCTGAAGACTCAATTCAAGCACTGTACTTCAAGAAAATGATTCAGTGCAAGGGTCCTGCTGGTAAGACTACCTTGGCAAGATGGCTCAGCAGAAAGAGGTGCTCACCTCGAAGCTGATGACTGCATTAAATTTCCGGATTTACAGAGTAGGAGAACCCACTGTGACTCTCTTAAGTTGTCATCTGACTTTCACATGTGTAACATGGCCTATGGCCTACATACAAGCCCACCCCCAATAGATAAATAATTGAATGAATAAAATTTAATAAAAAATAAAGTTTTCAGGGCTCACTTTGACAGTAGACATACAGAGAAGATTCAAGGGCCACCACCCAAGGATGACAGTGAAGTGTTTCACAGTTTAAAAGGATTTTATGTTGTCTTTAACTCATTAAGTCTATTAAATTTTTACAAGCATTTACTCCACTGATATTAAATTATTTCAAAACTGTTGTTACTATTTAAAAATGAAAATGGTACTAGGCCAGTACACAGAGGATTCCTATAGTCGTCTGTGGAGCTTGGGTGCTCTTCATTTGCATGGAAAGTTGATTTGCTTTTCTGTGCATTAAACATGTATAAAACCTGGTGATTCTGTTTATAGACACAAAAGCTATTTGCCAGAAAAGGTGACTCAGGTCAAAATGTATGCTTCACTCCAAATAGGGTGTACATTCTGACAAAAAACATGGGAAACTACGTTAGAACTTTAAGCATCTCTCTGTGTGTGTTCCTACGTGTGGGGGTGCTCATACAATGTGCACCGTGCATGAGAGAGGTGCACATTGAGAGGTCACCGTGCACCAGAGAGGGCAACCTCAGGTAGTATTCCTTGGGTGTTGTCCATTGTGTTTTTGAGACTGACTCACATGGTAGTCTACATCCAAGGATCTGCCTGTTTCAACATCCCCAGGGCCAGGATTATAAGCATTTTCCCCCATGCTTGGCTTTTGTTTGTTTGTTTGTTTGTTTTTGAGACAGGGTTTCTCTGTGTAATAGTCCTGCTGTCCTGAAACTCACCTTGTAGACCAGGCTGGCTCTGAACTCACAGAGGTCCACTTGCCTCTGCCTACCCAGTACTGGGATTAAACGCATGCGCCACCACGCCTGACATGCCTCGCTTTTCATGGATGTTCTAAGTTTGAACTCAGGTCTTCATGCTTGCCTAGAAGGTGCTTTGTGGACTTGGGTATTTTCATATCTCAGAATTAAAGTATTTGACAAGGAATATTTAGTGAATTTTACCTGTCTATATATTTAGTTCTTTCTACACCTCGGATAAGTTGATACACTAAAGTTATTTAAGCTATATTCTGTTTTTGTATGGACACTAAATTTGCAAACTTTCACACATTTTTAGAAAGAACTGTTATTCTTGTTCTTATTCAAAATATTAATTTAAAACTTATTCTTGTTCAAACTTTGGAAAAATACCTAAAAGTAGCAAGAAAAACTGAGTTGGAAAAGTACTTGGAGTTTTAGTTACAACGGGGTGATGGTGCATGCCTTTAGCACCAGCACTCAGGAGGCAGAGGCAGGAGGATCTTTGTGAGTTTGAGTCCAGCCTGATATACATAGCAAGTTGAGACAGAGGTTGATGATGATACAGCCCAGGCTGGCCTTGGATTTGCTATGTAGGCCAGGCTGAATTCAAACAGTTCTCCCTGCTTCAGCCTCCTCAGTGACAGGATGATAGGCAGTTCTGTGCCAGTATACCTGACTTTATAGCATTCTTGGGCAGGGCTGCAACTTTAATAATGAAAGAGTTTTCAATAAGTCTTGAAAAAAAAGCTATGTATTATTCTGGCTTAATAAAGCTCATTGATATCACAGAGTGACACAGTATGAATAAAAGAACCCTACAGCAATACATAGATACTTCTCCAAATAATAGTTAAAGCAATTATTTCTGAACTTCTCTTTTTATAAAGATACAGGGCATTATCTTTGTTTTTACTTTTCTGTTTATATTTATTTATTTTGTGTGTAAGGATGGGGCATGTGCTTTATAGAGCACATGTGAAATACAAAGAACAACTTACAAGAGTACGTTTTCTTTCTCTACTGTTTGGATCATGGGGATCACACTCTTGTCATCAGGCCTGGCAGCAAATGCCTTTAGCTGCCTAGTCATCTCACTAGGCCTACCTATGAGTATCAACTGGTTTTAGAGGGAAATAGATCTTTTGGTGAATCAGTAAAATTTCATATTCTTTAAAAAGTATATATCCTTCATAAATATTTTCCATATGTGGAAGACCAAAAAGTAATAAAATTAAAATTGATACTACATTAAGATTTTTACAATATGGAATTTAAGTCACTGATCATATCCTTAAGTTAATATATCCTTAAAGCAGACCTTTACTTTTCTTTTCAGAACACTAACCATGCAGCAGCTGCTACAAAGAATATGGGGAAGTACATTCCACATATACTTGTCTTTGTAATGCAGTCCACATGCTGTAGAGCGGACACCAGCCACTGTTAGACCAACCTTGCTCTGAAACTATTTATGTGACCCTTGGTAAGACTCTTAACCTTCCCAATTTGGTTTCTTCATTTGTGAGTCCTAACATTTCTTTTGCAGACTGAATGAGATCATATACTCACTGAGTATTGTTCTCCATTCTACCTCTCATGCTGACTTACATATAAAGAATAATCATCCACCCATTTAGAGCATGTGAGGTCTATACACAGAGGTAGAAAGGCTACAACATTCAGATGAAGAGAAAAAGAGAACACATCCCCCCCCCCAGAATTTCACCAGCTTTTCTCAGTTTTTCCTATTACCTGATTTAAAGCTGTTTCAAATACATACTCTTGACTATCTGTGCCATATATCCCACATAGATCTCATTAAGAGTATTATAGTATCCACGGTAAAGGCTGCCAATCATACAGTGAAACAAATTTCATAGCATCATAAAGTGTTATTTTGATTTTTTTAAAGATACAGATATTGAAACTATCACAGCCAATCCTTTGATTTTGACATGAGCTTAAAAGGTTAAGTTACTATCTGAAGAAAGGTAATCTGGTTGCCTTTCACAGCAGTCTGCAAGCTCGGCAATCTGCATAGAGAGGGGCATTTGTCATCATTAGCTCAGCTGTGACAGCTGGCACCCAGGGTGGCCTGGAATCAAGAAGTGGCAGAGATACTCTGGGTTTTGGTTGCTATTCAGTATAGTCTGTTTCTCGAGTATCAAGTGTACTATATGAAAAGCTTTGTGATATAAGTAACAGAACTGGACACACTTGGATTTTTCCATAACATGGCTAATACAATGATGGCATGTAATTAGCAGGCTGCCTCTAGACAACAAGATGCCATATCATCCACTTCTTGCCTGCCTCTTAGATGGGGACTCTTTTCAGAACCCAGACAGCTCCAGGACAGTGGTTTTGTTGCTGTTGTTGATGTTTTTAATTGTGTTAACACTGGATTAGGATATTCAATTAAATACATTTAAGGAAATAGAACAAAGGCGGAGAGGATGGTTTTCAGATACATTATAAATAACTTCTCAGGAAAGAGTTCAACTACATACATTCAATATGGTACGTGCTCTTGGGATAATATTAATATCAAAATTAGATCTTTCCTATGACATGCCCAATTGTTTGAAGTGTATGCAGTTCATATTGAATATTTTCAAAAAAATTCCTTGGGAAAGTTTAAAATAATCTTTTATCCAAGTAAGTGCTAAGTGTCTGAAATAGTTGTGGTTAATATCTTTTTAAAGATATTTATTAAAATTGAAAATTTTACTACACTTTTATATCTAGTTAATACAAAGCAATATAAATCATTAAAGAGAAAGTTTAAAATAAGGAACAGGTTGACCAGACCTTTGAAAAGTTAGAATGTTATACACAGCCTCTCTACAGTCATCAGCGTTTAAAAATGTAATCAATAACACTGACTTTATATTATTATGTAAACTAGTTTTTCACAAATAAAACTAATTTTTGTGTTAATGTAAAATCTATGCAAATACATGCAGTCATTTATCAGGAGAGCTGACAAGCATTCCATATTGGAGGGGGAAATGAAACTGCCTTAAGAATAGAGGCAATTAATTATTTCTGTATTTTTTCTTCTTCTGTCTTGAGGCACAAAAGTTATCCATCCAGTTAAAACAGCAAATGAAATAAAGAGATTATTTTTTTATTTAAACACATATGGCTTTTGCCTGCAATACTGATCACCACAAGGTCTACAGATGCCCGTGGCTAAATTGTGTGCTGGCAGATGCACACAGGGGAAAACGTGCTAATGCAGCGTGGAGAGAAAAACAAATGAAGAACTGCGCTGCCTACTAGGAAACCCCAGCCCAGAAACAAACCCACACCCACCCTTCGCCAATGAATTATGCATTCTGCTTATCAAATACAGGTGAAGGTTACAAAAAATTAACCTTGGTCTGTTGCAAAAGCAGAAAATACTTTTAAATTAGTAAAGACATTTTTATGTGCATGGTACTTATCAATGTAGGTGAATGTCTAAGAAGTGTATGTTTTTATGTCGCTGGTGACATTTAAACTGATCCTACAACAAAAGTGTATAGTACTGAAATACGTGTGACTAGATAGAAATTGTTGGATTTCTAGTTAGTCGTTTTAAAATCCATTTGCCATTAAACTTTGAAGGTATTACTGAAAACTGGTAAGAACTGGCTTATGGGGACTGGAGGGTAGGCTCTATGGATGAGTACTTGCTGATCCTATAGAAACCCTGAGTTTGGTTTCCAGCACCCTTATCAGGCATCTCACAATTGCCTGTAATCCAGCTCCAGGGCATCTGACATTCTCTTTCAGACTTCACAGGCATCTACAACACATGTGGCATACACACACACACACACACACACACACACACACACACTCAAATAAATAAAAATAAATCTTAAAAAACCTAACCAAAGCAACAAAACAACAAACATTATGGAATATTCCTGCAAATAAAATCTATATTTAGTCCCTGTTTCCTTTTGACAGATTAATGTGAAAACACAAAAAGTTAATTCAGTCTTTTACTATCTGAAACACTACGGTTGTGTGTGTGTGTGTGTGTGTGTGTGTGTGTGCTCGTGCGCGCGTGAGTGTGTCGCATGTGCAGGCTATTTTATAAACACTGAAAACAACATTTCCTAAGAATGGCTTATGATTATTAAGAAAGCAATAACTTCTTTCTTAATAGGCCTGTAAGCTTGCATAACATTAAAATTTCTATTTTAACTGCAAATAAAAATATAAAACAGAAAGCATTTAAATAATTTGTATATCTTGGAGGGGGGTTAAAGACTACTTGTGTTCTTACAAGTTCCACTGGAGCTATCTGTGAGAGCGGCAGCATGAACAAAAATGTCTGTGCTTGGCCACTTTACTAATTCTTTATTTGGTGTTCTTGACTATCTAAATTTAAGTAGCAATGTGCATTGATAGGAAACTTGGATCCAAAGCATATGATGCAAGAATGTGCATGCATTATTCAGAATTAGCTATAATTACTCCATAGGTTCATCTTATATTATGTAAAAGAAAGATTAAAGCAACTTCAAAGTAAAATACAAATACTGAGAGTTTGTGAGATTTCTTTCTTGTTCCATAAAGATATTAAAAAACAAAAATGCCTCATATATTGCTAATTCATTTGAGAGTTCACAGGATGGTACATTCATATGGAAACTTCACAGACCGGAACTGTACTGTTTGAAAATTATAGTTCAATAGACCCCACTGTATTTTTAAAAGTTATTTCCATTTGATTTTATGTGTATGCATTTTATTTTATGTAGGCTTGTCTGCATGTATATATGTGCACCAAGTGCATGCCTGCTGCCTGAGGAGGCTAGTAAAAGGCACCAACCCTCTGTGGAGCTGGATGGAGTTACAGATGGTTTTGAGTCACCATCACCATGTGGGTGTTGGGAATTGAACCCAGGTCTTTTAGAACAGCAGCCATTGCCCTTAACCTCTCAGTCATCTCTCCAGCCCTACACATAACTTTATGAATCAGATTTAACATCAAAGTAAAGCTAGTGTTTTCACTTAACAGGATCCTCAACTTTTATTCAAAAAATACTCCATTATTTAAATCATGCTCTTAATTTTGATTTAAATATTTTATTCAGAAAAATAAAAAAGTTATGTAGCTTTAGAAGTATCAATTGCTTATCAACTCTACTTTCCACATGTTTAACATGCCACTATGTAAAAGAAAATGTGCTTAAAAGAAATAGTACACACTGGTAAACTAAAATTTACATACTTGTATAGTGAGTATATCCAGAAGGGAAAACCAATATAGGGGTCTGTTTACAAACATTTGCCATAAAAGATAATTACTATTTGTATACCAGTATTTTCTATAAAATATTTGTCATTACATAAATGTGGTAACTTTCTGTGATATAATTATTTTAAATTAGCATTATAGTTAATAATTACTGAAAATTACAATAAAGTCCAATTATAGGAATGCTTTGTTCATTCAAAAAATAAGCTCCAAACACTAAATAACAAAAGGGAGAGATTATTTTAGATCAGCACTTACCGAAGTTGATCAGTTAGAAATCATATTCTAGGCTCAAGGTCATGCTGAATATTTTCAGTGCCTTAATCATGCACAGTATGAAGTGGTAATAATAGCAGTGCAGGCCTAGATTAACAAGCTAATTACACCTGGTTCCACTGTTTTCTCTGAGTGCAATAAAAATGCAGCCTACCCAGAGCATTGGGGCTGCACTCACATACATAAATTCCTGTAAGTCCATGTTTGTTATTTGTTAGGGGGTGTCCTTGTTTTTATTTGTTCATACAAGGGGAAAACGAAGTGATGAGCCCATTTATCCTGTCTGCTTATTTCTGTGATATCTGAATGAAGAATACAGACTAAGATTTAACAATAACAATATTAGTTTCATCATAATGATACGGGGTATGTTACCAAGGATTCTGAGGAAGGACAGAGAGATCGTCATTCTATGACACTCAAGTGAATATAAATCTCATTGTCCAAAGACACTTGGAAGAATTCAGATACATAATCATTATGAACATTAAAAAAATCTTTTCATTGATGTGTTTTCCCTCCACCTTTTTTCCTCCCCCTCCCCCACCCCAATTTACAGAAGCAACTTGAAATATCCTGCACCTCTACATACATTTCAGATGAAGGGAGGGAACAGAGACAATTACATATACAAGCTGGGCTTTTAACTCTGTTATCTATAAAAGGAAAAGTCTGGCTATCAGTCAAGCAGTGATAGTGATCCTTAGACCTCTGCTTCCAACTGGCATCTTTAATCTCTAAGTAACTTTTCTTTTCAACATATTAATGTCAACATTAAGCAATAGTGTAGAAAAAAGCATTTGCCACTACAGATGTGAACATATGACTGTGCACTAGGGTAACAAAGAATACTGAGGCAATGGACTCCCTAATTCAAGTAATTTTTAAAAATTAACCTCTATTCTTAGGGTGCTCAGATTGAAGAAACAGAACAGGTCTATCTCATATAAACATTGACCTTAATCTCCTGCCTTTGTGATGAACTTGATTTTCAAACACAAAGTAATGACTATAAGAAGTCCCTGAGATTTTCACTATTTTGTTTTAGTGCTTTTATACCATAAGTCACAATAGAAAGATAGATAGATGCCATCAAATTATCAGAAAAACACCCTCTATTTTACTTTATTTAATATGACACATAAAGAAAACCCTGCACAAATATCTGTCTTTAATTTCTCTAGTGTAAAAGGGGACTACATTATGTCTGGCAGAAAAAAAACAGTTAAAGTAGCTTGGGTACATTTTTAGAAAAGAGGAAAGGGGAGAAATCAGATGCATACAATGAGCCTTCAAAGCCACTCCAGCAGTAGAGATAAATAATTTAATAAAATCAACTTCATATTCTTTTAAAGTCTCCAGAGTAATAAGCACATATTAAAAAATAAAACTTTAACTTCATGAAGAGTTGTGAATAAACTAGCTGCTGGCAGATAATGAAAACACGGAGGACAGTGTGTATGTGAGCCCTGTAACTGCTCAGATTCCCTTATGAGCTTCCAGAAGGTTGCCACTGGTGAAGTCATTGAACTTGCAATTCAAGTTTAAATAGTCATTAAAAACAAAACAAAACAACAAAAAACCCAGAAACCTTAGCTTCTACACTTGTGAACACAATGCAGTTTTTCTGTATAGGAGACTGCATGCACGACTTTGCACCCCTCCAGCACAGTCACTCAGGAAGGTACACTTCAAAAGCAGTTGTCTTGTCATTACTTGGGATGTTCCAAGTGTTAAAGTTCACAACGCTTGTTTTATGTTCACAAATATGGCTAGTTGTTATAATAACAGGCTTGTGTGTTAGCTGGATGTGTTTTCCCTAACCGTAATATTTTAAATCTGAGCTGTATTAGTTAAACCCTAAACATCATTCCAAGGCAAGCATCTCAGTGGTTACATCATGAGATTCTTGGGTATTTCTTTTCCCTCCAATTAGGTCACTTTTCTTCAATTATCCTTCTATTATTAGCTCATGTCAAGGATGCCTACATGCATACCACTGGAAACAATTCACCATTTATGTCTAAAAACACGAGGCACACATAAGTTTTTCTTCTGATACTTCGTAAGACTATATTTTAAAAAATTGACTGGCATCAATCCAGTTCTTATACAGACTTTTCATATAATAAAACAGATTTTATATCATTTGCGTATAATAACATCATCAGTTCAAACAATCCAATAAGTCGAATGATTTTTTAAATTAAAATTACGATAGTAGTTAAATAATTTACCAGTACAAAACATATCTAATGCCAAAACCTCGATTAAAGTCAGGTGAACTACACAAAAATACATCGTTAATTTTAACTCCTCTCCATGGGCAATTCAATTAAAGAAAGCATGGAGGGAAGAAAGCCGCCATCAGTGCAGTTTAGTTTTCCTTCAACAACGAGGATGTTGAGATTGCGGAATGGATTCAGCTATAGGCGCAGTTCATTTCCCGGGCTCAGAGTAGTAGATGATCTGGGTAGCAGCAGCTAGAAAGACAAGCTAGTGTTATTCTAAGCCGCCCGGTCAACACACAGCGACAATAGCCGCCAGGAGTCCAGTTTTATGCAAATCACTGCTAGCGTCGGGCGTGGTGGGTGCTTCAGGACCCGGTGGCCTGGCCTTCAAGAAACCTCACTACCCCGCAACACTCTAGGGCTAACGACTTTCGTGGTTCTCTTCTGAAAAAGTGAAAAATCGTTAGGGAAGGGCCTCGGTTCCATCAATTAGTTTGCACAAAGTGCTTCGGTGTTTAGCTTCGCTTTAACCCAATTAAGCCGCACAGCGAGCCCAGAAAGATGCGCCACCTGCGCCAGACTGCAGTCGGCGGCGACGACGGTATCCCAAATCCCTCTGTCAGACACAGGGAACTACCAGGGCCTCGGTGTGGGAGCTACCTCGAGCTCCATAGGCCGGGGTGAGGCACCAAGGGCGCGGTCTCGGGGGAAGGTCAGGGCCAAGTATCCCTAGGTTACACAGAGGTCCGAGAACTCTAGACCAGGGCCGCTCGAGGGCAGAGCGGCGGCGAGACAAGGGCACCGAGAGCCTGGTTTGCAGCAGCAGTGGAGAGTAAGGACACTCAGAAAGCTTAGCTTGAGGGCAGATGAACTAAGGAAGAGAGCTGGGGAACTAGCAAGGGCCGCCGGGAGAGGTTGCCTGGCGCGGCCCACCCCGACGACCCGCGCGTTCCCACTCCTTGCCGCACAGTTCTTTCTTGTTGGTTTGGTGCTAGGGGGTTGCCTCCTTCAGCTGCCAAAAGGTAGCAGTGCGTTCACCCGCGACGCCTGCAAACTGGGGAAGGGCTTTGAGAATTCCTGTTCCACTCTCCCAAGGGAAAAGAAGGTCTTGGGGGAATGGAACAGAACAGCCATTGTAAGCCCCAAAAATTATACACTGTTTTAATCTAAATCGGAATCTATCACTCTTGGGTAGCAAGAAACAAAATTAGAGGTGGACCTGAGACGTTTAAAAGTTGGGAATCTTCAACAGGACTCCATTAAAAGCGCTTACACAGGTGTTACTCTATCCTTATCCTGGAAATCTTTTAATGCGAAACAAACAGACATCTGCACTAAAAAGCAGGTAACTGAAATCTACTAAGCAAGCCCTAATCACTCTTTCTGTAGCTCATGTGCACTGAGGACTCATCTGGTGAGGGCACTGGCTAGCAGGAGCTCCCAAAAAAAGCCTCTTTAGCGTTCCAAAAAAAAAAAAAGGTTTATTTCTTCGAAAAATTTCAGTATAAAACCTAAAGAAACAAACTGAAAGGTTACAGATTAATTTTTAAGTTTTGAAACCGTTGGCCATCTTCTCACAATCAAATTATGAAATCCCATAAGATTAGGAACCTATTGTTATTGTTGGTCGCAACTAAAGATACCTGAGATCTGTCTTTAGGTCTGCAGGAGCTAACAAGGCCTAAGGGCCACACCCTCCAGTTCTCAAGTTAAGCCCACTTCAGTGAACCCTCTAGATTCTGTCCGGCACAGCTCATCTAAATCCCAAAGACCTTGTGGAAAGTAGCTCAGAAAGAGCGCCAGACAGCCTTCACTGTTGTTACCTTAGCACTGGCCAGCCTAGCTATGGACAAGGGGAACTGCAGACAGGTACGTGAATTTGTTTTAATCAGCCCTCTTTTAACTGGGTAGATATTATCTACGGTTCTCAGCGCTAATTTTTAGATTCCTCTCAATGAATGAAAATAGGGAAAACCTAGGTAAAAAGAGAACAGGTTTTGCCTAAGGTTTTTGAAAAGTGATGACTGGGAACACCCAATATGGAGAAAAGCTGGAGAACTCTGAGATCTGAAGCTAGCAGTCAGTTAAGAAGCAAACTTCTAGCTTGCATTAAAAAGACCCCAAGGATTAACACGCACTAATTACCTTACTCTAAATTTAAGTTAGTGACTTTGTTCTAAAAGGCTCCTTTGACTTCACTAATTGGTGAATGACCATTAGTACACCTGGTAGCTCATCAGAGGTGAACAGACAAGCAGGCTTTACAGCTCTGAGAGCCACTTCTCTCCCCCAACTCTTTTCCAAGTGTCAATATGCTTCAAGTTATACCAAAGCCAGATTTCCTCTTGCTTTCCAACCTGTCTAGGTGGCCTGGGTGGTTTTCTGCCGGCAGCAGCTTCCTACCTTTGGTTTCTGTACCTCTATCCACGAGGGGGGATTAATTAGCAGGGCTGAAGCTGGGAGAGGCTGTCGTGACGAGCCCAGTGGCGATTGGCCGCCCGCCTGCCTGGCCCTGCCTTTATAATTTCCACACGAGTGCATCTGGGCTTTTACACAAACCAACAGCAGCTTCTTCTGACAGACACACACTCACCCCGACACACACTCGGCACACTTTTCCTCCCTCTGATTAACAGTCCTGCACACACCATGATTACGGTAAAACGTAAATAAATACGTAAAGGGGTAACTATTTTGACTACTGGAAGATCTTTGCGGAGATTCAGCGCAACTTTTGTTTTTATTACTGAGAAGGTGTTCTCTCCACGCGTCTCTCTCAAGAGGATTCTTTAGCGGAGGAGAGAGGGGGAGAGTGCAGCCTTTCACTTTAAGACCGGCTAGGCTCGCGGATAGAAGGCCGGCTGGGCAGGGCGGCCCCCACTGCAGCCTGTCCAAGAGGCTAGGTGCCTTTTGCTCCTGGCCCCCTTTCACCACCGAAGTTGGCTCCAGCGCTAGCAGCCGCATTGGATCCCACAGCTTATTGTGAGACTCCGGTGTACAATCCGGATCTCTGCCCCAACATGATCGCGGCCCAGGCCAAGCTGGTCTACCACCTGAATAAGTACTACAACGAGAAATGCCAGGCCAGGAAAGCTGCCATCGCCAAAACCATCCGGGAAGTCTGCAAAGTGGTCTCCGACGTTCTGAAGGAGGTGGAGGTGCAGGAACCGCGCTTCATCAGTTCCCTCAACGAGATGGACAACCGCTATGAGGGCCTGGAGGTCATCTCTCCCACCGAGTTCGAGGTGGTACTCTATCTGAACCAGATGGGGGTATTTAATTTCGTGGACGACGGCTCACTGCCTGGCTGCGCGGTGCTGAAGCTGAGCGACGGGCGGAAGAGGAGCATGTCCCTCTGGGTGGAATTCATCACCGCCTCTGGCTACCTCTCCGCACGCAAAATCCGCTCCAGGTTTCAGACGCTGGTGGCTCAGGCGGTGGACAAGTGTAGCTACAGGGATGTAGTAAAGATGGTGGCTGACACGAGCGAAGTGAAACTGCGAATTCGCGATAGGTACGTGGTACAGATCACCCCGGCCTTTAAATGCACCGGGATCTGGCCGCGGAGTGCTGCTCACTGGCCGCTTCCCCACATCCCCTGGCCAGGACCCAACCGGGTGGCAGAGGTCAAGGCCGAAGGGTTCAATCTGTTGTCCAAGGAGTGCCACTCCCTGGCCGGCAAGCAGAGCTCGGCGGAGAGCGACGCTTGGGTGCTGCAGTTTGCAGAGGCTGAGAACAGACTGCAAATGGGGGGCTGCAGGAAGAAATGTCTCTCGATCCTGAAAACCCTACGCGACCGCCACCTGGAGTTGCCAGGCCAGCCTCTCAACAACTACCACATGAAGACTCTGGTGTCCTACGAGTGCGAGAAGCATCCCCGGGAGTCAGACTGGGACGAATCTTGCCTGGGCGACCGGCTGAATGGAATTCTGCTGCAGCTCATCTCCTGCCTGCAGTGCCGCCGGTGTCCCCACTACTTCTTACCGAACTTAGATCTGTTTCAAGGCAAACCGCACTCGGCTCTGGAAAACGCTGCTAAACAAACGTGGCGATTGGCAAGAGAGATCCTGACCAACCCAAAAAGTTTGGAAAAACTCTAGAGGATGATCTAATCCAGGGCCAACAAGATCACTCTGCTTAACGTCCTGACGAAATGAAAACTTCCTGGTTGATTCCTATTTAGTATTTCCTGAGACAGTGCAAACAATGTCTTCCTTTAAAAGGAGTAACAGCACAACATGTACGCATCATCTCACACACCCCTAAAAAGCGGAGGGAATGGAGTAGGGAAACAGGGGAAAACCTACACCCACAAGCATCTTTATGCAGGCAACTCCCATCTCCTCTGAAAAGTACACAAAACCCGAAAAGACCCGAAAAAAAAAACCCCGAGCAACAACGCAAGACCTTGGCCAACTCCATCAAAGGATTATAGCAATCTTGAGACTTAGGTGCACCTGCCTTCCAGTAAACAGGACCTGGATGTGCCATCAGAAGGAGCGAAAGGAGCTTGTAATGTATATTTCGATTTGTAACAAAAATTGTGATCTCATGTTGTCTTTGAAAGTGTGGATGTTGGTGTTTTGTGATTTGGTGAACAAAACTGAAATTGTCGTTTGGAAACTTCCAGACACTTTCAACGAACAAAGATGCATTTAAAGGTAGATTTCTTTCTGGTACTTTACCTGTCTGCGAAGTGTCTGAACTTAAAAAAAAAGTTTACATTTTGTTTCAAATATATTGCTTGTTCTAACATTCCATAAGTATACTTGAAATGTTATTTAAATATATTCAAAGGAATTTGAATTCAGCTTATATAATAACGCTTGAATATCTGAATTATATATATTTGAAAATGCACTTGAAATACACTGGATAATTACTTTTGTGATCTAGATTTTAATTTCTGTTGCTGATTTTATTTAATTAGAAGAAAATAAATGAATTAAAATACCCAATTGTTGTGTCTCATTTTAAATTGTTTTCTGTCAGGAGAACTAATGGTTCCTTTTGAAAATCAACTCAAGTCTTTTAAAGATTTTGACTAACAGGCTAATAAAATCACTAAAAATGCACACTAAAGGGGCTCTTTTTTGAATAGCTATAGAAAATATCCATTTCCTCAGTTTCTAATTTATTAGCTGGTTCTTTATAATCTACTTTTGAGACCCTGCTTCTGGTTAGTATTTCTGTAGTTTTTTTGACAATGTAATGGGGGAAAATCTATCATGGTAATGTTACTGAGTTTAAAAGCAGCAAATTCTAAGAAAATTAACTTAAAGTCATAAAAAATTCTGAAGTTTGTATATGAAATCCAAACAATAAAATGAACGTATCTTTTAGGTAATATACTTTATCACCCTATTTTAAACACAACAGGGGTTATTAAAATAAATTAATCAGAAAACCACAATTCATTTTTACTACATAGGGAAAGCTAATAACAAAACATAAAGACAAGTTCTTATTTAAACACAGCACACTCACACATCACACACCCATGGCTCTAGGATTCTTTGGTAGCATCTCACTGATCAACAAGTGCAGAGAGGCCTGCACCTATGGGTCTGCATCCGTTAACTCTGGTGTCAGTAAACTTTAGAATTTCCTTTGTTCATTTACAAATAAGATTCTATAATGTGCCAATTCTGTGTATAACTTAAATATAAATAATAAGGCTCAAGTCTATTTTAGAAAAGTTTTTCAAGTGACTTATAGGAAGAACCTTTTAAAAAGACAGTAGAATATCCATTAGAATAGTCCATTATCTCAACCTCTTACCCTGGAAAAAATTTACAAGACTTACAGTGAAATAAATAAGAAACTAGTGAAACGTATCTCAGAAGGGTGCTTGGCTGTAGGGTTTCTCTGGTGGCCAGGGAGGCTAAAATCCACAAGGTAAGATTTAGCCTATATGTATGCCATGCCAATGCTCCAAATGTGCACCTTCTGGAATGGTATGTGAGTACGAGTGTGCGCTGTGTGTACATATAAATCAAAGCTTAGAAGGAATCTGCTTCTCCTCCTTTTAAATCCATATGTAAAATCCATTTAATTCAGGAGGTGAAAAATGGATGTAATAATGGAAATGAAATTATATGTAAATGGCTCCTGCCCCAGTTTCCTTATAACTTTTCAATAAATAATAATTCATATTGCAGCATATACTTTTGGAAATTAAATGTGATGTTAACACAAAATTTCACAAGACCTATTCTAGTCTTCCCAGGAACTGAGCCACTGTGCCCCAGAGATCTTGGAGAAACTGGCTTAAACACCAAATCTGCCCAAGTGCACACAAAGGCACATAGGAAGACTGCTCAAATGCACATGCTCTGTTACATACGTTTAGGATGTAAGCTCATTAATACAATCTTTAATTCTGAAAGAAACCACGTGTTATTTCATTCATTTTATTTTCTATAAGAAAGATGAGAATATGTATACCTTTTCAGTCATATAAAACCAAGCAAAACTGAAAACCACATCCTGCCATCAAAGCCATCAATGCTGTGCAGTCTAACTCACTTTTGTGTCGATCTTCTTAAAGGCAGCATCATCCTCATCTACCTCAAAGTAGATTTCTGTTGTGGTGATGGAGAGAGTTCCTTTGGCCACCACCACAGGAGCAATGAGCTGGGCAGGGGTGCTGAGAACCACAGGGCCTGCAAGACAGGGACAGTGAGTCAGTCTGGGCCTCTCTGGTGCTCCTAAAGTCCCTTCCAGAGAGTATGGTGAGTTTTTATTTTTTAAAGATGCACCAGGAAAAACTGTAACGATTTTATGCAAAGTCTTTTTCTGTTAGTTGGGTAAGGTATGTTTAGCATCTATATGGTACCTTAAAACTAGACGAGTAATTCTATAAAAACTCAAGAGTTCAGGGTGTTGAATAAGAAACCCATACCATGCAAATTTGCAGCCTCTGCCTAGAAATCTACATGGTTGGCTAGGCACTGCCTTTATCCGACTTACAAATGCTGATCAGAAGGGATGCTTCCTGTGCCCTGCTTCTCCAAGGAACATGACTCGCTCTCCAAGAGACCCTAGGCAGTGAGTAATGCCCCCAAAGACCAACCATCTCATAAGTCAATCCTTTTGGCAGTGCCTCTACCCCAAGGAGCGGTGACAGAGGCGAAAGGCTTGGAAAGCAGCTAAATATACAAATCCCAAGGGCTAGTATTTTACGGAAGGATTGTTTTAATTTTGGCGTGCTAAGGTGGTACATTCACTATGGGGAGTACAAAGCTACTGGGGTTCTTATGAAGGAAATAACGAAAACCTTGGCCGTCATTTTCTTACCAGAGCACACCAAAGATGAAAATGTGAGAAAAACGCTGAAAAAAAACAGTTCTCGGAAAAGGGGTTGGAAAGCGGAATTTCTCAGCTTTTGGAACCAGAGAAATTAGGATTCAATAGATTTTTGTTAAGTTTGCGTACCCGATGGACCGATGGAGTGCTCACTCGAATTTCTTCAACTAGAACAAAGATTCGAGGGGAAATTACTTGAAACCCCTTTCTCTTCTCGCTATTGGCCTAAACATTCGACTAGGAATTCAGAAATAACGTGGGCTTTGTTGATTTCTCTTAGGTTCCAGGGAGCAAGAATAGAACCCAGTCATTAATGCCCGCCCTTTGCTGCACACAGCAGGAGACTGGCGACTGGGGAGTCTCGCGCGCCCACGGCAGGCCCGGGCCTGAGCTTGGAAGGCTCGTGGAGCCAGCGGTCCGAGCCCGGCTATTTCTGAGAGGAGACCCGAAGGCCTAGGCCGGCTTTGGTATGGCTTACTGAGTCTGGCCCGCAGCAGACTAAGTGGGGTCGACTTCAGCGGTGCTACTGCCTTGCCGACTAGCAAGGCGGCCCTGGGCTCCGGGTGCCGCCAGCGGAGTTGGGTCCACAGCTACTCGCGGGAGGTTTTTTTTTTTTTTCCAAGGGGCGAGGCGGTCGGTCTGGAGCGCCACTTTAAAGGCTCATCAATCTTAATCTAGGTTGCTCAAGTAATTATGCCCGAATCTCTTGTACGATTACAAGTGGATTTGGGTTTCTATTCCCCAGGCCCTCCTTTGTGTTTATTGGTGGGTCCGCGCTAGCCGGCGCCTCCAGCCCCCGGGGCCCTCCTCGGATCCCCCCCCCCCCGCGCCCGCCCGCAGGTTCGAACCGCTCTTTTAACCCTTGCGCCTCCGCAGCGCGGCATCCAGCGCGGGTTTCCTCCTTCACTCTCCAAAATGTTTTGTTGTATTCACATTTGAAACAGTATCTTAAACAACTTAGGCTTGGCAAAAGACAAACAAACAACAACCACCTAGGAAAGTTCATTCTAAACACAGACGAGCACGCTTTTAGGTTTTTAGATGTCTGACATTTGTAGAAAAACAATGGTCCAAAAACATTAAAGATGGCGAGCTGCTTCCTTCTCCTAAAAAGTAATTTAACATATCCAAACAATAAATTTGTTTGAAACTGGGGGGAAAAAAAGGAAAAAGATCAAGAGTGGAGTTAATCAAACTACTATACTCTCTGGTTTATTGAAATACAGCACGAATTTTACGAAAACAGCTCGGGAGCTTTTTAGCTGGGAACATATTTCTAAAACGCAACTGCGCTTCCTTTGGATTCTTCTCTAATTTTTCTATTGAATTGAGATTTTTCTGGGAGTTTATAAAAGGATTTCTTTAAGAAAGACACATCACGGAACATTCATCCTTAGATGCATGTCCCCCCACAACCCCTGCAAATCTCCAATTACAACTCCCAATTCCGTAGATTGCTGGAGGAGTGCAGGGCCTTTTTGTTGTAGCCTCCGGGGAGCAGAGCAGCCAGAGAGCGCACAGTTAATCCACTGCAGCAATTGAGAAAGGGGATTAGCTTTAATCCCCTTCGGGGAGCCTCTGAATTTTAGGGATCCTATATTAAAATGTTTACATAAAGCACAATCACAAGCCAGCATGTTTTCCATATGGTACCAAGTGATTTAGAAACCTGGGATCTTTTTTCAGAGTGTTTTGAAGGGCAGTATCCCTAGTGCTAGGAGATACTCAGCTACCGACTTCATTTCTAGAGACCCTCCCCCATCTCAGCACTATAGGCGTTTAACCTCCAGAACTTTGCTTAGTATTGTGAATTGGGAACTGACTAAAAATACATCAATTCCAATAGCTACCCTAATAATGAAAGAAGAAATTACAATAATGTCCTCAGCACATACAGAACAGTAATGTTACAAAATGTATTGGCACATATACTAACTTAAAACTCTACCATTAATTTAAAACTCTACCATAAATAATGATAATTAAAAACAAACAAACAAAAAAGCAAATGTTATTTCTTACATTGGCCATGGGTCCATGACTGCTTTTAGAGGCAGGCTAGGGGTGCTACTTGCCACTAGGCATCAGAAAAAAGCCAAGAAGAGGTTTCTCTTTGAGGCCATGCTTCTTCCAAAGACATAGTAAACCTCACTGTATACTGACGTGTCATAAGTATATATGCTCATGGAATATATTTTATTTCCAAACAGGGCTTCTTTGTGTAACAGCTTTGATTGTTCGGGACCTTGTTTTGTAGATCGCCTGCTCCTGCTTCCCAAGTGCTGGGACTAAAAGGCTTGTGCAACCACACACAGCCACTAAATATATCTGAAAAGAATACCGTTGAATATATTTTTAAAAGAATGCTAAGTACTTGTGAGTTTGGATTGTGTTGCTGAAAAATCAAAACTCCAAGCCTAGAAATCAATAAAAAAAACACATTAGCATCTCAATACAACCTTACAGTTTACAGAAGTCTTTCTTTCCCATCTCCATTTAGGTAAAGGTCACACTATTCACAGAAACTGGGCTCTAGATGTCACAATGATGTGCACCTGCAACAGAACCACAGGCTCACTGCTCACTGTAAGGGAAGAGGAGTGGCAATTTTGGGGGCCCGAGTGGCAAAGGACTAATTGTAGGACCAGGACCTTGGTAACGGGATTTGTAGAATTTCATGACTCAAGAAGGAAGACTGTTGTGCAGGAGAATCTGATGGAACAGGCTAGTGGGGACTGGTTACTGTATTAACACTCTTTCAATACCAAGCTAAGGCTGTAAGGAAGCAGCATTTACCCACTTTAGCCAGGAGTGGGGGTGTTTAGCATTTCTTGACCTTGCTATTGTTTGAGCTTAGATCAAATTAATAAGTTGTCTATTGTGACATCATAGATGATGGTGTTGTGTGATGTTTATGTTCAGCTCAAGAACACCCCGGCTTAGCTGTGACCTCCAGACCAGCTCCCCGAAACACTAAGGTCAGTTCCCACAGGTCAGAACTGCTTTTCTTTGCTCTGATGCAGGATTTAATTACGTTTTAGGAGGTTCAGCAGAGTCCTAGCTATCAAAGGCAAGTATGGCAACTGCATTTCAGACAGTACTAAACTTCATTTGCCAGTTCTAACACCACAAAGAATATAGAGGCAAACAAGTTGATGTTCAGTTAAAGGCATTGTTAGACTTAGCAGATAAGACATATGATGGCAAATACCTTATTTAGGGCATGTACAGTTGCAGTGTATGTTGGAAACAGCTGAATTTCTCTTCTTCTTTATCATCATCACATTATTATTATTATTATTATTATTATTATTATTATTATTATTATTATTATTATTGTTATTATTGAGACAGGGTTTCTCTGTGTAGCCCTAGCTATCCTGGAACTCATTCTTGTAGATCAGGCTGGCCTCAAACTCAGACAAAATGCCTGCTTCTGCCTCGTGAGTGCTGGTATTTTTTTTTTTAAAGATTTATTTTATTATGTATACAACATTCCTTCCATGTATGCTTGCATGCCAGAAGAGGGCACCAGATCTCATTATAGATGGCTGTGAGCCACCATGTGGTTGCTGGGAATTGAACTCGGGACCTCTGGAAGAGCAGTCAGTGCTCTTAACTTCTGAGCCATCTCTCCAGCCCGTGAGTGCTGTTATTAAAGGCATGAGACACCATTGCCCAGCTAATATTTCTTACATTTAGCTAATCTGATAGCTATTGTATTTAGAATGAATAAAAAAAGACTAAAATATGAACATGCAGTAAATATTTACAGTTGATTTTGTGATAATGTGACAATTTTTCAGAGGAAATCAAAGTGTGGATAGCAGAATACAGTCAAACACCGATCACAATCACTACTTTATGGAATCTTTAAATATATTGCTAGGAAAAGTAGGAGGGAAATCTAAAAAAAAAAAAAGATTAAAGGGCTTTAATTTCAAGACAAATTTCAGAAGCATATGGGGTAGTGCACTTCAGTTTTAGCAATATTTCCCCCAGAACCCTCATTACACAGTGCCCCCAAACAGTCCCACTGTGAGTACACAAGCTTGTACCCAGAAAATGGCCTTTGATGCTTCCTGCTGCCTTCTTGAGTTCACTCTGTCTTAAACATTGAGTTTAACAATAATAGGTCACTCCCACATTTCCCTGCTTTCCTGAGATGACTATTTGATTCTTGGAACACATATTAATCTCCGGAGTTCTGAGACCATCTATCTCTGAAAAGAGTCAACTTCCCATAGACTTAAACAGTTGTGAGAAAAATGAGAGACCTCTTTCAGAACATGCAACTCAACATTGTACTTTAGCATAATATTTGTTCAGCATGGCAGAGAACCTGCTTACTACTGTTACCGAAAGCTACATCTTATGTATGCCTGCAATGAGGAATCAGGTACCAAGAGACAATCTGGTTGATCCTAACTTTATCCTTTCACTTATATTACCCAATTCATTTGGTGAACAAATAATTCTTTGTCCATATATATATATGTATAAAATTATGTATTATATATTAACAATATAATAAATTTATAATATTTTCTGCAATGACTATGATGGATTTTGGAAAGAAGAGCTTTAAAAAGCACATAATCCAGATACAATAGCACTGAGATGTCCTGAACAAAAACCTTACTGAAAAGCAGTGGTCACTTTGGGGCTCTTGTGACAATCCAACCTCCCAGGTGAGGGGACGAGATTTGTGTTTCGAGTTATATTATATTTAGTTCGACATATGGGAGACATCTTTCATCTTCTGGAATTAGAACTCTTTTATGGCATCAGAATGTCATTTTGTATCTGGGAAGAGTAAATTCCTTTTAGACTAGATGTGTGAATGAACCAGAGGATGTGAGTTAGATCTATATGGACAGGAGACTTAGGACCCTAAACTCTAGGTTGGGCTCATGCTAGCCAGGCTTCATTTTCCCAGAGCTCCTGGCACATTTTCATTGCAGCTCTTATAAAATATTGAACATACTGATGATCTATTCCTTCAGTTCACATAAGCAACCTGAAGATGGGCATACCTTCTTCACTGAACACAGAACTCACTCAGAGTGCACTCTGCATTTATGAAATACAAAATGATACATATCACCATTTCATTTGTATGTAACAGTAGAAGTCTCTTAAAATACCAGATAATACTTTTTATGATTTATTCCAAATTGTTATTTAAATGCATAAAAGAGAGTGGGTCCTGGGAAAAATAAAAATTAAAAAATATACTAAAATCCAATGGGAATTATACTTGATTATTCTAGTTTCATCCATATATATTATTCATCAAAATGGCATAATTTTATAACTGCCACATTTTTCTTAGCACACAATTTGTTTCTTCTTTGGAAATTATATGCAGAGGCATTTAACTCAGCATCCATTCATTCAAGCAATCAAGAAAAAATAATGACTGTCTGTTGTATTCTTTTGGGAACTAAAGGGAATAGAGTAATGTATAAGGCATGGATTTCATAATGAAGGACCTTTATGGGGTAAAACAATAAAGAAATGTTTATGAATAATTATGTCAGAGAGAGAGAAGGGCTCAACTGAGTATAGTACAAAGCACAGCACATAAATTAATCTTATTTATTCCTTTCAATAATGCTATGTGTCAGCTACTGATACTGTCCTCATTCTACAAGAATGAAGGTAGTTTACTCCACATCGCAGATAGGATTTATATACAATGTAAAGTTAGGTTATATTTCCTTATGTGTACTACCTCCTATCAAAGAAGAGGTAGAGAAGAACCCTATGGACATTCCTTGAAGTGTAACAATTTTCATTGAGGTGATGGTAGTTGGTATGGAATTTGCAAGAATGGCAACTCCACGAGGGGTGATGTATGGGTATGACAGCTAGATAATGTAGGGGTGAATAATAGGAATGAACACACAGAGCTGTAAATGGCATGATCCTGAAATCTGTTTACTGAAGAGCAAGATGAGGAAAGGAGAGCTGTGGGAGATGACACTGAGAAAGCATACATAGCTTTGGGTGTCAGATCTGCTTCGATTATGGCAGTAGAGGTCAGATACTGTGGTGTACTGCAGAGGGGAGGGTGCACACACCCTTTGAGAAGACTGGTAACCACAAGGCCTCTTTTTAGTAGAGGTCATCTTCTGCAACAGTGGTTCTTGACCTTCCTTACGCTCTGACCCTTTAGTACAGTTCCTTTTGTTGTGATGACCCCCAACCATAAAGTTATTTCATTGCTACTTTATAATTTTGCTACTGTTATGAATAGTAATGCATATGCATATATGTATTATCTGATATGCAGGATATCTGGTATGTGGTCCCCAAAAAAGTCTTGACCCACATGTTGAGAACTGCTGCTCTATAAGCATCTATCCTGGTTTATAATATTCATATTTTGGAGAAAAATTAAACATTACATTTGCTTTGATGTCTTCATCTATCTGAAGACTTTCTGTACCCAACTTAGCCTCATTTTCTTTTGCTCATTTTCTCAGAAATGCATCTTCCTTTCTCTTTGCAAGTCAGCTGCTCTCTCTGCTTCCTGTGTCTGATGTCACCATCCCCTGCCACCTCAGCTGCTGTCTTATTTGTGCCCTCTCCTGTTTTTCTCTCCTGTTCAGTTCTTTGGCTACACTCCCACCTGGCCTGTTGCCAGGGTGTTTGGGAAAAGCACTATGGTTAATAAGCACAAGTTCTCAGAGTTAGGAAACAAAATTGTAACCTTTTGATATTACTAGAATCTTTCAGACACACTTTCTGAGGGGATTGCTTGTGCTAGTGGCTTTAAAAATACCTGTGTTCCAAGGAACATCAGGTTGAAATTGCTGAAGCAGGACCTTGTCACCCACGGCATAGGACTGTCCTGCTGGCTTCTGGCTTGGCCTCTGCAGTGTTGCTGACAGCTCTCCTCACTGGCTGGAAGCTTGCTGTTCCTTGGAGCTCTGCAGCTGGTCTGAGACTCTCTACTCTCTATATTATCCATTTCCTTAGTGACCTTGCTGGTCTAAATTGTGAACTTCAAGCCTAACCCTGCTTTCTAACTTTAAATCATTAATATCCTTTTGAAAAGCTTGTAAATCCAACAGGCCTAGCCAAACAGACAGGTCCTCGAGAGCAGGGATTCTATCATGTATCTTTTTATTCCATGTTTCATCATGGCACACATCTAAGAATAATCAATATTTCTATTTGATTTGGTTGGAGAACCACATCCAACTAGAATGAAGTTGGAGTCAGGATCAAAAATGTTGGTTAAAGATCACATGTCCTCCCAGCTCTGGCCTTTACTACAGTGTAGCCCTGGAATCTTCTATTGTAAACTATTCTCTCTTTTTAAAGTAATGACAGAATTTATGTGTGTGTGTGTATTCCTATGGCCCAGATGTGAAGGACAGAGAACAGTTTGTTAAGAATTGGTTCTTGGGGTTGGAGACATACAGCTCAGTGGCCAAGAGGTCTTGAGTTCAATTCCCAGCAACCACATGGTGGCTCACAACCACCTGCAATGAGATCTGGTGCCCTCTTCTGGTCTGCCAGGACACATGCAAGCAGAACACTATACATAATAAATAATTAAATAAAAAAAAGAATCGGTTCTTGTTTTTCATGATGCAGGTTTTGGAGACTGAACTCAGGCTGCCAGGATTGGTGGCAAGTGTCTTAATCTACTGAGCTATCTTCCTGGCCCTGTTCTTTCTTTCTTTTTTTTTAAGTCTACTTTACAATATAGATGGCAATAATCTACGTAGTTGCTTTGTTAACTAATTGAAAGGTTCAAGAAAACAGTGCTATGAGGAAATGAATAAAGGAAACAAAGAACAGTGGATTAACATTTCTGGCCCCAAGTCTCTTAGGCTGAGCTGGTGGGTCAGTGTTCCCACTGCTGCAACATAACTTCTGTAATTCAGTATGCATTCTAAGCCACACGGTGTCACTCCTCAGCCTCTGATAACATCTCCTCTTAGTAACTGTTAATTCTGTCTCCCATCCACATTTACATTTTCTTCTCAGAAAATATTGTTTAGTAAGTGGAGACCTTCTCAAATCCCTGACTTCAGTTTCCCCTCCCCTTCTCTTCCCAGTGCCCTTCCACCTCCCTTCTGCCCCCATTCACTCCTTCATTTCTATTCAGAAAAGGGAAAATTCAAATTTAAATTCAGAATTTATTTGTTTGCTTTTCAGTTTCTCTTTGAATTCCTGACTCACATATAAGCTGAACTAGAGAAGCACTTTGACTGTTTTTAGCTGGTTGATAAGCTAGTAATAGAAAATGAAATGTAACTTCTGAATAAAAAAAAAACAAAGAATACTTCAATTATAAAATTGCCTGAATATTTTGTCTAAAAAAATTTCTAGAATAATAATTTAGACAGCAAATTCATTCAATTTTTCCTCTCTTTTACAGTTTAAAAAGGTCCAGATATTGTCTTTTTCATTAAAATAATCAATTAATCTCTATTAATTTTTAAAAATGCAAACATATATGTCTTTTCTATGCAATGTTCATGTGGGTGCCTGGGGGCGGGGCAGAAGAGAGCATTAGGTTCCCTGGGGCTGAATTTAACAGGTCATTGTGAGCCACCTAATGTGGTTGCTGGGAACCAAACTCAGTTTCTCTGGAGGGAAGGTAGGACTCTTACCCTCTGAGCATGTCCCCAGTCCCGAGTTTTGTCAAGTTTTGTCACAGGACTATCTGAACCTACACAGTATATTCTGCTGGAGTGTTTGTAATCTGCTTGTCATAAAAAATTCTTGTTCTCTAGGCTAAGTGGTTATGGGCATGGGCTCTCTATGAAACATTATGTTATGGGAATAAATATGGCTCAAAACTTGCAGAAAGCTGCTCATCCTTGTGCAGCTCTGATGTGAGTGAACAGGGGAAAGTGCTCTTTAACCTAAGCCTTGCAGCACTGCTAATGTTTCTCAAAGAGAAGACCAGGGCACTTCTGTCTTGCAGATCAATTCTCCTCTGCTCCAAGATGCTAGTGTGACCAGTCTGTTCAATGGAAAACAGATCTTTGTCTCACATTCTCCTCCAAGTGTATCAAAAAAACAAAATTCAAGTACTTCTATTAGGCAATTAATATCTTCATTCATGTTCTCTCAAAAACCTGTAACGTGTGGAAGCTTGGTGCCCCATATACAGACAGCCACAGTCTACCAATTAGTTAGATGATTCCTGTTCTGTTTTTAGATTAGTGGTTTGATGGTACAGTCTTAGAAATTATGTATATGGAGAAAGATGTGAAAAAAACTGTTTAAATCAAAACAATGTATTAGGAAAGAAGGTAAGTGTGGCTTATTCTTAAAATAAAAGATATAATGAGGATTTTATATATGATTTGAAGCATGACTAATAAATAATTGACACAGTTAAATTGTGTTCTGTTATAGTTTAAAATTTATAGTCAGGTTAGCAGGACTGTTATTTCTATTAAGAGTAGTTTAAATATGTTTTATAGAATGGTTGAAGAGGATATACACTTTGTAAACATAGGACTGTACCTACACAATATAATGTCTTAAGGTCTACACTGACTCGTGGACTTTCTGAGAATAATGACAAGAATCAAAGAACACCAGGTATTCAAGATGGGGCTTTTATTTTACAACTTTGTACCGAATAATAAAATCAGTTATAATGTTAACTATTTTAGTTTTTGCAATAAATGGGCATGTCAATGTTATCTCTAGGTGACTGGTGTATTGTTTGAAGTGGAATGTGAACCCTTTGGGTATGCTATTTATGACTGGCAAAGCAACTTCCTGATTCAAAGAGAAAGAAAAAAACAGACTTAGGAAGTCTCGTAAGGCTTTCCCAACATCAAATAGCTTTTACTAAACAACGTTTTGATGAGTTAAGTGTGAGTGAGTCAGGAACATATGGATTAAATTTCCCTTGAAATACACATGCCTTTCAAATGGGGGGGGGCGAGTCCTGAGTTAAATACATTTAGAGAATCCAGAATGTCTAAGAGACATCGTTCTCTGAAAACAAATATTGATAAACTAATTCTAGTTAGAATATATACCTAAAATTACATAAGAATACATGTGAAAGACTCTTAAATATATGTGTGCTGGTGAGACAGGCAAATGCATTCTGATCATCATGTTAGAACTGCATCATCTCATGGGAGGGGCAGCCTGGTCAGGGGACCGAGACAGAGGGACTGCACTCAAGTGTGGAACAATAGTGTCTTCTTTTCTTTATACTTACCTGGTTTCACTCAAAAGTTAGATATCTGTGCTTCTGACACTTCAACTTGTTTTAAATAAACAAATTCTCTTAAAATTCTTGGGTTGTAGCATTATGTTGTTTCCTTTACTTTCTCATTCTTCCATGTGTTGCGTATGTTCCAGCATCCAGTACTCTAGTTCACTGGTGGTCAGGAACACTAAATAAACATAGAGCTTTTTTCTAGAGAGGAAGAGGGAGGTTCTGGGAACCTGCAAATGTTCTCCTAGGTTTGTTCTTATTGTGTATCTCACTCTTTATTCACAGAATTCATGTTTCCTGAATTTCAGAATTGTAAGAATCAGGGGTGTGTGTACAAATACTTGTATAAAGGATGATAAGCCTCTTACTTTGAAAAAAATCTACCTAAAAAGTCCAGCTTACACTGTAATATCCTTGTCCCAGCACTGCTATTTAAAAAATATTTACTGTTCTTTTAAAAATATATTTAAAGTATCATTCTAGTTCATTGGCTATAGAACACACAATCTATGCAATAGACCTTCCTTGAGAACAGCATTGCTATCTTAGCCTTATAAATGAGAACCCCCAGAGACATCCAGTTAATAAAGACATAATTAGCAGGTAAGAATGGAGAGGAGATGAGATTGGCTTTAAGTTTCCCCTACCACGAACTCCTGCGGAGAAGCAGGTAGGCTGACTGAAGATCTTTACTTCTCCTTCTGCTCCTCCAGATCCAATTCCTGTCTCATCCCTAGTTCATCTGCCTGCCTTTTATGATCTCCCTTTCCTTTCTGATGCTGTCCCCAAATGATCACAGAGAGCCGGGCGGTGGTGGCGCACGCCTTTAATCCCAGCACTCGGGAGGCAGAGGCAGGCGGATCTCTGTGAGTTCGAGACCAGCCTGGTCTAC